>VZTD01005314.1:605904-918915 GCA_013397725.1 Rhagologus leucostigma
CAAAAAAGAAATAATTAAATAATTTGCTTACTAGATGAAGACTAACACTTTCTCAAGGCTTATCTAAATAAGAAATCAGCCTCCATTACTGCAGAAAGGACAAGCCCCAGTTATACCAGTTTCTAAGAAACTTCCCCTCCTAAAGTGAACCCAGAGACAGAGGTTGTCCCGTCCATCCAGAGACAAGTGTATCAAAGGTCTCAGCACTCAATGTCATCCCTCCCAGACTTGACTATTCAAACCTGTAGCATCTTTAGGCAACATCTTTTACTCGAGTCGAATCTCGAATAAGGAGTGTCAATATCTCCAAGGGATCAAAACAGCACATTGAGGGGCAGGCTTTGGGTCCCTCCTCAGCATATCACCTGGATGTCTATTTGCTTGAGTTTGGTGGTAAATTTTTTGGAAGCATGGAGGAAGACAGATTTTCCATCCAGTCAATGTTCAGCATAAAAGTTATTCCTATTGGTTACTTAGTTATGAAATAGCTATTAATGGCCACAGCCTCCTGTCTCATTTTTTGAAAGGTTAGGAAAAGTCTTCAAGCTTTAAATTATATTTATCATGGTAAACAAATTATACAAATTAAAAAGAAGCAATAGGCAACTTACAGAAATGGCAACCTTTTTCCCTGCATCTCATGTTAACATTTTGTTATACATTTTGTTTCCCACAGTTTTAGGATTCTGCTTTATTTAATTTATTCTTACATTAAATAACTCATATATTTTCTTATATTTATCCAGAAATACTAATAGTATTTCTGTTTTGAACCAGATTTGAATATTTTTCACTTCCACTGATGATGATAATGTTTATCTTGCGCTTTTACTTGAACCTTCATTTCAATTAAGCAACACTGAGATGTGAAAAAAATTGTGGGATTTAGTGCATACAGTTTCATTAAAGGCAAAAATCTTTTTTGTTACATCCTATCTCAAATACATGAGGAAAAAAATTGAGGTGTCTCTCTGAAGAAGCAAAGTGTGCAGTATAATCAGTTCAACTCCTTCATTATAAATAAATGGTAGGTTTTCAGCATTTTTTCAACTCTAATACATGTTTGTAGCTTTTCTGTTTATTTATAATGACAAAGATAGGTAAATAAAGGATAAGTGGATATAATTTTTGGATTTATAACTATTGAAAACTAGCATATACTGTATATGGTTTAGGACATTATTTGATTTTTATGAAGTCCCAGATTTCTATGAATATAGAAATTCAGTAATTATTGCTGTCACTATTTGCTATGTCTGTGCAATTTACTTTAATTTAAAGGAATTTGAGGGTTTGGTTGCATTTAGAAAGTGATAGATGCTTACCAGCTATTCCTCTGAGTTTATGCTATTGGATATTTTACTCAAAATCAGGATAAATCTACCATTTTATATTTTTCCAATCTTTCAAAAAATGCCTGATTAAACTGATAGCATCTTCTTCCCAATTCTGTCATCCGACCTTTATTTATACTGTATTAGATTGCATTATATTATACTGTATTTTTACCTATTCTAAGTTATTTCTTAAGAAAGAGCATAATTGGCAATCACTACTGAGATAGCTTGCTCTTTGACTTCCTAACTGTAAGGGTCTTTCAAATATTTAGTGGGGTAGATTCTTCATTCACAGAATGATTCTACTCCTTCTGTCTTCCCAGCCTTGACTATGGGATCTAACAGGGCTTCTCAGCTCTGGGGTCTACAACCGTGTTGTCTTATCCCCACAGGCGGATGAGGTTTGGGCTGACTTTCCAAAGCTGGGCCTACACTCTATACTTGAAAGGATAAATACACCTCCAAGGCCCATTCTGGAATGCGCTTCAGCTTCAATTGATGAATGATGATCAACTTTTTCCACAATTTTCCTTCTTACCTGCATAAGTCAATTGCATTTTTTAAAATGATGTATGAGTAACTTCTCAGAAAGCTGTAGAAAAGCTATGAATCATTTTCCTTTGGAGCAACACTTGAGAAAGACAAGCACCTTCATGCCACTGCAGGAAGGAAAAACCTGATTTCTAACTTTGAAACTTATACATGAAGGGCAATAGATGTTCACACAATTAATGAGGCGTGCTTCATTGATGGCTTTGATATAAGAAGGCTTATAAAACTGTCAAAAATGATTCAAAGAGTATTTTTTGCAACAAGACCATGACCTAAATGACACATCATGTGTTAGGTTTAGTAGGCATTCTACACCTCAGTTTTCAAAGGAACTATATATAAATTTTAAAAAAAGAGTTCTTGCTGTATAGGAAAGCTGACTTGACTCCCAAATAAACTCATGAAAGGGAAGATATAAAAGAATTTGGAATATAATTTTATAATGGAGAAATGAAATATTGAGTTAATTCACTGACAAGGTATCTATATGTTCATGTAGGTGCTTACTGCCATTTTATACTTAGGTATGTAATGGCAATAAACTAATAATTAAATCATACTAAAGTTCTAACTAACCAGCTAAGAAGCTAACTGAAATAATACAAGCCAAAGATGCAACAATTTCCTTATATTGTTCTTGATCTATTTGAAAATTTGAGTAGGTAAATGAGGGCAGGAAATAGATCACTTTGTCAGCTCTAGTTTCTCTCCTGACACTCTGAGATCTAATGCCATCTTGAGCAGTTCTTTGAGGCTGAAATGACAGAAAAATATCAATAAATCCACCTCTCCAAAAAGCCACGGATCAATTCAGCCAAATATTCAGACAAGTCGTCCAGTAATTCTACTCCTATTTCATTAGTTTCTGAACATGAATAAAGAAATAGGATGTATATCAGCATGCTGCTGCAATACAGAGATCAGTTATGTTTCCTGAAACATTATTTTATCTAATATTCAGGGACTCTTAGAAAACATATTTACTTTGCTACAGGCATATTTATAGATCTATAAAAACATGAAACAGCAATTATAATTTTAAAAAGTAATATTCCCTTTTTATGCCTAAAATTTAGTAATTTACTACATTTTTTGTCTCAAAGAATAGCCTGTAAAGACTATTTTAAAAATTTATCGAGTCATCTTTAAATTTATATATTCAAAATAGTGTCACCTCTCCACTTCAGTCCTTTAGATGATTTCTGATCCATAAAAAATATAAAGCTTCTAGATATCAGCAAGCAACATAAAAGAAGTATTAGAAAGTAGTTTTTGCAATCTGAAACAATTGCATGCTGTGGATAATTTAAAATTGGAATAAATAACCAGACACATTACTTTTCCACAAAACCTAAGACTGAATAAAAACTTATGTTTAAAAAAACCTTAAAAATTAATTATCTATCAATGTATGAATGTCTTGAATATATACAGATATTGAAAAAGGAAAAACAAGTTTCTGATCTCTGTTACTAATGTCCCTTCCTGTATGCACATATGTGCTTTTTTAGTGGGGAAAATAAATGTGGAAAATATGTATATAGATATTATTTCCATCACGCTACATAGAGAAAACAAGCAAAATTATATTTTCTCTTCCGTATACACCATATAAATTTGTATTTGTACACCTGTGTTCACCCACAGAAGACATATAAAAATTTCAGCTATACAGTGGTTTTATGATGAGTTCTTATGAAAAGAAGTATTATAATAAAAATCTAAATTTTGAGAAGGATATATATATAAAACTTGACCAAAACAAACTGAAAATTTTTAAGGAGCTCCTTGAAAATGGTCTTGTTTTTAAATATTTCCACAGCTCACTAGCACAGGGAACTGAATGTTTTATCTTTCTCATGCAATTCATTTGTTCTCTGTGAGGCTCATACCTTTTCTGAAAATGTATGATACAAACAAGAGACATATTTCATTATCTATTCTGAGACAGTTTTGGCCTTGTTTTTGCACTGCAACATGTGTTGGATATTAAAAAGAATTTCTAAATGGGGCAAAAAGCTTAGAAAGGGATTTGCTCAAAACCTCTTTAACACTTATTGTTCTCACGCACAGACGTCAAGTCATGTTTTCTGAGTGGTTTGAAGAACTGAATGGTGTGGAGAACATATTGAAATCAACGAAGAATTTTCCATGATCTTCCTTGAGGACTGTTGACTTCATTCACTGAATCAGAGTTAGTAATCCCGGAAAGGGCAAGGCCAGCTTCAGAGGTAATCTAGGTACATCACCCTATTCTGCTACATATTGATTGGACAGTCACAACCGGAGGGTGCTGGACAATGGCTAGGTGTCCCGATGGACACTGCTGACATGTGCCGTCCCTCAACGGTCCGTATTGCGAACAGTGCTATGTAATGTTGTCATCAGTGACATAGACAAGCGACAAGGGATTGAGTGCATCCTCAGCAAGTTTGCAGACTACACCAAGCAGAGAAGTGCAGCTGGCAGTCCTGAAGGATAGGATGATATGACCTGGACAAGCTTAAGAAGTGGACCATGGTGCAAGGTGCTGCACCTGGGTCAGGGCAACCCCCTTTACCAATATAGCTTGTGGGATGAAGGGATTCAGAGCGGCCTAGCTGAGAAGGCCCTGGGGGTGCCGGTGGATGAGAGGCTGTACATGACCCAGCAATGTGCACTTGCAAGCCAGAAAGCCAAACGTGTCCTGGGCTGCATCCAAAGCAGCGTGGGCAGCAGGGCAAGGGAGGGGATTCTGCCCCCTACTCGGCTCTGGTGAGACCCTACTTGGAGTTCTGCATTGAGCTCTGGAGTCCCCAGCACAGGAAGGAATATCAATCTGTTGGAGCAAGTCTAGAGCACATCAATCTGTTGGAAAGAGTCCAGAAGAGGCCACCAAAATGATTAGAGGAAGGGATCACTTCTCCTGTGAGGAAAGGCTGGGAGAATTGGGATCATTTAGCCTAGAGAAGTAAAGGCTCTGGGAAGATCTTACTGAGAATTTTCAGTACTTGACAGGGGCCTACAGGAAAGATGGAGACAAACTTTTTAGCAGGTCCAGTTGCGATAGGACTAGGGGTAATGGTTTTAAACTGAGTGGGGATCTCATTAGATTAGGTATAAGAAAGAACTTTTTTACGATGAGGATGGTGAAAACACTGGAACAGGCTGCTCAGAGAGTTGTTGGATGCCCCAACCCTGGAAACATTCAAGGTCAAGCTGAATGGACTCTGAGTAATCTGATGTATTTGAAGATGTCCCTGTTCATTGCCAGAGGGCTGGATTGGATGACTTTCAAGAGGTCTCTTCCAAATAAAACTATTTTATGACTCCATGCTTCTATATAAGAGGTGAATCCTCTGAATGAAGAGGAAGTATTTCCAGTGGTATAATTTTCATCTAAGTATTATTTACTTACATACTATTTCTGCTCAGCATCTTTTGCTTCTTTCTTTAACTGTACCTTTAAGACCATGAAAATAATAGAAAATCAAATTAATACATTTCTCATATTTATGCCCCTAGTTTATGGGCGTGTAATAGACCAGGGGAGAATTCAAAAAAGTTTATACCGGCAGACATTGATATTGATTTTTGTAACGGAGGAAACTCAAGTTTAAACATCAGGAGTCAGTTCTGACAATTAAGAGTTTGAGTTTTAATTTTAGTATAGAAAAATTTTCTAAGTCTGTTGGAGCTTATGTGAAGATTACTGGGTTTGGAAAATTGAGCACAAATTATAAAAAACCCTCAGACATTTTGAATTTCTTTCTTTTCCTTTGGATTCTTGGCAATCTAGTAGTTTACAGTTCTGTTGGATCCAGAATATACTAAAAACAGAATTTCAAGAATTTCATGCATATTTACTCTCAACAGAAGAAAACAGAGTCCATCAGAGGAAAATGTTGTTCATTATTTACCTGTTTTGGACAAATTCACAAAGTATTGCTAAACTCTAGTTAAGAGAAAGTGATTCATCTTTATTTTTAATGCCCTACTTTCCCAGGAATTTCCAGTGTAAAAAGGTCTCATCTAGGCAGAGAAAGGGAGGGAAATGGAGGATGGAAAAGAGAAAGAATGTTTCTATCTGTCACTTAGAGTTTTCTTCTACCACCTGCTAATTTGACTAATGACAGTTGCATAATTATCATTTCACATGAGTGTGATAATGTTCTTTGTTTGGACTGCCAGTTGTCTCAATGGAGTACACTCAATGGTGTTATTCAAGAACATGAGCTCCCTGTGTGAAACATTCATGCCTTCACTGCAAATGTATTTTGTAGGTTTTTAATTTTCCCTCTGAAAATTCCACTGCTGGAAACCATAAATACACGAATAGTATCAAGCTTTTCTTGAATGCAGAAGTGCCTTTTTGCAAATATCAATACAAGTGTTAAAGAAAGCAAAATTGGCAGACTGACATCCAAATTATTTCACCAGTGCTTTTTAAAAAAAGAGATAATAAGAACCAGTGTACTTCATCATGGCTCTAATCCAAAGCTCATTGAATAGATATAATTATGCCTTGATCTATCAACAAAGATACTATCTGTACTGATAAGGCACTCTCCAGCCAATTAACATTTATTTCTAAACACAATATTTTAATATTAAAGCATAAATGCAGTCTTAGTGATGACTGAATCATTCCTTCATGTAATTTTATAATGTTTCCACTTTCCCATGAGGGAAAATTTCCCATATTTTTAATCTCTTAGGAAGTTAACCTGAGGTCACATTTAAATTCTTCACTCACTGTCCCATCAATATTCTTACCAGAGTACCTTAGTAATATAGTGTTAACATTGAACTATCTAATTAGAGCTCCTCAGGAAGCATTTTAACAGTGTAACAAAAAAGCTCTACCATGCTTTCACCTTTCTGTGTTCCGACCTACATTAGCTGATAAGAAAAAAAACAACTAACTTGTTCCAAGGAAATAGAAGAGCATCTTTGTCATGAACATATTATTCAAAACTAATTTTGTTTTTTTAGAACAACAAAACAATTTGTTGGGTTTTTGGACTAACACTGCATCAACAAATTAGAATCAAATTAGGAAAAAAAATCATAAAGAAAAAGGTCATTTAAAAGCAGTTTTCTTCAGTATCCAAAAAGTAATACAAGATATAGACACATTATAGGGGAGCATTATTATTCAGCAGCTATAAAATACAGATGAGTTTATTAAAGATGCATATTGTTAAGTGACTAGCAATTAAGGATCTTTGTATAAGTTCAGGTACTGAGCAAATATAATCAGTCTGGTTCTGAACACTTTTGTCTAAAGTCACTTTAAAAATTCTTTAAAAATCATTAGGTTTAAATTCTGCAAAATGTTTGTCTGTTATATATTGAAAACATTCTTATCAATATTAAAATTTATGCAGAAGGGACATGTAGACATATTCAGAGATTCATTTTTGCTCATAATTTTCTCCTCTCTGTAGATTTTCAAGTCAGCCTCATCACTATAATGCAATCGCTTTCCAGTAGAGCTTTAAGCACTCTGATAACATCTGTCACATACAGTTCATGATCCCTCTCATCCTCTCCCTAGGGAGTGTGTGTAGAGCACTGAGTCATTTTGTTAGGGTTTGATTTGGAGGAATTTATTTTTCACACATTGCTATATCATTACTTAGGCATGTAGGCAGTCTGATAGAGAGTCTTTATCTCATGAAATGATGTGCATTTAGTAGTTTACTAGATGAATATGAAATATGCTTTATTAAGTATTCTTATCTATTTTGGGGTGGTTGAACTGTAGCTGTTACAAAAGTCAATTGCTCAGCTAATGTGCTCAACAATATAAGAAATGGCTGGAAGTCTATAGGAAGGCTGTATGTCTCTTAGCATCCTTTGGCATTTTTACAATGAAGAAGAGTGATTATAATATAATTCCAGTCCTTTGACACTTCCTTCACTATAGTTCAAGTTGATTAGCTTTTCTGGCTGGGTTACTGGTTTCCCTCCAACTTTTATGATATTACTAGTGATGCCATCTGTTCCAGGTATTTTTCCTCTTAAAGGTTTCATGACTTTCTCTATATTCCTTTTGGGGGCATAAGATTTTTTCTTCATGTCTCTTTATGTCATAGGAGGTGGTGAAACTTGTCATGTTTGTCTCTATGCATTCTTGTAGAACTGCTGGTAAAGCTCATCTGCTCTCTGCAGGATGCTATCTCTCCCTCTGTAATTACTCTTTCATCACTGTCTGAGAGGGACATCTGGTGTCAATTATCTGTTTTCGTCTCATCTTGCTACAGCTGTTTCTTTTAAGAGTATTTTAAATGTTTTCTATCTTGCATCATATATTTGAATTCTTTGTGATCTTCCATTTTCAAGGTCATGTGAAACTTGTAGTTGCAAGCAATCGTCCTCTCTTTCAATTCAATTTCTTTTATCATGAGTCCATATGTTCATCATATGCATTTGCACTACTAAACTGATCATGATGAACCCCTGTCCTGATATCCTAAGGTACAGGTATAATGAGATATCTTTTTCAAAGAAATTCCTTACCTAGGGAAAACTTGGTTGTTACTTGAGAGGTCCAAGTTACATTAGGGCAATCAGAATCTCTTCATCAAGAGAATGTAAGTAATTGGTGCTTGGTACGTTAACTGTCCTTTCTTACAACTCATGCGATAGTATAAAAAAAGTAATGGCTAATAACATGTAGAAAAAAAATTTACAACACTTTTCCCCCAGTACAGTATGATACTTAATTCCCTGATTTTCTTGATGCTTTTTTCTAGTTCCATTGACTTCAGTAACAATACTTATATAATGTAGAACCTAACAAGGTTGAAGGCTTGAGTCTGAAAACTTCAGGTAAAATACACTGAGCGTGTACACGGACACTGGTTCTAGCAGATTGTCCTTTAGACATTCATTAGCAGAGCTGGTACCAGTAGACCAGATGCCTGTCCTGTATAACTGGTCACAATGTCTTGTTCATGTTAAGGGTAGGGTTCTAACCCTCTACCAAATACTGCTGATGTATCTTATCCAGGTCCAGAATTCTCCTACAAAAAGTTGCCAGGAAATTCAGACAAAGGTGGTGAGAGAAAGCCCCAAAGTGAAAGCATTTTTAATATCTCATCAAAACAGGGGTTTGGATCTTGAATAAAAGTCTGCTTATCATCAATGGGTCAGAAATTTGCAAAAAACAGATAGTAGGCATTCAACTGTTCCAGGCTACATGTGTGGTTGCATGGCAATTATTACTTCAAAATAAAAAGCAATCCAAGCCTCTCTCTTAGACAGATTATTATCTCCCTTTTGTCTTTTCTATCCAAATGAGGAAGCTTAGTATTATTGCTTTGGTTTGGCCTTCTTTTTTCTTCTTCTGACTTACATATTGCCAAGGACACAGGCTGCTCACATTTCCTATGTTTGGTTGAAGTGCTATATAATTGCACTGCTGAATACGCCAGGGCAAAGAAGAAAGATTGATTGATTGACTGAGTTATTTATTTATTTATTTCAGGTAAGGACCATTTGCACTCTTTTGTGTACCTAGAGTAGAATGATAAATAGCTAAGGATATATACAGGCTTTGGTCGTGAGAAGCAATGCCGTGGTGACCAGTGAAAAGCTTGAATAAACATATTTTTCCAAATTAGCCCTCTGCTGAGAGAAGTAGAGATGCTTAGATGTCTCAAAGCTATTAGTTTTTGTTTTGTGTTTTGCAGAGCATTATTTTAACTGAAGTTTGGTTCTTATTTGCAGTGTCTAATCTGCATTTTAAATCCAGCACACACACTTTCAAGATGTGTTGATTTTGGTCAGGGTAGACTTAGTTTTCTTCATAGTAGCTGATATGGAGCCATGTTTTAGGCATGTTTTGGAAACAGTGTTGGTAACACAGAGATATTCTTGTTACTGCTGAGCAGTGCTTACCGACTCGAGGCCTTTTCTGCCTCTCACACCACCCCAGCAGCCACTAAACTGTGTGTGCACAAGAAGTTGGGAGGGAACACAGAAGGCTCCAGCTGAACTAAGGAATGTTCCATACCGTATAATGTTGTCTTCAGCAAATAGAAGATAGGGGAAGAGGAAGGAAGATGTTTGGTGAGATGGCATGTGTCTTTGTTATGCATGATGGACACCTGAGTTCCTGGGGATGGCTGAACACCTTCCTGCCTGTGAGGAGTGGTGAATGAATTCCTTGTTTTACTTTGCTTGCATGTGCAGCTTTTGCTTTCCCCATTAAACTGTCTTTATCTCAACCCTCAAGTTTTCTCATTTTACTCTGCTGATTCTCTCTCCCATTCCGCTGGTGAGGGATTGAGCAAGCAGCTGCATGAGGCTTGGTTGTCTCCTGGAGTTAGACTAGAACACAAGAGAAATTCATTAATTCTCAGAAAGTTGAGTGTCCCTGTGTGAGAACCCAGAACTTTGACCACAAGATGGTTGTACCTTTGCTACACAGAAACTGGAAAGAGCTGGATTTAACTGAGACTTTTATTAATATCTGATAATCATAATTTTATTCTGTTAGTGTTGAAATCAAGAGGATTATTTTGAAAAATTGATTTCTGAAACATTTAAAATTTCAAGAAATGGACTTCTCATTCAGGGGGTGAGGAAATTCTTTTTCTGCCCTTCAGAAATATTATACCACTTGGCTCATGTATGTTTTGAAATATACTTCTCAACAAACACTCTAGTTTGTGTTCTTTCATTATTGTGTACATCATGCACTAAGAAGTCAACTTGCTTCTAATTTCAGATTTCTACTGCTTTATGTGACACATGATTCAGTGAAATCTGTTCTGTTATGCAGCAACATGAGTACTCAATTTCTTTGCCTCAGATTTTATTGGCAATCACTCTTCCCATGTCTCTAAATCTCTGATAATAGAAGAGCAGTTTCAAGATAACTTGAGAAGCCTAAACACACACGAGTCCATGGGACTTGACAAGATGAATCCCAGGGTCCTAGGAAAATTGACAGATGTAGTCATTAAGCTACTCTATTGCATTTGAAAAGTCATGGCAGTCAGGTGAAGCCGCTGGTGACTGCGAGAAAAGAGAATATCACAACCACTACCAAAAAAGGTAATAAGAAGGACCCTGGGAACTACCAGCCTCATCTCTGTGTCTGGCCAGATTACGGAACAGATTCTCCTGGAAGTTATGGTGAAGTACACAGAACACAGGGACAAAAGAGTAGAGAAAATTGACATGGCTTCACCAAGGCCAAATTCTGCCTGACTAATCTAACAGTGGCCTTCTAAGATGGAGTGACTGCATCAGTGAATGAGTGAAGAGGTTTGGTTATCATCTACCTAATCTTCTGTAAGATCTTTGATATGGATCCCCACAACATTTTTACCTCTAAGTAGGAGAGAAATGGATTAGATGGATAAACTGTCAGATGGATAAGGAATTGGCTGGAATGGCCACATTCAAAGAGTTACAGTCGATGTCTCAATGTTCAAATGGAAATCAGTAACAAGTGGTGTCCTTCAAGGGTCCATATTGGAATGAATACTATTGGAAATCTTCATCAACAGCATATTTAGTAAAATTCAAAGAATCCTCAGCAAGTTTACAAATGCTAAGACACCATGCTAAGCTTCTGCACTTGGGTCAGGGCATCACCAATATCAGCTCAGAACTGATTGAGAACACAATGGCAGAGGGTAACCTTGTTAAAGTCACAATTTCACACTACCTTCATATCAAATCCTGTTTTTTGACAAAACCTTTGCTGATTCGTTAAGCAGTAGAAAACAGTCCTTTATGACAGAGGCTTCACGGGTTTTGGTTTTGGTTTTTTGGTCAGTGCACACCTGACCATTTTTTGTGCCCAGTTGGGTCTTTGAATCACAGAATCTAGAAAAAGCTGAACCCCTCCTCTAATGAGGGGACACACCTTAAGCTTGAATTAGTCTCTTATCCAGGCCAAAACTATATCTAATCAAATATTAAGTTATGCTAATCTTAATAAACGTATTTACCTTCTGTTGTCTCAGCCTCCTCTACAATTGTGGCTCAGAGTGACCATCTTAATTTCACCTAAATTTCCCCTAAATGAGGAATTAGGGCATAGAAAGAGATGAAGTGATTTGAACATGTTTGTCCAACAAACCAGCAACAGAACTGGGAACTGAAGCCTGGTCTCCTGAAACCTAAGTTTGCCAAATGCTTGCCAAAATCCAAGTTTCTAAATGACCTTTGCAGATTCATGCCCATAGCAATACCTGTGATAGAAAATACAACGTATAAACCATAGGTATAAAATTAAACCTAGAAAGACAGTTCACTTCTTCCAGGAAACATAGGAGAAATGAAATTTCCCTACTACATAATGTGCATCTCAGGATGTATTTCTTGTGCGTGTTATGGAAATGAAGCAGGGAAATACATAGAAGAGATAAAAAAAATAAGCTGTCTCCATAATTTCTAAACACTTTACACTGTAATAGACAGGGACTTTTTAAAGCAAAATCATCCAAAGACCAGGAGTCTGCTTCAGTCTTCTGCTTAGCTGTTGTGCACAGTAACCTCAGGCAACTGCGATGTTATAAAATTTAATTTCTATTTAAAGAGCTAAATTGGAACCTCCTGTATCACCTCCCAATTCAGATGCTTTAAAAATGAGGATATAATGTAAAAGCTGGGGAAGGTCTTCAGAAGCGTTTAAGCTTTGCAAAGAGAGACCTAAATTTCCTATTACAGAGTGAACTCTGGCAATAGATGAAAAGAAACCTACAAAGATCAAATACTTTTCATCCTTTTGGCAGAAGGTGTTATCATTAGTTGTAGTGGGTGGGTTACGACCACCAAATCAGGCCAGCTAACTTGGGCTAGCAATATTTCTATTCAAACTTAAAATAATTTCTCAGATAAATGTTTTAGTAAGATTTTATCATACCACTTGCCATATAGAGGTGAGATTGGTGAAGGTAAAACCTCTGAGGTAATTTTATAGCATTTTAAAAATCTGAAAAATACGTAATTGGGCTAGAGTGCACTGGATAAAAGAGTTCTTTTTTTGAAACATAACTTGTTTTGAGACTTTCCTTCTCATCCCAGGGTTAAGAAGAGAATGGGGAAGAAGAGGAGAATGCAATGGGAAAAGGGAGCTAAGATACCCCAATCAACACTTGTCTTTTCTAAAACAGATAAATAAAGCATCCTAGAACAAGGAAATAAACTGGGCTGTAAATCTGTTTGCAAGTGTGCCAATCACGTGTTGGGACATTGACATTCCTCCCTGCCTTTGCCTATGCTTGTTATCTATTCAGGGATGGTAGGCGCAGCTCCATGTTAAAGGAGAAGAACAGTGCTAGACAGGAAAATGAGAAGTCACTTATCTATACAGCTTCCTTCTGTTACAAGGCCTGTATAATTTATAACTCCCATAAAACCTTCACAAAGACTTCTAACATGTTAGAAGGTTTTTTTGGTCAGAAATGTAACTTTAGTAATGTAAGTTAATTAACACCTCTTAATACATCTCCTTTTGACTTAATAGAGCCAATAGGATTTCACAGCAGCAAATAGGCTCAAGGGCATTGAAAAGTATGTTAGACCAGCTCTTTAATGTTATATTAGTGCTCTGTTAATCTTACCTGTAGTGCAAATCCTCATAGCACAGATGTATCTTACACTACCAGCATTTTTGGGATGTGATGCAGAGTTAGGCAATTTGATTAGACCAAAATTTAATTGTTCCAACCTGGTTATCATCCTTGAGGAGAATTATTGAATAGATACTGAAAATAGCTTGCTATACCACATTACAAGACTTGTCGCTTTGGTTAGACTTTGTTTCCTTTGAGTAAAGTTTCAGCATTTTTTCTGTGGAAACATTATTTACAGATTGCCATGTTGCAAAATATAGGTTATTTCCTCATCTTAGAAGCATGGGAAATGTGTATTAGAGTACTTACTAAATGGGGATTTTTTAACATGTCTAGTTACTTTTCATGTATTATTTTTTCTTTAGATTACAGTTATATGAAATTATGCCCCTTCTTAAGAGAAGCTTTTTTTACATCCCATTATGTTGTGAGGTGTTACCTCCTTCACAATGCTCCACCACCAGTGCTCACCAAGTAGCAGAAAGTCTCTATGATGTGAAGTTACTGCTTCATGTCACTCTGAATTATATCACAGTGGGTGATAGACATCTGCACATGAAACGAAACCTCCCAGAGGAAAATCTTTTCATTAGATCTCAACAGCCTCCCAGCCTCCATCAGTCTACAAAGCAAAATTCCCGTTTGATCATGAACTCAGCTTTCTACAGGACAGGGCATATTGCAGCACTATCACATAGTGGTTTAACTCTGTGTTGTTGTCAGGAGTACTTTGGCTTTCAATATGTATTAGAGGAATTTTTTTTTTTTTTGGCCTGCAGTGCAAAGAGACATTCTTTACTTCTAATTAGTCATCACCTGCAAATAAATCCAATTTTGAGAGGTGAATGTCATCTATTTTCAAGGGAGTCTTTCTAATCCAGTTCAAATAATTAATCCTTGATTTAAATAAACTCTATTGATCAACTTCATAAATGTTCTGTTTTTGATTCAATTAGATCTTTGGAGTAAATGAGAGGGCATCCAAACACTTTTCTCTGTTGATTTAATCCTTCACTTGTCATCCTCTCTTTGTCATCCACTTTTACATTCAGGTAAATTATTGGCGTTGAGCTCCTAAACGCCATATAAATGAGCATAGGTTAAGTAAGATATTTGATTTCATTTTTCTGAAAAGCCTTTTAAAAAAGCAGACCTGTAGGCATGAGAGAAAGAAGGGGGAAATAGTATTCAGAATAGATTGAAAGCTGGCTTCTTGGTTTATTTCATAAAATATATTTTATAGTTTTTCCCTTTCAAATTATCAGAGGCAGTAATGCAGCTGTTTTCAGTTTGCTGAATTTCCGTTTCTTCATAATGATAACAAAATCTTTTTGACCATGTGGAGTGATAATCACCTCCAACATCCTTCCCCCAACCCCAATGCAGGTGAATTTTTGGCCAAAACTAGTAACTTAGACTCCTTTCAAAATCAATGAAGTGATAACAGAACCTCTGGGTATGATTCATCCCACCTTGCTTGGAAAACCATCTCTTGGCAGGATGCATTATTTCAGGAGGACACCCTTCTCACTCCGGGTAGAATCCCAGAAGTTAAGAGGCTAACGTGTATGTCTCAAACACCCATACCCAGATAGCTGTGGAGTCAGCCAAGGACTGTGGGTAATAACAGACAAGAATTGTTAGCAATAGGAAAGGACTATTAATATTAACATGATGTGAAAAAGAACAAGGTATGGTTGGAGAAGGGGGCTCATTCAGAGATAGGGCAGCACTTTTCTGGGACAAACATCTTTGTTCTAGTCCACAGAGAGAAAACAAAAAAAAAGACAGTAGAAGTGTAGGAATGAGGCCAAGAAGTGGAAATGGACTGTAGGGGGATATCAAGACCACCCAAGAACCCCAAAGCCTTCTTACCCATTTCCAGAAAGGTCTGAAAGAATGGACTGCACATGATAACTAATTTGCATAGAAAGCAAGAAAACCTGTCTTCAAGGCAGAGAAATTTACTCATAAAAATGTACCCCACCAAGCCTGAGTGGTGACCCCAGGACCCTGCACAGTCAGCACTGACATCCCATCAGCTGGATTGACACTGAACCCAGGAGTGACATCCCATCAACTGGATCGACACTGGAGCCAGGACTGATGATCTGTTTTTCTCTCTTTTTTTCTCACTGTCTTTCTCATTTCTCTCCCTTTTTCTCACTTTCTTTCTCTTTTTCTCTCTCCCTCTTTAGTTCATATTTTCCTTTCTGTCTTCCCTTTCACCCTACCCTTTTATCTAAAACCCACTGCTGTGTGCTTGTATGATCATCTGTTTCAGCCTCCCTGTTCAAGTAGGGTCATCCCAGAACACAGGATTGTGTCCAGATAGTTCTTGAATATCTCCAGTGAGGAAGACTCCACAACCTCTGTGGGCAACCTGTTCCAGTGCTCGGTCACCCACACGGGAGAGAAGTTCTTCCTCATGTTCAGGTGTGTCTTGGGGCGATTTTATGATAATAGTGTATTTCCCTATCGTCTGCTTTATGCCCAGAAATGGGTCTCATAGCTTTAAGCTGGGTCCAGGAGAGCGGGGAGAGAAGCCAGGCAAATTCTTCAGCGTGGTTTGTGTTCAAGGACTCACACACATTCCCCCTTGTTCTCACCGGTGCAGAGCCGAGGGAGCACCTTCCTGCTTTTAGCCAGCCTGTTAGCTGAGGCAAGAAATTTTCCCATACTGGCATACCTGCCTACGAAAATCCTCCAGAACTTCTTTTTCTTCTTCTTCTTCTTCTGGAACTGTTTGGCCTAGCTGTGATCCGAGAACCAGATCATCAGACCCCGTGGACCAGCAGGGAGGCTGCGGGCACACCGCATCCCAGCCTCGGACCTCGGGAGGGGCTGAGCCAGCTACAGAAAAGAACTTGAATCCACCAGCTTTTTCCACATCGAGGAGGTTTATTATCTAACATTACTCACTTTTTTTCCTGTGCCTTGCCGGCACTCTGCTTGTTAAATAAATAATTTTTTCATTTTCATCCAAGAAATTCCTTTTGTATTGGTGGGGAAGAGAGTGCTGAAACCTGTCTTCTGGGGAGGAGATTTTCTTTCCAGAGTGTTTCTCCCCAGACTTGTCTCAAATAAAGACAAAATTTGGCGCCCACCTTACACAGGGCTTGAGAAAGTGAAAAAAACAGTAATAATTGCATTCTGGTTTTAAACACTTTGTATTGGGGTACAGTGGTCAGTAGACACCATGCTGTTTGATGTAATAATGTCTCTCTAGTTCCTAGGCATGTTTGCCTATCCACAGATAGGGGCAATTTTGTCCCTGGTATAAAACTTTTACAGAGCAGGGATAGGAATTAGGATTGTTATACTGATGTGCCTTGTAATAATGGTTTATAGAAGGTTAACAGGTACTGAGGTATAGAGGTACTGGGAGCTGTTGAAAATGTGTATGCTCTGTTGCTTCTCTGTCCTAGTCCCAGTAGCCTGTTTTGGTAGTTTATCAGGAATTACACCCAGTCTGTTAGGGGAAAAGTAGGGGATGATTTTTCCCAGCCCTTCACCTCCTTCATCCCCTTAAAATCTGGTACGTCACCTTTTGAGAATGTCCAGTTTCCCCTGGCAGTTAAATATACCACCGTCCTCGTGTTTTATCTGGTATGTTTCCTCTATACAGTTTGCAACTTTTCTAGAATCAGGGCTGAGATTTCCAGAGGGGCTGTCCAGACTCCTGACCCAGACATGGAAAATTCTGAATGGTGTGGGGTATGGGAGGACATAGGCCAAACCCTGAAGGAATACTCTGCCCCCATAGCTTGGAACTTCCCCCTGAACAGATTCAGAACCCAGGTGAGGTGGGGAATTATCTGAAAGAGAAGTGCAGTGACAACTCTAGCAAGAAGAAACTCATTGCAATATGCTGGGCCCTGGCTAATGCTTATCGCACACTGCTGGATACCGTAGGGCAGCAGATACAGCTAGAAGGGAAGGAGGATGCATCAGGAGACAATCCAGTCACTCAGGCTGCAGCCAAACCAGACAGGGAGCCTAAACCAATAGCAACTGCTCCTGTCTAGAAAAGGAAACACAAAACCAAATCCATTCGGCCAGTGGATGGTGATGCGGACCCAGGATCCTCACAGCCAGCAGAGGAATCAGAACCAGAAATAATTATTGAGTCTCAGTCCATAGAAAACCTTCGAGGCCTAAGAAAGGACTACACCCGAAAATCTGATTAATCTATATTAGGTTGGCTGATCTGCATCTGGGACGCCACAGGCGAAAATAAAATTCTGGATGGTACTGAAGCGAGTCAATTGCGATCTCTGTTGCATGATGTGGGTATCAAACAAGGGATGGCAAGGAGGCCCGAAGCTCTCAGTCTCTGGATTCGGCTCTTAAGAAGAGTGACGGAAAGATACCTGTACCCAGAAGATCTCCAGGAGCAGAAGCCCCATGGAAGATGATAGAAAAAGGAATTTAGAGCATGAGAGAACTGGTGGTGGTAGAGATGATTTTCTCAGAAAAATGTCCTAAGCATAACACTAAGCCTAGCCAAAAAAATCACTAAATCTAACCCTAACGTTAAACCTAAACCTAACCCTAAACCTAAAAACCTCCTAATACTAACCCTAATACAAACCCTAAGACCTAACAGTAAATGTGATCCTAACCCTAAAACAAACCTAAGCCCAACCCAACACTAACCCTAACACTAAACCCTAACCCTAACCCTAACCCTAACCCTAACCCTAACCCTAACCCTAACCTAACCTTAACCCTTAACCTAAAGCTAAACCTAACCCTAACCCTATGCCAGAGATTGAAATATTATAGTTTATGACTTAAACATTTTCATTAAGGACTTTTAACACTGTATTACAAAAGCTGCAGAGAAAGACTACCACACCCTGAATTTGGCTCTGTGAGGCCCTGGCTGGAGAAGATAAAGGAACAACTCAGGGCTGGGGACATTCACAAAGCATAAGCTAAACACCTCCAGGGTGGAGACCACAGCCCCAGGGCTATCAGCTGTCAGGCTCGAACAGACCCTCGCACCAAGGGGTGGCGGGAGAGAGGCTTTGGTTGTGTGCTGGAAAAGCCTGTGGTCACAGGCGCAGTGACTGCCCATCCTTCACTGTGCAGAGGAGCCCAGCTAAAGGGCCCCTCAACCGGGTGGGGAAAAGCTTATCTCCAGCAGAAGGGGGTGCCATGGCCCATCAAAGGTCCCCCCACCAGAAGGGTCTCCAGACCCTGCACCAGAGCACCAGAGATGATGCAACAGACTCTCAGTGTTGCAAGGAACAGTGTGTCAAGCTGGCCGGTGCATGGGAGACACATGGGTATTCCCAACTGCCCAAAACGTGTATTAATCCACAGGATTCTTTACTTTTCGGTGTGTGGCGGAGTGCAGCAGCATGTGGCTGCAAAGACAGGGGACCCTCACCATTAGAAGACCAGATGGAGGAGAGAAATGAGACGTCGTTAGGATCCTCGGATGGGTAATATGGTTCCAACGAAACCCCGTCACTCTCTCTCCGTCCCCCCACCCCCCACAAATACTTCTTTTTATAATTATTTCTTTCGTTCTTTCCCCATGCTTTCTCTTTGCCTCATTTATTATTAAATAAAATACAACAATTTTTGGCACCAGCATTTAACCTTATTTGGTTTTATTCTCGTTTTCAGGGATATTTTGACCCTTCAAAGTTCATTCTGGCTCATGCACAGAGACTTAGTTTTCTTTGCTCTTGTGGGTTTAAACTGGATTGTAACATCCCAAATATAACCCTAACCCAAACCCTAACCTTAACACTAGACCTAACCCTAACGGTAAACAAAACGCGAACCCCAACCTAAACAAAACCCCAAACATAATCCTAATCTTACCCCTAACCCTAAACAAAATCCTAACCCTAACCCTAATCCTAACCCTAACTAAATCCTAACCCTAACCCTAAACCTTACCCTAACCCAAACCCTAACCCTAGCCCTAACCCTAATCCAAAACTTAACCCTAACCCTAACCCAACCTGACCCCTAACCCTAACCTGAAACCGAACCTTAACCCAAACCGTAACCGTAACCTAACCTAACCTCAACCCTAACCCTAACCCTCACCCCTAACCCAAACCCTAAGCCTAACCATAACCATAATCCTACCCCTACCCGTAACCCTAAGCCTAAGCCTAAATCTAAGACTAAGGCTAACCCTAACTCTAACCCTAAATCTGAACCTAAACCTTAACTAAACCGTAATGCTAAACCTAACCCTAACCCTAACCCTAACCCCCTAATCCTAACCCTTACCCTCAACCCTAACCCTTTTCCTAACCCTATTGTTTCCTTTCTCTGGTCTTAAAATTAAGGGCCAAACATGGTTAAGGGAAAAAGTGTTTTTACCTTACTATTTATTTAAGGGTCCTTAAGGTGCACCACTTCGTCCAGGTGGAATGCGCCAAAATGCACACACCAAATAGATTGCATATACAATTTATAGACCTTGCAAATTAGCATATCTATCAAGGATTCCCCAATGAGAGGCTTGAATGAACCCCCCATCCCAAGGAATTCCTCCCTGGATGGGCTTATCTTAGTTTACAGGATGTGTTCTATGGAAGACCTTGGTTTCTCAGGATCACTTAGGGCTTTCTGGCCTCCAGCAGCGAGGCCTCCAGAATGTCTGGTCTCCCGGCTTAACAGAATATTAGGTCTATGCTAGGTTATCAAACTTAAAGAATTACAAGTATGCATGCTAAAAGCACTGAGGATACATAAAAGCTACAGAAAAGGGTATAGAAAAGGTATATAAAAGAAAAGGCAAAAAATCATTATGGCATCACTATCCTGTGCACCACCCCTACCAGTTCCTCCTGTGTCCCCACAACCCCGCTGCAAACTGGGAGGCACCCCCAATATCTGTGGTCTTGGGTTTATGGAAAGGACCCTCACACTTCCCCTCCAGATCTGCTCCCGGGTTGGCAGTGACTGTAGGAAAGGGGCACCCTCCAATGGGACATTTCTGGGTCAGATCTAGACAGAAATGTGAAGGGTACACTGTCTGGCACTGGGCTTTGGGCCTCAAAGCTGCCAAAGTCAGGGCCTTGCAGGGAGCTGTGGGGTGGCACAGCCCTGGCTGTTTCCCAGAGAGGGTTGGCTTTGTGCAGGGGTTCAGCCTCACCTGGCACGGGGAGCTGCAGCATGTGGGGAACAAATCCCTGCCAGCCTCCTGCCCCATCGCGTCCCCTGGGATCAGCCGTGCTCCAGGCCGTGACTGTCACCTGCACACCTAAGGAGTAGGAGTAGGTGTTACCACAGCTGTGGAAGGGATACAGACATGAGCGGCCACAAAAGTTGCAATGGCACTGTCTGCATGCTGTCCCTGCTGCTTCTCCTCCAGCCACTGAGAGGGCAGCTACTCCCAACCACCTGCTCCTGCAGCCAAGAGCCCACTGGGACACTCTGGGGGCTCCTGGAAGCCAGGGGCCATTGTGACACAGCAGGGCTGAAGGGAACCCATGGTGCATTGTGACCCAGTGGCTCCGAGGAGACCCTTTGTGACGCTGTGGAAGTGCACGGAACCCTGGCTCCACTGTGACACCACAGAACCCCAGGGAATCCTGCAGACGGTGGTGACGCTACAGAAGCTGACAGAACCCTGGGGACCACTGTGACACCATGGAAACTCAGAGAGCCCTGGAGACCGTAGGGATGCTACAGAAGCTGACAGAACCCGGGGTACCACTGTGACACTATGGAACCTGGTGGAACCAAGGGGCCATAGTGACACTGTGGGGCCTTTTGGGAGCAAGGAGACCCTGGTGGGAACCCACATGATGATCAATCCTGGCAGGAACCTGCTCCAGGTGGGCTCCTCTCTGCCGGCTTCCACAGGTGCTGCTAAGATCCTGCTTGGGCACTGGCTTGCCACGGGCTCACGGCTTCCTTTGGCAATGGCTCTGCTCCAGGATGGCATGCTGCAGAGGATGCAGGTAGATTTTGTGCTCACTCATGGCATGCAGGTGGACAATAAACCCTGATCCAGCCCCCCCCAGCCCGTGTCCTGCTGTGTCATCAGGGTGGGGGAAATTTGGGAGCAGCCCCAGCCCTGCTCCTCATCCTGGCTGGGCACGCAGCTGCTGAGACACAGGTGTGTCCTGATGCCCCTCCCCATGCCCTCACTGGTGGACAAGATTTGGGGGACTTTGAAGCCATTTTAGGGGTCAATTAGGCTGGTTCAGGGAGGGCAAAGGGACAATTTGAGAGGCTTTCTGGGGTGTTCCTACTTTGCCCCCCACCCCAAATCTCCCTTCTCTTTTGGTATTCCTTACCTTACTAAGCAGGACACTTCAGGGGACCCAGTATCTTTTGTCCTTTGTTTTGCTCTTAACAGATTTATAAAGTTTATCCCAGCATGGAAATGACTGAAAAAAAATTCGTTAGAAAAAGAAATAATACATTCAGGAAAAAAAGTTTGAAGAAGCATGGAAGAGCTGTGAACTGTTGTCAGCACCCATAACTGCTGGAAGGTGCACACAGATCTGTTAAAAATTGTACAGCTGATCTGTTAAGATGAATGAGGAAAAGAGGAAGACAGACCAAGTCCCACAGTCTCAGGGATCCTCAGGGACATATGGATTTTTTTTCAAAGCCTCTGCCTCAGTCCCGGCTTGCATGCCAATGATTTACCTTTGCAGTGCTGTTTATCGTCTTACACTTTGCCTTTTTCTTGTCTGCATAGCCCAAAAGCTGTTTAGATGTAAGGTTTATATCACTGTGTTTTGGCAGTGCATAGCACAGTGCTGCTACAATACAGTAACTGACTGATATATTCATTTTTACACAGCATAAAATCCTACTGTAAACTTACATAAAGTTCTGGTTTGCTCTGGAAAGTTCTAAGACCAATAGAAAGGAAAAAGAAAATTCCTGACAATTTCCTAAGAGATAAAATAGCCACAGATTTTAGACATACAAGAATGATCTACCTAGACTTTTTCTTATGAAGTACATTTAAGACTGAATCTGATTATTTATTTCTACTTTTATCTTTGCAGCTTGGTTGTTTACTATGTTCTCTTTTGTGTGCAAGCTATCTAAAATCTCAAGTCTTTAAGCAGCTTGATTACTGGAACATTAATTCAGGAATGCAAGAATACATTCAACTGACTAAACAAGCAATGAATTTATTATTGAGTTTTTACATCTGAAAACAGACTGAAAGAGAATAAAAAGATGCTAAGGGGTTTTGATTAATCTCTGTAGTTCATTATGTGTGGGGGTGGGTTTGGAGGGTTTTTTTTGGGGGGGGTGGGGGTTTTTTTGGGTTTTGTTTGGTTGTTTTTTTTAATAATGGTCTTACTGGAATTCCCACAAGAAAACTCAAAATTGGTTTACAGCCAGAGGATGTAATAGTCGTGATTAAATTTTTACATCAGTTTTATGCTGGTAGAATCCCAAATTACTTAAAGAGAGTTAGTTACTGCATGCTATCACAGTGGAAAGCAGACTTGGTTTCAAGATACATTCTATTGCTTGAATAAGGAATATATTAGAAATGAAAATTATTAGAAAGAGCTTCTGTTCAGTGCTTTTACGCATACTATCTGCAGTTGTGACAAGACATGTCTACCTCCTCTCTACCACAAATGGTTGGTGCATATGCAACAGGTAACTCAGGCGGGTCACAGGCGCAGCATGGGGTATCTCTGATGCCAAAAGGACTCAGGCCCTCAGCTAAGAATCAATATCTCAGTCTGGAAAGCAAATGTGGGAAGAGATGAACGAAATATTCTTGACCAAAAGACATGGTTCTTATGTCTATAAAAGCCCACACAATTATCACAGAGGCAGAAGTCTCTTACACGTTCCGTGGAGACGTGTGAGAAGATTTCTCCCTGTAGCTAGAAGCAACTCCAGGTCCCTTTCCCCAGGGATTGAGAGAAAGGATTTTTTGATGTGTGCCCTTTCAAGAATTGGTGGTAAGAAATATTGGATCCTAAGTTATACTATTTCTTAGCTAGCTGTAAATTTAATGGTACCTTTATCTCCATGTGTATACTAGTATCCACTTTTTGTCTTATCCCTGTGTAGTAATAGTCTGTTTTAAGTCTTTTATCTGTTAGTTTTGTGTCTATTAATAGATAATTCATTTTATAATAGACTGAATCAGCCATTATTAAAGAACTTTCAAATGGTAGTGGATTTTGGGGTGCTGGCCACCTCAATAATGAGACTGCCTGCTACCAGAGGCCTTGGCAAAAGGCAAGGACTGATTTAAACCCACATCATCCATTCATAACAGCAGTCCATCTCTATCTCTGTATCTTAAGTGACCATTTTAAATCTTCTTCAAGTCTTTCTGTAGCTATTTCCCACCCTATACACTTCTAATGTAAATATTAAATGCTTTCTGAGCTGCAGATTATTTTTGCTGCACTGTTGTATTCAGTCCACAACAGATTTTCCTTGGATATTTTTTCTTTCCTAATGTAGAATATCACCTTATACAGATACATGGCCTGATGTTGTTTCCTGCAAATGCATAAAAAGATAACAAGGAGACCTAAGACATCCGTGAGGAGCTGCACACATGAGATCACATCTTTGGAATTTCTAACCACCGGTTGGATTCCAGGTGAAATACCCTAGTCATCACAAATAGCACTAAATAGTTAAATGTGGGTGACTGAAAACCCAAAGTGAATTATATTCTTAACAAAAATTTTATCAGCCTTGAGAGCCTCAGTATCAATTTCTTTACTGCATTTAATCATTTTTGTCTGAATTAAAGCAGAACTGCAACAGACAGTCAAAACATAGTCACTTCTCTTTACTTTGAGCAAGGCAACACAGAACTGCATCCACTTAAGTGGATTTTCAGTCATTTTATACCAGTGTAATCGTGAACAGAACATGTTGCTGACATTAGAGGGAGTTAACTGAACTCAGAGTGAAACACAATCTCAATTTGTTTCACTCATGAGAAAAGAATTTTTGACTAAAAGAAAGCAGAGCTCGTACTAGAATTGCAGGTCCTTGATGGATCCTGGAGCCAGGAAAAAAATATACATAAATTCTATTTTTTTTCTTCTTAAATGGCACTCCAATTCTGAGCACAAAAAGAAAACTAGTATATTAGATATGTCATTTGTTTCCACCACCGAAATAAATCTGTAGCAACTTGGGTTAAACAAAGGAGTCACTCACATGCATAAAACCATACAAACCAGAATGAAGTTGGCCCCTTTCAAATATGTAACTGGCATCAGGAAATCAATAGATTTAGAAATGTCACTTGTATATGAATTCTTGTAATATCACAGCAGTTCAGGAAAATCTTCTGATCTTTTTAAGGGTATTTCTTTGAAATTTGACACCTGTAAAGGATTACAAAGGCACATCATAAGGAGATTTTTCATATAATGTTTAATTCCCTCAGAACTTTACATTGAAAGTCTGGGATAATGGAATCTTGGGAAGCCCATGGAACTAAAATATAATCCAAATGAGGACCACTTGGGATTTCTGAACCCATCATGAAGAAACTGTCTTCCTCTCTTTTTAGCTGGACACCAGCATTCTAGTTACCTACACAGAAACTGCAACCCAGGATGTGTATATAGGCCATACCCTTTTGAATGTTAGCTCTGTTGCACTTTAATTTGGCAAAGCCCTTTCTACTTACCTTGTTCTTTCCTGCCAAATAAGTATTTTATAGTGCCTGTGGAAATAAAACAAACTGGTTTTGAGAAGGTGACTTTTGAAAGGATAACTTTTACCTCTTTAACAGCATATTTTTTTGCCAGCAGATTCCAGATTCCAAAAGGCACGATAAAAAGTATAGGCTAGAAGATTTTAATCACAGTCAATCAGTCATAAAATTTTTCTCATAAACAGCATCAGAACCATCTAAATGTTAATAAACTCTTACTTGCACAAACACTGCTGGAAAGCTGTTCTAAACCCTCACTGTTGTGATGATTAGAAGCTTATTTCTGACTTGTTGTGTACTTTTTTATAGACTTTTTTTCTTCCTTGTGTCAAAGTCACCTTTTGTTTTTATTCTTTCCCATTTTGGAATGTCCTCTTAATATCAGCTGCTATACACATATATCTATTTAATATAAATGTTTATATTTAATGTTATATATTATTATATTTAATATTTTATTTATTTTTAAATTATTTATAACTCTTCTATTATTTTTAACTTCTGATCTTAAAATTTGTAGCAAAATAATATTTTTATTAGTCAGTAAATACATGTCCTTCCACAAAAAATCAAGTTATATGAGACAACTTCCCAGCTTTCAAAGCACCCTATTCTCACTGTATACACCTCTCTTTCTCTGTAATAATCATAATTGAAAACATCAGAAACACTCATATTTTTGTACAAGACCATCAATGAAAACTTTAACTGAAAAATACTGTGTCATGATTAATATTAGTACTGGTTGCCTGCAGCCAAACTTTTATCTATTTTATAATTCTTGAAGCAACTGACATTTCTTTACTCTGAGTTATATAATTTATTCAATGTCTCAGCTCAGGTGGTGTGGGTGTGACTGCCAGAGTGGCTCCCAGATGATCGAACAGGGAAGGTTCTTTAACACTCTGTGAGGGACTAAAATGTTGATGGTGAATGACTCAACACAATTGGCCATTTGCAGAGACAGCAGCATCCTTGGCTGGGGTCAGGTTTAAACCTCCTGGCCAAAGGGGACAAGAGTTTTGGGTATGTGATGGCAAAATCTCTGATCTACATAAGGCAGAGAGGGTGAACATCCACCACCAGAGATTACCAGCTGGGTTTTGAACCAGATAAGTAGACCTGCAGGGTGGGTCTTGAAAGGACAGTGCTTTTTATAATGCCAGTACTCCCTTACACAGCTGGCTCAGTTGTAAAACTCCCCTCTGGGCAGATACTAAGACATCCACACACAGGCCTGACGATGTTATTTCTTTCTGAGGTGGCATAACTGGTTCAACTGTGCTGATGTGAGAGGCAGCGGTCATGTCATTAAAATGTGTCATAAACCATCAAAGGCCCCTGAAGGGTCCCCACACTGATTTTTGGGGCCTTCCACCAGAAGACTGTGCATGATCCACAGTGTTGCAACAGAGAGTGTAAAACTTCCCTCCCAGGGGAGTTACCTGAGTGTTCACATGTAAACCTAAGTGTATATTAACCCAGTGAATTTTTGTTTTCCGGGCTTTCCCCCACTCCCAACAGATCAAGATTACGACCACCACTTTGACCAACGGACATCTGAATTGCAACAAGCAAGTCTTGTTATGAGATCCACAGATGGTGATATCTTTCTACTCTTATCCTTTCTTTCTTCTCCTTATACATTTTCTTCAGTGTTATTTTTTATGCCTTTATATTGGTATATTACTATATATAAATAACCATAACACCAATCATTCAGTTTCGTTTCACTCCAACCTGTCCCAATGGATCTATTAACAAGAACCTAAGTTACCCTTACCCTCAGGGGCAGGCCATAACACACTCTTGTCCCATTTCTGGTTATTAGGTAACTTTGTTGTTAGTTAGCTGTTTGGTATGGCATCTGATATTTTGCTATGGTATGTTTGAACTAACACTTAAAAACGAATCATTGAATGCTGAGGTACAATATTTCCTCCCGAATCTTAGCACCCATTATGAAAAATCCATTTAAAAGGTAATGAAGAGGTGGAGGGATGACATTTAAACACATATTATTTTTAAGCCTTGAAACAAATGCATGTTGAATGAGTGATTTTATTTAATAACACTTGTATCTTTTTTGTTCCTGTTTAATGATGATATTTAACCTAAAATCTTGTTGATCGATGCCTCTTAACTTCAAATATTAAGATAATAAATAGCAAGATTACTCACTAAAATAAATGAAATTAAAAAAAAAAGTAGATGCAATATACTAAGTATTACTTTAAACAGGCTTTTCCTACAGTACAAAGAATGATATTTTTAATATATTCAGATAAAATTCTGAAATACTGAACTCTTATTTTCTCACTTACCTTTTGTTATATATCTTTCACAACTTAATGCCCAACAGGTCTTGAGGGTTAATGATGTCATAAAGGCACAGCATATAAAACTAAAGGGGCTGGTAAACTGATGAGATATACAGTGGAAAATCAGGGAATGTGCAAAGCCGGCCTTATGCCATATTACAAATGGGAAAAATCTGGCACCAGATAGACAAACCTTTATTGGAGCCTATCTTATAGCTCATTTCATTTCTATCTGAGATTTCATAGGAAAAAAAACTTGGAGCACTCCAAATGTATTCAAAAATAGAAATTCTGTAGACAATAGAAAATGAAAAGAAGACTTTAATATTAAAAAACTACTCTCTGGTCCTCTCTGAAAAGTTCTTGGCTACTGAGCCTTTGGCACCACCTTGACAAGTACAAAGAGTCCATTTAGTGTAATAAAAGTATTTATTGCTATGGATAAGCCCCGAGATGTAAGAACACATTACCTAAAGAAGTTTTAATTTCTGGCATATAGAAACAATGGAATGAGATGAAGAAGAAAGAGACTTCATCCAGAAAGCTGCTTCCACTTCAGAAATTGAGGTAAACTAGAGTATTGTCAGGGCCAAAATGGAAACCAGACAGATATTTGTTCCTCAAGCAAGCCCCAGAGATTACACTCCAAAACTTTGCAAATAGAGGTGTTCACAGGGCTGAGGAAGTGGATATCCAGCAACATGAAAGGTGTATCACCTTGGATGTTTAAAACTTATCAGATTGTATGATATCACATGGAAGATAGTAGAAGACATCAGATTTAATTGTTCGTTACTGCTTTGAAATGAAAAGAAGTTAAATGTGTATGAGCTTTGTCAAAAGACTTGAGTGGTTGAATCTCACTTGTATGCCAGAATTAAAAGTCCCCAAACAAGAGAAGCCTTTATAAGTAAGAAAGGTGAGAGCCTTGTTACTGGGTTCTGAAGACAAAGCTTAAATACTTCTTGAATGATATATGTGACTTTCAGTAATATTCTTTATATATCCACTCTCAGGTATATACACACAGACTATTTTTAAAGCTCTGTTGGTCCACAGGATTTTAATAAGCTTCAGAACCAGTAAGGTTCCCCAAAAGTACTTTGTCATACAGTAAATTGTGAACATAAATCATAATGTTTGAGCTAATGGCTCTAGTCACATTAGTGTTGCATGAACAACAACAAGGCAAAGTCTCCACGATTTCATGAAAGCTTCCCAGCCTTGTTCTAGGCTAAGAAGGACACATGAAGCAGATTTGGTATTATTGTAGAAAATAAAATCAGATGGAAGTTTTCCAGGGTGAGAAAAGGGGCTTCATTTCAGCATCACAAGCATGAGCACACGAGTTTTTTTGTATGAATGTGTTCTTATTTTAATCCAAATGGAACTACTCTTAGAAAAAGTATGCCTATAAGAGAAGTACGTTTTGTTTGGTTTGAAAAGAGTATTACAAACAATAAATACAAAAAGGCATTTTTTTCAGATTTTTATATCAAAGTTATCATGTTGAAATTGTGTTCTTGTGAAAACAGCACAACAGTCCATTAAATGTTCACCCTAGGTTACCACCTCTCTAAGAGTTATCAAACGAAGGTTTTTTTAACTCACTTTTAAAATATTGTACCAAATGGTGTAATAAGCCTAAGATTCTTACACAACTACTCTGAAACTTTAGAAAAAAGGTTTTCCCCCTTTCATAATTTGAAGAAACTGTGTTTTCTATCAGTTTTACTCAATCCTTGCAACATTTTGTCAGCATCCTGATCATATGACAGATATGGAATCAACATGGTTAATATTTCTTCATCCTTAACCAACGAACTTCAGACTTTCACCAGAAAACATCTACCCCTATCAATATTTACTCTCTCTTTTGCAAATCATTATTTTCTCCAAACAAAGTTTTGGTTTCTCTGTTTCAAAAAAGAGCAAGATGTTTATGTTAAAAAAAACCCTCTTTGGAGTGGAGGCAACATCTAATATGTAAGAAAGATAAGAAAGCTTTGTGGTTGAGATGTAAAAAACAAAAAAGATAAAAATATACTTTTTGTGATTAGCATCAAGAAAACTTTGTGAAAGATTATCCATTTGTTTCAATATTAAAAAGTTAGTTTCTACCTATACAGTAGTTTTCACTTAAATCTGTCATCACAACAGGGAGCAAGAAACCCTTATTCAGATGATAGCCCAGTTCTTTCCTTTTAACGTATCAGTTTTTGACTTCTCCCTTTTTCATCATACTTATTGGTCAACAGAAACTATTTTTATTATTCAAATTTTAATATATCATTGTACTTCAGAAATTATTTATTTAGACACACTAATTTAGCAGAGGATAAATTCACACAAAGTTTACTGATTTCAGAAGACTTTTCTAAATACATAACTAATGTGGACTGCTGCTTTAAATGTTACAGAAAAATGTCTGGATAATTTTGTTGTAGTGGAGATATAGTAAATTTGGGGCAATGACATGATCTTCCTTCTCAGACATATAAAACTGGGTCATATGTGCCTGGAGTTAATGTATGAAAAGAATAGACTATAGAAAACTCAAGTGTTGATGGAAGTTACTTGGTATAGCTTTGGTACTTCATTTGCAGCAAAAAATCTGAAATGCGATGTCAATGAATATACTTTTTTTCTGATTAGTCCTTTCTTTTTAATGACATATTGTGTTGTAATGAGATGTGTTAGAGATACAGAAAAATGGGTGTGTTTCAAACATGATAAAATATAAACGAATTCAAGAAAACACATTGCTTATTCACACCTTTTTTTCTGAAGCTTATAGTTCTTTTAATTATATTCTTTTACTATGTCAGATATCTGTGATACTTTATGCTGAAAATTTGATTTCTGAAAATGCAGAAGCAACTGGAAACACAGATCTACAGAATATGAGTGGAGCTTGTGATCCTAGAGACACTTATTTTTCCTTGAAATCTCTCTAGGTTCCAGGGAGCATATTTTCAAAATGCCTAAGGCTCAGGTACTTATTGTTCTTGTGAGACTAAACTGGTACCCGGAAAATTCAGTGTAACCCTATACTATTCAACTGAAGAAGCAGCAGATACAGAATTTTTGGAAATGGAAATTACTGCTGAGAAAAGTACCCTGCAGACAAACCAACATTCATGCTGCAATAGTTCTATAATAACACACAAAAGTGTCAGTAGGTGATATGGTAGTAGTTAAACAAATGTTAACTATTCTTTGGCTAGGATCAAGGAAGGTGGAAGAGCTCACAGTGAAAAAGGAATATTTTGCAGCAAAACACTTTTCTCTCTCATAGTATATTAATGTTTATATTCATTTCCTCCTGATTTCTGTTGCTTTTGTGCCCTTAATTCTTTCTTCTTCTGGCACATCCTTTTAAAGGCAAATAATTTGCTTAGGAAAAAGTGATGCAGGATGAATAATTTTTTGCTCGAATTATGATATATCAGATGTTTTGTATTCAGACCTTTTGTATTTCAATTAGTAGAAAAACCATCCCTCAACGGAGTACAAGACTTCACCGGTTCAAAGCTTTACTAGGTTCAAAGCAAGGCCAAAAGTTCTTAGAAATGTACCTGTGGCAAATTACAAAATTATTTCCGGTCCGTCCATTTCAGAAGAGTAACTGACAATGCAAATTGTGGTTCTATATCCTTCCATATTAAGAAAACAACATGCATTATCCTTGTTTAAAAATATAAAGGGTTGTACAGCGAAAATCAGAATTGTGAAATTCTAACTAAAATTTAAAAATAACGTCATTGACAGATTTTAATGTCAATTTTTACAAAACGCATGACAGATAAATAACTTGCTTGCTTTTTAATGTTTCATTGTTATTTTGCTTTTACTGTCACTAACACTTTCTCTTTTTGCATAAGAGTGAAAAGTCTAAGGATATAGCTTCAGCTGCTTCAACAAATACTGTATATGAAGTGAAATAAATCCTGGCCTTCCAAGATCATATCAGTCCACAAAACAAACTCTTGTTATTTTCACTGGGGTTAAGAATGTGTTGCCTTCATAGGTATACAAGGAATTCAAAGTCTATGATGCCTCAACGATAATTTGCTTAGGTGAGAAAAGAGGGGTTTACATTTTTCATAATTTGTTCTAACCAGAAAAGATGTTGCTCCTTTTTCTTCTAGAATAGGCCTTTTTGAAAAGTATATCAAGGACTCCACCAGTTAATTTCCTGAAGAAAATTTTACATTACCCTGATCTTGCAGCTCAATCTATGCTCTAGTTTTGACTTTTCAGTGACTTATTTGAAAGTATAATGTTGAATTAAATCTGTGGTGTGATATTTGCTGGAAGTCCTGGTATTGCAAAGTTGTTTTTCCATTTTCATATATTACAGAATAATGTATTACAAAATCGTTCATAAGTCATGACATTACAAAACTTTGTGAAAGTATATCACATATAGATAAATAGATGAAGCTGTTTTAGGAAAAATTTCAATAAAATTTGTTACAACTGCACTTAAAACCATATATGTTTACATGCAGATACAAACAGACAAGCTCTTAAATGTAATCCTGTCATAAATAAATCAATTCTGCTTTCATAATTTCAGTGACCTTTTACAGTTTTATCCCAGTATTTAGTTACACAAAACTCTGCTTTCGATCCTTTTCCAATCAAATGAAATAAGAGATTTCAAGTTTCATCGAACATTCATATAATTCTCCACTTATATTGTTGAATCATTGATAGCCTTCTTACAACCTTACAATGTCCTTTTCTCTAGAGAAAAATATACAAATTTCAAAGCAGTGGAGCAACATGCAAGATTTCTTCAGCTGTAGTTTTTGGTGAAAGATGGTGTATTATAAGAAATAGCTTCTAGCAATGACAGCAACATGAAAAATATTTCTGCACTAATGAGGAAAGGAAATTAGGCAAAGGGCAAGTTTACAGTTGTTTATATATTAGTTCTGTATGCCACTATTCTAATCAATATTTCTATTTATGTTACACAGTGAATTATTATCAGAGAAATCATTGGCATGGTACCTGGGAAAAGTGTTATTCAAGGTACATCTGTCAAGAGCTGGCTTTTCAGGTGGCGTATTACACCAACAATATTCATCTGTAGTAGACAATTGCATTTCATTTTATTGCCTATAGCTGCACAACAAAAATTTGTAGTGATTTTTCCACCTATACCTGATGAAATCATCTGTGTTGAAAGATGGTACAATGAAGCAAGAGAAAAAACTGTCACTGGCTTTCATGGAGTACCGTCTTTTTAATATTTCTGCCAAAATAAGGATTTTTTTTTCAGACTCAAAGCAGAGCAAGGGTGTACCCAATGCCAAGTGAATTCTTTTTATCAACTCAATGCATCCAGACAAAAATTACAGTTGCCTTTCAGAGTCCCCAAGCTCTTAGTCTCTAGTTCACTTTCTTTTGGTGCTGTACTTCCTGAAAGTTACATTATTTGCCTGTGATAGCTCCAGGTCTCAATGGACTTAAATGATAAAGGACTTATGACTTCATTTAACTATTTTACAGAAACAATTCTCAATAACCTCTTACAAATCGTGAAAGGGCTCTTCCAGAGTAGATGCAATCAGGCTTTGAGAAGCTTTTTAGAATTTCATGTAGAAATAGCAATACTCTACCACCATATTTACACATTGCTACTGAAGTGGTATAAAGCTGTTGCTGAGGTATGTCTAAAAGAGTTTAATATTTTCATTTTTTTTTTACTCTGATGTAATTTTTGAACAAACTAAGAATAAAAAACAAACAACCACTTGAACTTTAATTCTAAATGGAGTCATATCTAGAAGGATTGATTTAGATTCTCATGTTCAAGTGTTCATGAAAGTGCTTAGAAATTCATGTCCAAGGTAGCTCATTTTTGTAAACAACTGCTGAATCTGGGAAGCTTTGGGAAATAATTTTTTATCTGTTATATTCAAACAAGTTCACTTGCTTATTTAAATTACTAAATTAACCTTCTGTATCTCCATACAATGAAATACCTACAGCATCAGGTATATACATAAATTCCTAACTACTACAAATATTCAAAGCAACCTAGCACTAGATTCATAAATCTGTTACTAATTCATCAAATTTATCAAAATTTGCTATTTTGATAAAGTGAGAAAATATCCACTGTCTCTCACTAGGTGAAATCTACAGAGTTGGAGCATTGGGTACCGTTAATACTCAGTGTCAACCATCTATTTTCCCTATCTACAGGAATGCAAGAGCTTGTCACTGTAGTGTCATTTGTGTAGGTGATGGCCTGAGGCTCTGTCACCAGGGTGCTGGTTTCTAAAGCAGAGTTGTCAGCCACATCTCTTACTATATAAGCCAAGGAATGGCAACCATTCGAATCTTTGACTCAAATATCTAACTAAATATGCATTGTCAGCACAAAATAATTAGTACTAAAAAAAATTAATTTTTTCTGTCTTCTAAGTTGGTTCCAATGTGCTTTTATACTTTTCAGACATGTTCCCTTCCATAGCACCATTTCCTATGGTTTGAATATGATATTTATATTCTCATGCATACGTGTGTATGCAGGAGAGTGAGCAAGCAAGCAAGCAACACCGGGATAAGGAGAGACAGCACATATTTTTTGTGTCATTTTATGGTATAATAAGAAAACTTGCTTTCCTAATGTATTCAACCCCCTAAATACTCTTGTGGGCAATTAAAAAATGCTTTCTAACTGCCTTTGAGTCACAGCACACTTGACAAGTTTGGCAGATTCCTTCTCAGTTTGCTGAACCTGATGGAAGAGCAGGTCGTCCCAAGCTTATACAGCTCTAGTTTTATAACTCCCAGAGTTCTTTTTTTCCAAGAAAGATCTATGTGCATATCCATTCTAACAGTTTTAAGAGCTTGAACACCTGGTCCTTTAAAGTCTCCCATCTCATGTCATTATTTATAAATACTCTAAAACACAGTGCATAAATCATTGTTAGTGTATCAGTGAAAGAGATAAAAAAAAATGCCCTAAATGCACAAATAGGTGCAGTGAATAAGTCCTTGAACAAAACTCTCTTTCAGTAATCAATAGGCTGAATTGGAACAACAACACTTTCAAAATACATGTTTTTATGCAATAAAACAGAGATTTGTTTTACATGTAAGCTACGATTAATTAAAATTCAGGGGTTGAAAACAATTATCCTGTTCTGAGATTTCCTGCAAGACAGAAATATTTGTTGACCCAAGATTAGAACAGCAAACCCATTAAGTAAATTAATAACCCAAATAATTTAAGATTCCTAAGATTTCTAGTGGGAGTTTTAAACAAAGATCTACTACATCTGTTTGACATTCACACTGCTGCTCTCATTGTTGTTCTTAGAAAAACATGTACTTTTCCTGAGAACCAGCAAATAGCTGTTATTAATAGGCTGAAAAAAAATGTAAATTAGATGGTTAACTTCCCAGCCTAGAAAGTGGTGCTGCAAGTTAACATAAGCAGAAAAAGGATTGTTGTATTCTACACGCTTTCTGGGTATATTGAGAGTAGCAGCATCAAGTGATAGCAAACTGAGGGCACTGTTTGGACAGAATGATAGGAGCAAAATTACTCTTGATTTATTTCTGTGGCAGGAATTGTTTAGACTGAAATGGGTCTTTGAAAGAAAGTCTTTGCTAGCTACTTTCAAGAAAGGATGGAACTTTGATTGCTGTCTATGGACAGAAAATTTGTGTCTGTGCTCTTATCACTTTCCTAGCTATCGCACACAGCTAAAGAGAGGCCTGTATTCTTATTTACCTCCCCACACCTTTAAAAGACAGAGCTTGAAGACCAGCAATGGCTGGAAAATAGACCATAAGGGACAGTTTTTGTCTCTATGAATTGCCTTAGATCTAGGGAGGCTCAACACCATCAGTATCCCAGGCCATCCAGGCCTGGAGGTAGCCTAGGGAAGAGAGACACAGCAGAGTACTAAAGATGAAGTTCATGGAGTCTTATACAGCTTTCTCTGCATAAGGAATGAGTTGATAAATAGCAGAGGCAGGTGAAATGCAGACAGCGTGACTTCACAGGGACAGCAAGCACTTGGGCAAATATCCTTTATAGCTCAATGTGAATCATACAGCAAAATCCAAATACACACCTCAGAAGGGTTGTGGGGACAGTATCTAAAAGTCATTTTTGTAAGCGGAGGAATTCAGTTCTATTCATCATATCCAGAGCACTCTCTTTGGACTTAGGACCATGAAAGGCTTTGGATTCTTTTAAATTTGTATCCTACCATTTTGAGACTCAAGAAATGAGGTTTGGCAGCCTATCTGAAACTAAGGAAATTTACCATTATCAGCAACAGCCACAGTGAAATTATCATCTTCCCTGTTCTCCATTTTCATTATTATCACCAGAACATGCTGTTGTTATAATTTTTTTTCAGTTAAAAACCCTATTGTGCAAGCCAAATAAAATCTACATTAAAAAACTCTGAGTAAACCATATAGTATACCAAAAACCAGTCAGAAATGGTTATCAGAAACTTGGCAAGAATAGGAGGCAGTCATATGTTTTTATGTCGCCTAAATAACTAACAAAGGTTATCAGATTTTCAAAATTAAATGCAACCAGAATGAAATATCTAAAAGTTTTTTCCATATTTTCTGACCTTTTTTAACACAGCTTTTGTATCTCAAAATGGTCATAATCCAAGTAATATCATATGAGATACATTTGTAGTGAATAGGGGGTTTCTACCAAGTCTTTTCCAGTTCTTTAGGTCCTTTCCATGATGTTTAAGAGAACTATTTATTTTCTTTTTAAAAAGCACCAAAAGAATTATTAATTTTCATAATCAATTTCTCACTGGATTTCATGTAACACTTTGCTTAAACTTTTACCCATTTTCAAAACAAGAACTTACTTTTAAGATATCTGTCCAATTCTCCCACCAATATTTATATCTAGACAGTCTTTCAAGACCCTTGGTGCCTATATAACTGAACAGCAGGTAAAGTTTATGGATGAAATTGCTGAAGGAAAAAGCCATAAACAACTATATGCATTATCCCAGTGTACTCCTCCAAGATGAATTTTCAGCACTTTCACAAACTGTCAATAGGTCTCTGAAAATCCACTGCTTTAAATCTAAAGACAGCGAATCCTCCAGGTGGTATCTACTGAATTTTGTGATTGGAACTACTATATTAGAGGTATAAATTCCACGTTTTGAAATTTCTTTTTTCTTTTGTCAGATATGGTTGTTGAATGTAGTCATAAAATTGTCTAGTGCTATTTCTTCTGTTAATTAGTCAATACATTGTGTGAGTTTTCCTGACAAGTGTAAACTGAGATGCAGGTGATTCTAATGACAATATTTAGGCACAAGAGTGCACCACCAATTTTTTAATATTTTTTTTTAGCTATATGTAAGAGACGGTCCGAAGATCCCTCATCTACCTCACAATCATCGATGAGGACAGAGACTGAAAGAAGCTAAAAAAAAACCCAAAGAGGGGAAGAGGGTACAGGAAGACCCCTGTCAGGATCCCCCCACGGAAGACGACAGATCAAGAGGACTCCGTCTGGCCGTTGGTAGCTATAACCCCCCCTTTTCTCTCTCTATCCTTTGTTTCCTTACATCTCTCTCCCTTCCTATCACGATTACACCATGCTGGTACGCAATAAAATACACTGTGCTGATTGAAATTTACACTTATCCCCGTTTGTGTTTCTTTTGCACTCTGAGATTCGGTTAATGAACCATCACGACCCCCGCTCGTCTTGGGCAGATCGTGATACTATATTATAACATTGTTTTGTTTCAGAGAGCTTGTCACACCTGTAAAAAATATATCTCGAATGCACATACTAAATGAAAAAATAACATTGCCATCAATGAGATACGACCTATGGTCCAGTTGATTCTCTCTGTAAGAGTTAACCTTGAACTTCATAGCAAATAAAATATAGTATAAATATAAATTGTGTAATGAATCAAGATTACTCAGTCACTCTTTTTGGAAGCTTTTAAAGCAAACTGTTCTTGATTTGGAAAGCCAGATGAAAACGAAATTACCTTTCCCTCTAATGTTTCCTAGTTTAGGGTCAAATGCTGACATTAAATGATTAATCAAATTTTGTTGGCTGGTAATTAAATTTAGTTGCTTATAACTTAAGAACTTCATGACAGCAAGATAAAACCAACTTACCTTTCCAACAGAAGTAAAACAATTATTAATGAAATCAGGAAACATGCAAGAAAATCCATTTTTTTTTGCTATACCCCATGATTGCCAAACCCAGAGCTATAGTTAAGCGATTTTCTGGGTCAAGGTCTCTGGTTTTCAGAAGCTTCTCTAGACCAGTACCCAAGCAGGGTGTGAAGACTCACCCATGTTTACAATAGAAGATCATACAAAGAATTGACCTAACTAGTGCTTTCTCCAGCTTCCCTTACTTCCTTGTCCCTATCACTAACCACAGCCTGCAGAGTTAAGGCCATAATGAGGATCATCCTTCTGGACTCCCTTGGGAACACTTCCTACCCTGTTATCCATGCCTGCTACTAAACCCATCAATGAGATATCTAACCTCAGTATTCTCCACTACATCCTGCATTACACTGATTTTTATTGGCTACCTTAGCATTCCCCAGTCTGAGTATCACCACCACTGGCCAGTGGTTCTTTGGGGAAGAATAGCAGATACAAACATGAATTACAGATAAGGATTCAGATGATAATGGCTGAAACTCTGGAATTTCCAAGTACTGCAAGGATAATTTCAGCCCCATCCATTCCTCTTATCTCTCCTTCCAACAGTAAGGATTTCAGAGCATATATGTACATCTTGAACCATAAAAGCAGTGCAGGTAAAATATGGTACATGCATTAGATAGAACTTCATGTTTGTTCCAAAACATACAGGGAACCAAGAGCGAGGACAATAAAAATACTCAGAAAATAAAACATTTGAAGTTTGTGTAAGTGTTTTGTAATGAGATCTAGCTAAAAATGTTAATTTTATTATAAAATGTGCTACTCTTCCCAGCTCCATTTTTACATATATAAATGATCCACAAAACACTGTCATTGGGTATGCATGCTCTTTTGATCAGTGATGTCTCTCCAAGGAAAAGCAAGAGAACATTGATTTCCAGACGAGAACACATAAATATGGATGTTTTTAACAAGTACTTGCCACAAAATTATCCTTATTTTCTTCTTTTATAGAAGGTTTGCAGAAAAGTCTATTCTTTAATTGGAGTTGGGAAAAAATCTTCTACTTCATGCTTGTTTTCTAACAATCCTTACGCTATGTGCAGGTTTAAAAATTTAGCTCTACATGTCTCAGGGCTACTGCCTGCTTTAGAGAATTTACCTCTGAAATACTTTTGAATATAAAAGCCCTCCTAGGAATGTTCCACCACTATTATCTTCTTTCACTGAGTTCTTCTGTCTTTTTTTTAAAGTGTTATTGAAAGGAAAATACTTGTTTATATATATATTTATTTCTCTTGCAGAAAGAGATGCCTCCAAGTACATTAGTGTCAATAGTGCAAATTAACATGACATTAATTTATCCTACCTTTGCATCCACATTTTAAATTAATTTCAATACACTTGACTTTACATGTAGCTTCCAAAGGATCTCAGCAATTCAAAAGTCTAGTAAGATTTTGCTGTGAAATTCAGAGAACTCTTTTTTTGGCAAAAATAACAAGATACATTGTCACTGTTGAGCCCGGGACGATGAGACAGGACACGACCAAAGTCCGGAGAAAATGGCTTATTTAATTAATTATAAATTGGTTTTTATAAGTTAAGTCGCCAGCATGGCAGAAGATTATTGGACCGCTGACCAACCACCCATCAGGGTGATTGGTCAGTCCACTCAACACCCATTTCATAATATTTCTTTTAGGATATCATAACAGTCCTTTGGAAAACAGCAGGAGCAAAGAGAGAGAAATAGTTTACAAAAACCCTTAACAGTATTTTGCATAGTTTCTGTGAGAAACATAAAGTTCTCACAGAATGCAGCAGAAAGCTGAAAAATCCCTCTACTAAAGCTTTTCAGTGTCCACAATACATCTGATTTATTTCCTTTAAATTTCAAATTCTCTCCCTTTCTCTCCCCTTTTCCTCATTCTCTGTCTGTTTCTTATTTTAGTTGCTCCTGTGGCTTGTGGCTACATGTCAGATATAGGAAATTACTGCAAGACTTTTAAGACACTGTGCTGGTTTTAAAAATCAGTGGGGAAATGAAGACTCAAGCCTCCCCCTCTTGATAGTGGAGGAAAAATATACTAAGAGAGATTATAAGTTGGAATCACAATTTACTGAAGAAATCGCAATAAACACAATGATATTAATTTAAAAAAAAGACTGTATAAACGAGAGAATGGCTTGCTCTCTGCTGAGTTCAGCTACTACCAGTCCACTGTGCCGGGGGGTGGGGGGGTGCTCCTGGAGGAACAGGAGCAGGGTCTGGTGGAGAGGAGGGGATAGGATCTGTAGGTGCCTGTGCTGGAGCAAGTGAGGCAAAAAGAAATGGTGCACTTCTGGTCAGGCACCCTGGCTTTTCCTAATGAAAAATCATCCCCCCAGCTGTGATGCGGGTGATATTGAATAGCCAGCACTAAAATGTCCACTCCCTCTCTTTTTAATTGTGACAGACACCATGCATGGCAATATGAAGAATAGCCCACATTAGGGTTCCGAGATGAAGAAAGGAGTGCAGTAGTCCTCTGGGGGCATCTAAGTGTCCTGGGAGAGCTTTTGGACAATTTAGGAAGTGAATTTGGACTGGGGATATGCATTTAGGACTCCCTGCTACTTGGCACCTACTGCAAAGTGCAATTCTAATGTAGCATGAAATCCCAGCACTGGGAAAATACTGCACTGAATAACTGCTGTGGAGTAATGATACGGACACAAAACACAGCCACTGGGCTAGTTCTGCCAAAAGCTGAGGGGTTCAATACAGAATACTGCATCTTTAAAACATCACGCTGTGAGTCCAACCTCTGGGTCTGCAATAAGGTTCTCTGCATAACAGAGAGGAATATTTGCAGGTGTCAAATGGAATCAAGGAACTAAACGGGGAGTCAGATAAATGCCTACAGGAAAAACTGGCTTGAGGAATACACAAAATGTGTTCAAAAGCATAAGAACATTACCTTAGGTTGCAAAAAGGCACTTACCTCAGATGTTTCACGATTCTGAGCTCTTAGGTCTCAATGTATGCCCCTCTCTGTGTACCCTAGACACAGCAGGGAAATTAGATAATTTCCTAAGCAGCTTCATAGTTAACATGAAGTTAACAGTAAACATCTGTCAGTAACAGATCTGAGGTCTAGTCTTCTTCTTTTGGGTATTTGAAGCTATTAAATTTTAATATTAATTTTTAATTATATAAGTGATAACATCTTAATCCAGGAACATGGGACAGGACTAAGGGACCTCCCTAGGGTTGTTTATACACAGGCAGGGAGGATATTCCTCAGGAAGGTAGAAGAATAGCTAAAGTAGAAAGAAGTGAATTGGATTCCCTCCTGCTAATGAATTCTCAAACCACAGTGTTGGATAAAACAGCACTATCATTTATCACAGGCAAAGCCAAGCTCAGTAGAGTCAGAGCTGTGAGAAGGCACACAGGTTTGGAACCTGCAGATAATCTTACTGTGTGAATCTCAGTCACGTTTGAGGAAGAATTAATCATTTAGGTGAAAACAACACTGTTTCTGGGCATGAAGGGAAACATACCTTTAGGTAAGTGGGAAAGATTCCCAGCATTTAACTTGAAGCAAGAGGATACCTATCTGCATAGAGGAATAGGGAATAAATGCATCCATCAGATCTCTACGGTGACGGTAGCAGGGAAATGCAGCTATATTTAAGGGATTGCATAAGAAACTTGCAGGTGTCTTCATCTCTTTGCTAGAAACTAGCTTCAGTATAAAACCAGGCTTGGTTTGTAGCATCTAGAACAGGTACAAATGGAAAAAAGGATTCTTCCAAGAGAAAGAGGGATTCTCTTATCAGGGCATGACCAGTGCATGACAGGATGCACAGGGAAAGCTATCGTCAAAAGCTTTGGTGCCTCTAGATTTTAGATATATCAATGGATAAACAATTGACAAATATTTCTGGGGAACTTGTACATAAAACATTGCTGAAATTAGAGCAATAGATATGAGAAAATGGTACTGTGTCACTGATCATGGATTCTGATATATTTGACTTCTAATGTAATGTGTATGGAAGAGTCAGGCTCCTACAACACCGGCTTTTAAGCTGTTCTGCATGTACACGGTGTTCTTTCTCTTGGAACACAGGACATTTGGTAGGTACCTGGAGCAGAGAAATTATCAAGTACCTCTTCTTCTACAAGCAAAAAAAATCTGACAGGCAAACCCAAACAGACGCAGCCCTATCATGGAGCTGTATAATTAATAATCACATCAGTTATGGATTTAAAAGATTTAATTGTTTTTCCAGAGCAAACCCAAGCTGAAAGATCTGACAAAAACTGTAGAATAGAAACTTCTGTGACTCATACTTCACATAATTTCCATCTTCAACCAAGATGGGTGAGTCATAAGACAATGCATGAAAAATTAATTATGATTCAAAAACTCAGATTACAGGAAGACTGTTCCTTAAAAAATCAGACCACAGACATATTTCTAACTTGGTGTATCTGCTCCCCATGGCTACTGAAGTACCTATCTAATGACTTCCTGACTACCCCAAAGTTTGTATTTTTTTTCTCATTCTTGTTAGGTATGAGAATCCCAAAAGGGATTCAGGAGAGTTTTTCCTTCCTTCCTTCCTTCCTTCCTTCCTTCCTTCCTTCCTTCCTTCCTTCCTTCCTTCCTTCCTTCCTTCCTTCCTTTCTTCCTTCCTTCCTTCCTTCCTTCCTTCCTTCCTTTCCTCCCTCCCTTCCTTCCTCCCTGGTTGCTCACATACCTTGCTGTAGGACTAATTTGGGGTTTCTCTTGTAATAGTTCAGAGGCTTGACAATCTTCACTTCTGCTGAACATGTGGTTTGGGCACACCTCAATGACATCTTCAGGCATAAACAGTCTGCCATGTAGTCGTGCACACTGGGAACTGACTCACCCCTTGGAGAGAGAATGAGTTTTCATCTACAGTTTAGAGAGGAAGTAGGAAGTTAGTAATAAAGACAGGATCAAAGCACAGTCCAGTTGAAGTCACATATCTATTCACTATTACTGAGCTCCATATTGTGAAAATATATATTTCCACTGCCTCTAAACCAGGAAGATGACACTTCTAATTTAATAGTGTGAGCCAAACAATACTGAAGTCAGTGGAAGTTTCTCCAAACGCTTCAGCAGGCTTTGGATGCAGTGATAATATGCATTACTGGGTCAAGGGTAAAAAACTCTTCACAACATAGACCAATTAAAAGAGATAAAAAAGTTTCTTTTCTATCATGTTGATGGTCTCATATCTGCTTTCAAAGAATAAACAAGTGCATGCATACACAGTGTGTGTTACATTGTATATTTCAAATGAATTGACTGTTAATTACTCAGAATTTTTTGCCTAGTTACTGTGATTGCTATTTAATATTTTGCTTCTTCTCATTTAATTGGTGACCTAATCACAAGACAATTTGTATTATGAACTATGAATATTACAACTGAGTTAAAAACCCCAAACTATCAGTCTGTTGGTTTTAGTTGTATACAGCATGGCCAGTTATGTATTAAAAATTAATAAACTGGTTAAAGCAGATACCTGAGTTATTAGAAATACTAGCATTTACTTAAGTAATATTAACCACAAACCAAGAATTATTTACCAAAGTTGTCTGTAAACATTAACTAATAAAATACATCTTTGAAAATTTCCGTTCTCTTCTGATTCAGTTTATGAAAAAGAAATTAAAACAAGGCTAATTTCATCAAATAAATTATTCATTGACAGCTATTTGCTAAGCTCTGTTAATTAAGAAGTAGGTTAATCACAGAAAAGAATTATATGTGAGGGGACAACTAGGGAATCCTGCTAGGGAATCCTGCTTGTGAATTAAGTGTCCTGGGATTGAACTGAAGAAGTGTTTTCTCCTTCTCTCACCAACTGACAGATGCTGTTAATTATTCCATGTATTGCGCACTGTAAGAATTTAAAATCCAATAAAATGCCAAGGAAAAGTCTTTCCATTAGATTAATTTCTTTTTCAATTAAGAGTGGACTGGGAATCCATGCAGTACCTAATCACTATTCTTATTATCTATTTTTAGTTTCCTTTAAAGACTCATTTTTCTTCCCTAAATCAATTAAGAGTTAAGACATTGCACCCAAAGGTACATGTAGGTCATTCTAAATAAACGGTAAAACTACTTAAAATACTGGATCAATGTTCACTTTTGAAATGCTTATCAAATCTCAGTACACTGTGCACCTTTCAAACTGTCAAGGCCAGAGTTTTAGACAAGATTCCCAAAGGGATGCAGACAATTGTGAGTTCAAGAAGCTTAAAATGTTTTGTAACCTCACTCACAGTTCTTCTTATCTGCAGAAAGAAAAGTAAGCAGGTAAATATAATAGACGAAGGTATATATATCCTTCAGATAAGGGCTACACCTCAAAAAATAAGACTGTTAAGAGGTTAATGCCTGATATCGTTAGCAGAGTTTTTCAACAAAAACCTAACTGTGGCCTCCGCTATCACGTAAGCAGATTTATATGCTTCAACAGACACTATTAACTGCGTGCACAAGTTTTAGAGGGTATTTTCTTTCCATTATCTTTTTTTCAGATGAAACACCTTTGTCCATTTTGACTCTTTAATCCTCATATACTGTTAAATTAGAAAAGTTATGCTTTGTTTTACTAGTGTGGCTAAGTCCAGTAAGTGGAGTACAGACATAACCTACTGACAGTCTTTTCTGCAAGCAGTCATGACTTTATTTAGTTTTGAATTCTTTCTACAGGAATTATGAGATTCATGTAGAATATTTAAAAGATAAAAATATCAGTAATAAATACAATGTCAAAACTTTTTCTCTAATTTATCTTCCTGTTGGTGGATTACATGTGAATTTGTTTCATCCTCTGATCAGCTAGTGCATACACACTTTTCCTTGCTGCTACTGCTAGCCACAAATACCCTAATTCCATGAGAAATTACTTTTATTAGCCTTCAACCTCATGCTATTGAACTTTGACCTGACAAAGTTTTCTGGCTTCTGCTATTACAACAATTACAGTTATCTGGTTAATCTGTATAAATATCCTGATTTTTCATGCTACAGATGATGCTTCTCAAATCTTTCAGTATCAGAAAATTCACCATTGTTCTTATATTTTAGTACGTGTCTCTTTGAAGAAAATATTAAATTGATTTTCAAGATTGAACCTTGAGGAATGCCATGACTAAACTACCCTCTGATGCCATACTTCACTATAAAGACATGCAAAATCACATTTTTCTGAGTAATACACTGGGTTTTTTTGCAAATGGTTGGTTCAGCAGCATTGATACGCTTCTTACTAAGGTATTCTCCTCTACACCAATTCTGAATTTGAATGTGGGGCTAAGATAACTCTGAATGTTACAGCAGGATTTCTATCTGCATCTACACACATGGCGCACTCTTATTGTTGCTTCCAGTTACTCACTGAACTTCCAGTACATAGTCTATAGTCAGAAATCGTCTTTCTTCACCTGGAATTCCCAGTAACTAGTATTTACTGAATCAAGAGCTCAGAAGCTAGTTTGGTTCAGCAACAGATGCAAGCAGAAAGCTGAATTCCCTCCAGCACTGTTTGGTACAGGACTACTCTGAGTGCTCACTTGAAATAGAATGGAATGTTGTCAAATCTGTTTATGAGCAGTGCTGCCATGGATGAATGAACGCAATGACAATTGTAATGAAAATAGATGCTGATATTTACATGCATTTAAAATAAATTTAATTGATCGGAAAAGATTATATATCGTAGTCATTAATCTTAATTTAAAGATAATTAAAGGATATTGAGATCTCAGGTAACAGCCACAAGACCTTTATTAATTAATCTCATCAGTAGCCCTCATGCATATTGAGTGATAACTTTCCCTTTGACTTCGTTTTGTCTCAGTCCAGTGGTGGCTTAAACTTAACATTGCACTGCATGCCTACATCGCACAAAGGAAAACCCAAACCAACTGCTATGGGGTTTAGGATGATTCTGCACACTGATTGTTTTTTTTCTTTATTGGCTGAAAACTATTATTCTGGTCTGCTGGCAAATGAAAACAAACCATTACTCATTTCACAGGTGTCAGGGAGCTCCAGTAATTCATGCTCAGGACTCATACAGGTGGATTTGAATCATTCACCTCAACTCTGTTCTCTTAATTTTCTCAGCTGCTTGGTCTGTTCAATTATTACTTTGATTCTCTGCAGATAGCTAGATATTAGAGCTCCTCTTACATGCCTCAAATCAGTAGTAAACACTATTAGATTCTTTCTCTACTGCCAAATATTTGAAAAATGGGGGTTTTTTGTAACCGTTTATATCTGTTTCTTGATGCAACAACATTTTATTTCAAGAAATGGAGGAATAGGAGAGAAAGAGAGGCTGCATATTTCAGAGACTTAGCTTTTTAGAAGAGGCCACTGAAGACCTCTAACTGAGAAAGAGGGGTATGTGCTATACAATGCATGCCCTTTTTTCATGAACTGTATTTACTGGTTCTGTTACCACTGGAGCTTACACAGTGGTCAGATAGACGAGCTTTAATGCAATGGAGTACTGAAATCAGTATTATGTCTTCATGAAAGTGTAAAAAGTATAAAGAAAACAGCGTAGAAAGAGGCTCCTGGGATCCTGGGAGGCTCCACAGGATCATTTTTGGCTTCCTTTAATATTACTCATCTGAATTGAAGGCAATGCACTGGCAGTTCAGAACTAGAGCTCTTGGTCTCTACTAGTCAGGATTTCCATGGATGTGCTCTGATTCCAAACAAGTGTGGCAGCATCTGCTCATACTTTTTGATGTGCAGTGCTGGTATGTGTTAAACAAAAGGCTAAACAATTCTTGTTTCAATATTGTCTCAATCCTTCTTCTGCTGTAAGCACCTTTTGTATTATCACTTAGAAATCCAAAGTGATTCTTTCTTCTGGCAAACTTCCTTGGCTGGAAAGTGAGCTACTTGGTAGATACAATCCCATTAAGGTAATACTGATTGAAACTACGTTAGGAAAAATTAAAAACATGTCCTGACACATTTTCTCTACTAGTCCATAGACTACAAGAGCTGTACACTCTAGCATTACTTAACTTCCAAAATCTTATTATAAGCTAGATTGGTTTGTAGGGTCATTCAAAAGTGATGAGAAAACCAAGCAGTACTGGCAGCTGTAGTCATACCCTAGTTGAATCTGTCTGTCGCTTACAACTTGGTATTCAATGCAGTTTGGATCAGCTGCTCGTTTTCTAATGTTCATATGTTCTCTATAACTAGGCCTCCTTTGAATCTGCATACGCAAAGCCTCTTGCCATCTGTTTCTGATCTTCTGGCATGGAAGCTTAGTTTTGTTGCTCCACTTTGTTTTATCTTGTGTTCCATCCTATTGGGAACTACTATGCAGTTGTTAGATAGCAATCAAATTTTAACTGAAAAAAGAAAATTTGACTCGAAGTATACATTTGACTCAAAGCTTTGTGGGTCACAGATTTTTGTCAGAGTCTCCCAATCCTTTGAGCCTCACAATTTTTCTTTCTTGTGAGCTGCTAAAGTCATCTGCCATGAATAGATGAATTTTGCTTCCTATGCTCTTCAATGAGTTTGAAGAAACTTTCATTTATTATTCAAAATTAGGCATCAAATATCAATTCTGTCATTTCCTCACCTTTTTCCAGAACCATGCCGTTGCAAAGAATTTAAAAAAAAATTATGATTTAAGAAAAAATGTATTTTTTTGTACTGCAAGTTCCTGGTTTTATATTTTAATCAGCTCTATGAACTGGAAATTTCAATCTTGAAAATTCTGATACCAAAAAGATATATGGATTTATACATCTTAAAAAAAATACAGAAAATGCTAGCATCCATTGAGGTTGCTGATGTCAGTGAAGTAATATTGAAAATTATTGTGTTTCCTGTTTGATGGTGAGTATTGAGTTTCTTTAATTTATCATCCTCATTCTAGCCATTCCCTTCACTGATTTAAAGGAAAGCGAGCGGGACTTAGGAAGCACAACCCTGAAGTTCTTGCACTTGCCAAGCCAGTGGTGAGAACAGGGCTGTTGTACAAGAGCATGTTTTATGTTCCATTGGCAGCTAATTGTTCCAAAAACTAGACACATAGCTACATATCAGTTGTATTCCAACTTCTTTCTAGATTGATAATTGTTATGGGTTAGCATTACTTGCAGTTTTAGTTAAGAAAAATTCCACCAGCCACAGAAGTGATGTTTTTTGCAAGGGGCTGTTGTAACTTCCTCCAGACTAGTTAGAACTAATCAATTGGCTAATTGGAATATTGACAACTCTGTTAAGCCACTTAAGAAGCTGGACACGCCTCTGTAAAAAACACGTTTAAAGACGAACGAGCCCGTGAATCACTCTCTTGCATCCAGCCCTTGGACAGGTAACAGGGCCTGGCTGCTCGGCCCGGTGGGCAGGGCTGGGCCTGGCCGCTAGCCCAGTGGGGGCCAGGCCGTGGCCCCAACTCCGTACGGGCCAGGATGGCCTCCCGCAACGCGGCTTGGCAAGATCGTGGCTGGACTCCATGCAAACTGGTCCTGCTCTGTTAGAGCAGCCCCACAGTGTGGATGGCCCCCTCTCCAGTCCGGCTGCCGTTTGGTAGACATCATGTGACCACCAGCGAAAGATAAGTTCCAGCTGCAAAGCCCAGACCCGGGTAAGATTAACTCCTTCAACTCTGTAAGTTCCCCAGAAGAGATGAAACCTGCAGACATCAATCCTCTCCCAGGTCAGAGGAAAGGGAAAGGCAAACACACGTAAATAAACACCATGATAGTGGCACCAAAGTCAGTGAAGAAGAAAGAGCTGAAGCCCAGAGGGAGGAGATAGAGGAGATGCTTCAAACCTAACCTAAGAGCTGAAGATCTTTTGTAAAGCTATGGTGATAGACTACGATACATCAGAGAACCCTTTTGTAATTTCATGAAAGCATGGGGGGTGGAGTGTTCAAACTGCCACAAGCAAAGATGCCTGTGCTGAAATAAGCAAATGTTGAAGTAGCTGTGATCCAATGAGAAGCCTGAACAGAGAGAGGCAGTGATGAAGTGAAGACCCTTCCTCCCAGGGAAGAAGAAGGCCTCTGTTCCTAGAGATGAAGATGATCCCAGAGGTAGATGAAGAGAACCTTTGCTCTTGAACAGCTGATCCTTAAAATAGTACCCCATTAGCTAAGATTGAACCCTCAAAAACAGTTGTGGGGAAAGCTGTAAGTTGAGGGAAAGGACTTTTCACATGCCAGTAGAAAACCACCCTGGGCGGCTGTTGTGCTGTGACTTTGAAGCCATGAGAAGACTGCTTCTTGTTGAGAAGCCCCATAGCATGGGCAAAAGAGACTCCTCTCCCTAAGTGAACTGATGAAAGACTATTATAGAGGTGGTAAACTGACTGAAATAATCCCAAGTTTGTGTCTTTATGTTTTAAGTGGGAGGAGGGAGGAGGATGAGGGGAGAAGTGTTCTGAAGGTTTATTCTGATCCTCATTATTCCTTTTTCTTTTAGTTCTGTTAATAAACTTCTTTATATTCTTTAAGTTTAGAACCTGCTTTGTATTCCTCCTAATTCTTATCTCACAGAAAGTGAAAAATGCGAACAAACCCACTACAACAATACATGTGTTTTTACAGAAATACATATATATACACATGCATGTATACATATAAATATTTTTAAGTGTGTGAGTATCTATGCATATGCGTCTACGTGTGTGAATATATTTATTACTCTTCTTAGTAGTATATGTGGAGCCCAGCTCTGGAAAACTGACTGAATTCCCTTCTGACACAAGCATTACTGACAGAATTGTCAATTATTTCCAGCATGGAGTCTTAATTGCCAATATGTGAGCTGGAAAGAACCCAGGTTTATTAGCAGATTCCAGGTTCAGTTTGCATATAATTTGCTAGCAAAGAGGGTACATCACTGTAACTCAGACAGTCATTCTGAAAGCTCTATAGTTCTTTCTTCTGGTCTGATCTGTATTATTTCTGCTGACCATCACGCAGAACAATTTTGAATCCCACTGCTACAGAGTTTTCCCTGTCAAACCATGAGGAGACTATTAACACCTCTCTGCTGGAAGCATATAGAATAATCATGGGAGCTGTTTATGTTCATTCAGACTAACCCAGGCTTCTTTTTTTTTTTTTTTTTCCAGAATAGTTACTGGTTCAAAATATCAGCATGTGTTAAGAGATCAGGAATAATTTGTAAGAGCTGAATGACAGTATTTCCAATGACTTATTAAACACTAACTAGATTTAAAATGGTGTGACTCTACACACACTTGTGTGCATCAAGAAGTTTAAACATCTGTTTTATATGTAAAGCAGGTTGTAAGGTTACAAAATTTAATATCAGTAGGGATATCTTACCATATTTGATAACAAATGACATATTCAGTTATGTGCTTTTTCAGAACTGACATAAAAGATTTAGTTCTTTTTTTTTTTAGTTAAACAGTTAGCTTAAACGATATGAGGCTCCACTCATCCGACTGCACTTTAAGCCTTATAAATAACAGGATTTCCTTAAATGTCTGCCTGGGAACTAAGACAAGTTACAGTTACCCAGTAAAGTGTAAGACAAAAAAGTGTAATGCAAGGGAAAAATAATTATTTTAATATTACAAATGCTGGGATTAAAATTTGAGTCATTTATTCCTGTGTCAGTGGTGCAAGTCAAAAAAAAATAAATGGAGGAAGGAGAAAGAGAGCAACAGAAACAGAATTCAAAAATAATCCTAGTAAACCTGCTGGAAGGCACAGCATTAATCGAAAGCAATAAACTTGAATAATACCAACTACAAATCTAAGTGTGTAGCACCTGAAAAGGTTATCTGTTAGCTTAGCACCTAGAGCATACACTATATTACAAAACCTGAGTTCAAGTCAAATATAACACTGAAGACATTGCACAGTGCAGTATGTTCTGAACCGACATTGCAGGGCAACCCTAGTTAACTGCAGATGCAATGAAAAGTCGAGCAAACAGGAAGCTTCTGAAAGTATACATATTTGCTTAACTCTTTTACAAGGTTGTTCAAACCCAAAAATATTGTCTCCACAACAGCAAATATATGCTCATGACCAGAACACTGACCCTTTCTTCACAGCTCATGTGAATTTAGCAGATTGGGTGCAAGGTCCGAGTTCTATTCATGTCTCATTCCCTTGGGCTATTTTCAAAGGCAGAACTATATTCTAGCCCTGCTTTGTTGATAAAATCTGATGTGAAATCTTTACTTTTTAAAAAAATAATGAGGGTTTTGACATTTCTGCAGGACCAGGGCTTACATCAATCTTATCTGAGCTACTTCTCCCATATCACAGGTTTTGTTTCATGTTTGATCTACTTATTTAAGTTTCCAGTATGCACTATTTTTTTTTCCAACTGTTTCTCAGCTTTCTTTTATTAAATTTTATTTTTTTTACATGTGGAGAGGTAAACACATCAGCCACTTCCTGCAGAAGTAGTATGGGCTACTATAGCCGTCTGATGACAAGAAATCTGCTCAGCAGCTCTCTTCCAAATATCAACCTCATATGAGAAGCAGATAAACATTAATTTGCAATGTTACACGTATCAAATGAAAGTGCACTGTGTACGCTTTTCTAAGTACACGTTTCTTCCCACAGCTGAATAGAGAATGACTGGTTACAGGAGATTTGAAAGTATAAAATTCTGAGAGTGTTATTCTAGGGAAAAAAAAAAAGAACATTCAAATACTTTTGCACTAATCTGCTGTGTAAGTATATGTTATTTGAGTTAATTAAACTTGTATTTGGTTTTGGTTTTTTTCTTATAGCCTACACTTGCCAATAGTCGCCAATAGGAACAAGCAACATATCTGCCCAAGCCTGTATTTGGTCTGACATTCACTGATGCATTGCCCAGCATTTTCTGCTTGAACGTTTAGGATTAAATCTTAGATTTATTTGGGTTTATGTGAGTTTTGTCACTGCAGTTCCTAAGTCAAGAGTTTGCCCTTAAAGATTTCAGCAGTGCACAAAGCTAAGTGGTAAATTATGGGACAGTGTGAATGAAATCTTGGTTCTTCTGAAGTCTGTTGGCATTTTGCCCATGACCTCAAGAGAGACAACAGGTGTTTTTTATAAACAGAAATGGTCTGCTGTTCTGCATTTCAGTTTGGCATGATAAAGGTGTAGAATTCACATATATTTAAGTAAAACTCTGTATTTCATTCAGGATTTAGTTGTTTTTCCTCAAACTCAGCTGCATCCACCAAAAAAAATTCCTATCATGACTTAAGTGGCACTTAAGGCTTGAAGTGTCCCATCAGTTTATACAATTATGTTTTATTCTAACATCACTGGATATAAGTCACCTCAATTTTATTAATCTGTGTGTTTTAGTTCACTTACTCCACTGTCATATCATCCAGTCTGTATTCTATTCTAAGACAGCAGGTAGCTGTCTTCACTGGAGCTAAACTACCTTAGCTAAGGTCATGGAAGTATGTTGTCATACTCTAATTGATTCTCTCTGGTTCCATAATTGTTCACATCAGATCTGTGGGGTACAGGACCCCACTGAGGCCTACACTAAACCTGGATGTCATACAAGTCAGCATTACATATATGTAAGCTTAGCTAAAACACATAGAATTTTGGGTGTTTAGGGCCCTCAGAGTGTCTTGTGATCACTTACTGAGTCAGACAGATACCTAGAGATGATAAGAGAAATTGTTACCATCTAAAAAACTTCTGACTGAATTCAAAGTTGTAAAAAAGAGTTCAGATGGACTCCATCCAATGTCATGTGACTGCTGGACTGCTGGATACATATGCTACCATGCATCCTGAAAACTGATTTATCACTTTTTCAAGCCATAGTCACAGACTACCTTGGAGAGGTAGTGCTGTTTTCCATCAAAGTTTTTCAGGTGTATGCTTGGGTTTTTGACTGCTTTAAATTTTTATTTCTAATTTTTCTAGATGTCCTTAGGATTATAATTTATTTGGTTCCGTTTTCCATCTATTAATATTACAGAGCATTGTGACTGCCAAATTATTCCTTTCTACTACACACTTCCTCTAAATATTTAATCACAAGTATTCAGTGTGTGAGTTTATGGGCTGTTCAGTTTAAAGAAATTATTTTCTGGGAAATTTAACAGGAAAAATAGATGAATTGCTAATAGTTGCTGATAAAATGTGTGCATCACTATCAGTAAAATGGATCTGAAAAAACTCCAAAAAATTATCAATTCATAGATACAGAAAAAAAAATGTCTTCTTTATTCCTGAAAGTAAAGTATAACTTACTAAGGTTTCAAAGCATGTTATATTATAACTTGCTACCTTTTCTACTAAGTAACCTTAATTTTTGTGAAATAATTTATAAAATTATATATAAACTGTATTTATTGTCACCCCTTCTAATATTATATGCATAGATTTCCTTGATATTAGAATATATTTGGTTATCAAAACCAGTAATTAACAAGTAGTGACATTCAGTGGCTGATTGAAAGAAATATTTTTCAAATAATCAAAGAGGATGAAATAAATTGGTGGGTACAGGACTGCAGTTTTAAATGTAATCTCACAGGAATGTAATGAAAGTATCAGTTAATGCCTCAATCCATAATGATGTGGATTGTAGATTTTAGGACAAAACTCATCAATATATTTTATCATCTAATGTACAATTTTACATCTTTCAAGAAATAAAAAAGAAATGAAACAGTGTTTTATTCACAATATAAAACAGAGTTGGAGGGCTTTTATGTTTCATAAGAGAAGACTTTCAGCTAATTAATTGTGAATTTCTACAATGCTAAAATTAGTTGGCACTGCATAAGCCTAATTAAATTCAAGGCCAACTCAAGCAATTCTAACCAAAGAATTGCATGACCACAGTTCATAGCCAAACCCACAGTTTTCCACATATTTTCTGTCTAAGCCTCAACTTTAGGCATAGGCATAAAATGCATCGGTCTTCTTATGAATCTGTGATGTGAGAGATGTATTTTGATGCACATAGGACTATAGTAAAAAGAAAAAAAGGTCAGTACTGTGATAAACAGCTATTATAGCATTGGCTTTTGCAGGTAGCGAAATGTAAGAATTATTATGTATTAGAATATGTTAGGAAACATTATGTGCAAACATGTTAAGAATAACTTTACTATGCAGATATTAACTACTTAACATTATAACTGGGGTCAAAGTTACAGAATACTTGTACAGCTTGAGTTATAAGATACCAATATAACCTGAATCATAACTTTCTATACCTATATAATCTGAATCATAACTTTCTATACAATGTAATAGCTAGTGTATGGTTAACTAATCGCTTAATGCTTAAATGAACAGAAACTCGCCAGGTGAATAATCTCAAAATCAGACAAGTATAGCTATATAGGGAAGCAGCAGGATGTACAATGAGAAGGTGGCAACAGTGAAACCAATTAGCTACAAAGTAAAGAATTTAAACCGGTTGGATCCAGAAAGACCTAGGAGAACCATAGCTGCGCGTGCTCTGAAGACAAAGTTGAAAAGTTCAAGATGTGAGGAAGACTTGAGCCTTCATCAAAGAAGACCCCCAAAAGACCCTCAAGACCATAATACGCATGCTCTAAAAGGCGGATCAGGGGAGGAACTACGTTAATCCCTTCTAAAAAAGAAATGTAAATTAGTTCTCAGAAAAACCATGCATATGCTTTGTGGTTTATTAATATGCATAATGTTAAAGCATATGACAGGGAAGTTTGTGTAAGTGGGTGTGCCTCTGGCTATGACCTATGCACCCAGCACTGCTGTGTTTGCTTTAAGTGACCTTTGTTCCCAACTGTCGCTTATTAAATTTATAAAACCCAAAAAAAAGAAGAGTGGGCTTCGTTTCTCACAGTATGCAATAGGGAATAAACTGCACGTTTATGTGGCATGGAAGACCACTTTAAATAACTCATACTTTTAGTGACTTTTAGATTTTGTGATTATTCTGGCATTTCTGATAATCAGCATTACTCATATACAATTGAATAAGTGTGTAATATCTCATTATCCTATTGATACCCCAGCCAACTGTAGTCTTAGGAACTGGAAAGGGTACAAGCAAAAATGATGGCATTTTCAGTCCACTGGACTATGATTTACATTGGTTTCATTCTCCTGAAATGTATTTCAGCACAGCGTGACTATGTATGGAGATACATGAACATTTCATTTCAGCTAATGGAGCAAAAAAAATTGGCATTCAACATGCTATTTTAAAACATATTAAATATTTAAAACATTGTTTAGTATGTGCATTGCAAAAGAACCAAAAACTCCACGAATGTATTCAGCCTCCATATGTTCCTGATAAACCATAACACTTATTTTGTTTGAAAGCATAATGAGAAGAACCATTAGTCTCTTCTTACAAACAACAAACTCAATATAAACTTAGAACTTCCTTCCCAAAGAAATAAAAAGAAAATCAATTCCAAACACAAATATTTACTCTGATTTCTTGGTTTCTAATCCAGGGTTTAATTGCAATAATATTTTTCCTATATTGTGCATAAGTCATTATAAATCAGCTCTGTATTTCAGCATTTCAGAGTAGTTTAGGTCTGTGCTGAGGAACCTTTAGAAATGGTCTTCTGTTTCTAGACAGTTCTGGGGGTGTTTTATTTGTAGAATCACAGCATCATTAAGGTTGGAAAAGACATCCAAGATCATTGAGTCCAATCTTTGAATGAACGTCACCTTGACAACTAAACCATAGCACTAAATACCGTGTCCATGTTTCTAGAATAATTCCAGGGATTTTGACCCCACCACCTCCTTGGACAACTCATTCCAGCGTTTAACCACCCTTTCAGTGAAAAAATTGTTGCTGATGTCCAACCAGAACCTCCCCTTGAGGCACAGCTTGAGGCAATTTCTTCTTGTCCCAGTGTCAGGACAAGAGAAAGAGTCGCCTGGGAGAGGAGGCCGACCCCTATGTTACTACAACCTTCTGGAAGGAATAAGGTCATTTGCTTCCAGCTGCATGAGGGACTGTAGTCAAGAAATCCATGTTGTTTGGGAAGGCATGGCTTTGTTACAGCAAGTGATAGGCTGACATGAGCTCTGTCTCTGATAGTGGTGACCATGGCCACTTGCTTCTGCTATTCCTGGAGGCAGAGCATGTTTTTGGTGTGGGACAGACACCAGCTCCCATAAGACTGGTGTGAGCTGCAACCTGGAGCTGTCCTCAGCAGGGACAGGATCTTGCCTGGCACTGAACCCAGAGCTGGGAAGCTCCACCATACCCAGAGTACCATCTACCTCATCTATGCATAACCTGGAGACCCTATTCCTTCCTCTTCTTTCCCCTTCGATGGCTGTTTGATAGCTATGCAGCACTGGGAGGTGCCCTGCTCACTGCATCTGGAACAAATATAAACTGAACTGCAGTTGCACTTTGCAGGATCAAACCCATCAACTTGTTCAGAAAATTCCTTGTTTTGCCACAAATGTGGTTTGTGAATGAAAATAACCCTTGGATTTGGTTTCTACGGTTACTACCGCACTGAAGAAAACAGCAATTGTCTCATTTATTCATTGATTTATTTCCTATTAAAATGTTGTTTGAACAATCCAGAGACTCTCACTTTTGGGACCATTTTATACCTGTCTTAATTTTGATGTTCTTAGTTTAAATAGATACCAGTAAATTCTGCTTTCATTATTTTGCACAAGCCAAAACCTATGCAAGAGAGTGGATCTCTTTATGATAGGATTAAGGCATTTGCTAAGTTGTTTAAGCCTAAGATATTACAACACAATGTTGTTTTAATTAAATATGTAATGATATGGGCACTTACATCATAAGCTCACCTGGTGTCTGCCTGACTTTTCATTGACAATCAATTTTATTTTAACTCCTCAGAAGTGAAAGAAGAAGAAATAGTACTGTTTCTGTTCATATGTCCTCAGCTTTTCTATCAGTATTTCACCCAATGAAATACGACTATGAATGACTATTTCTTATTTTAGAAAGAAAGCTCTTACTTTATTTGAATTTTGCTTGAAAAAGAAATGAAGTCTAATGTTATAAACTGATAATGACACTTTTACGCTAATCCTTAGTTTCACTTCTAGGTTTTAACAGCTGACCAATGCCCATCAAGGCCTCATAATTCCCTGTATATGTAAGATGACACTTGTGTGATGGTTTGAGGTTTTTTTTTTTTTCCCCAGGTGAAATTGTCCTTTCATATTAAATTGTTCCTCACACAGAAGCAACTTTAAGCTTCAAGATCCTTCTTTTCCCCTGAATCTTTCCCATTCCAAGTATGTTCATTCTATTGGATCAGGGGACTACTGACACAAAGCATCAAAGGAGTAGTTTTGTTGATTTGCCATGGATTTATTCAGTAGAATAATTATTCTGTCTTATTTTCTGTTTGTTTTTTAATACTTCTTATCATCTGAAGTGCTTGTTTTTCAAGCCTGCTAAGCATTCTTGCAGATATTTTCAGGTGGCAGACTGTGCTAACACCACGATATAATTCCAGAATGGCAATTACAACTTTAAGATTCAATATTTCCTGCACAATTCTTTCCTTAGTTTTGTTTCTTGATATTCACCTACTGCGAGTTTCACCTACCATTTCCCTGTTTACAAGTCTTGCAAGGTTCTTCTGCAATTTTTCAGCCACTGCCTACATATCTACTACTTACAACATAACATTGCATCATTTTCCCTTCTTCAAGACTTTGGCTGCAGTTTCATTAATCTGTGCAAGTGAAGGTCTTTGTGTAGCATGCCAGCTCCATCACTTTTCCCATGCTAGTCCACAACAACTGAGCAAAACTGTGCAACATATCCTATCCCCCACGAACAACACAAAAATTTGTAATTAATCCATCTTAGACATGAAGACTCCTCTTTAGCCAGAGAGATAAAAACTCCAGATATCAACTTGGTTCCTTAATTTTAGACATCTGTCTGAAGGCTAAAGTTTTCTGACATGAATTCTTGGAATCACCTATAATATCCATTGAGCATGGATGAACACTGGGTTGTTAGCAGTTTGAGGGTCACTATGTGAGATGAATCCTATTTCAGCTGGGTTTCTCTGTTCTTTTAATTTGTCGTAGGATGGTGAGATAGCTTTGGATTCAGTTCCATTTAAAACATTCAATTTTAAGACCTTTCTGGGGTGTTGCTAGTGCATTCAAATATTATATTGGTTTCTGCAGACTCCACAGTTTATTTATTGGGCTGCAGTTTGATTTTTGGTGATAAACTGCCTGATGAAATAGATCACAACTTTTCATTATAGGTAGAAGCCACCACTCATCTAAAGTGTTTAGTGAAGGCTATATCTCAATTCACAGGAGAACTGAACTGAAATATAAACCAGTTTGTTTTTAAAAACAAGATCAATAAAAATTGCCATTTCAAAGATAAAAATCATCATGTGATCGACCCTTAGAATTCCTACTAAATGTAAGTCCTACAATTATTTAAAAAGGCATGATTTAAATCCAATAACTAGCAAAATCAGAATGTTAAAGATCTCTAAGACCTGCTCAGACCTCCCACAGTTTTTATGAATCAGTTTTCACCAAGACAGAGGAAGAAATGCATATATTTATCTTCATGGAGTTAAATATCTTGTTCAACCAAACAACTGGGATGATGCTGAAAAAAACAATGCAGGACAAGAAAATTTATCTGTTATCTATAGGCACAGAGCGAGAACCTCAGCTATTATTAAATTGTTAATTTCATTTCTTTCTGAGGACCTTCATCAGCTAATACCAGATACAGATTCATCTCCACATTTGTAGTTCGAAATAAATTTTGAAGGCCATTATGTGTTTAAAAGTTCTATTTCCATCCTTAACTGATATTTTTCTATTTGCTGATGCTCAAAAAGTGGGAAATAAAATATCATTAGGAATTAGAGGGAAAACCAACTCAGATTCATTATTATCTCTCAGGTACCTTGGAAATTGAGAAAATAGTTAGATCAATGAAAAATAATTACTGAATAAAAAAAACCAGAGGTGATGTTAGAGACAAAATCCAATTTTAAATTAGCTTGTCTAATTCTCCTTTGACTATCAGCAAAGTCATGGCTTACATGATGCCTTTTCTCTAGCTGCCTTTAGCCTAAGGATGAAAATTATAGGAGGTATTTCTCCTCATAATGCCTAGTAGTTTCATTTCCAGGGAGCTAGATGAACATTGGAAACTCATCTGTTACAAGGGAAGGCTGGGCAAGTACATGGAAGAAACACCTCCTAAGGATCACTATTAATCATTAACTGAGGCAAGAGGGGGCAAAGACTGTTAGACTGAAACCTTTTGGAATCATGTATGTCCTTCATGAAAAGTTTAGCATGACTTATTATCAGAATGCCTGTCCCTCCATGAAGTAAAATATAGTCAGATGTTTACCTGAGCCTAATTTTGCATTATCGAATATCACCTAACCCTTTTTAATGCCAAAATGTTACCATTAGCACTTTGTTCGGAGCAGCACAAAACATCAACAATAAGTGAGGACAGAAAGAGAAGAAAGGTCACAGCCCACTTAGGCTCTGGTTTCCCTACTTCATGAGCTCACAAGCCTGATACTGTTGATCTCATCAACTAAGGACCATCACAGATCATACACATCAATGCTAACTAGAAGGGAGCTCTGTGACGTGTACTAACTGCTAATTTAGGATGAATTTTTTAAGGACAAGTTTTTTTGGGTACATAGTGATAATGATTGACAGCAACTGTCAATGTGTATTCTTACTGAATATTGATACAGCAAAGTGGTTTTGAGGTTTGAAAGAGGCATATCTATCAGTCTTTTAAGCATGTTTATCAGAACTATTTCTAATTTTCTAACAATATCTGGCTTGAAATGTTTCTGCAAGTGAAAATAATGAGGCTGCGTAAGAAATAACTCCACCAGCTGAGTTTGTTGTGTACTGATTCACCTTTTGAGTTGATTTTCTCAGCTCTCATTTTCTGTCTTGGACTCTCTTCTTCCATGTCTTGCCTGCAAAGTAGCTCTAAGAGTCTGCTTTTCCTGCACTGTAAAGCCCAACAAATCAAAACACAGTTTATTTTGCCCTTTTATACATTTTGAATATGTGCAGCTCAAAAGACTGATCATAGGGTATAAACGCTTTTGACAATTAAGAAGAAAGATGCATAATAGGATGCCACAAAGCAAAGCCAGTAACAAACAGTGTTTTGAACAGACTCTCCACATCACTACTTTCTCCACATTTGAAACATGAGACAGTCTATATTGAATATCTGCATTCTGAGACTCTAAATACCACTAAATTAAATGGTTTTAAATAGAATTAACTTGAAATGACAGGAGCAAATATGTCTTTTCTAGTGCACATTTCAGCTGTAGGATTCAAACTTTTGAGAGATAGAAATTGTCTGCTTCATTGCATCATGAGAAGAATATTATCTAACCCATTCAAACTGTAATAGAAAACTATGATTTACACACCAAAGCCCCTAAACTATTTAATGATGGAAAATACCTCTTACCACCATCATGCTAATTAAAGTGTCATTGAGGTTAGGAAATGTTCTTTGTACTGTGATGAGAGAAGATGCAGGCAAATTGAATTTCCTTTCTGATGGTGCTCAGTAAAAGATAATTGACCACTTGTTATTCCTAGGTGTCATGTAACAATAGGACAAGAAAAACCTAGTCTATAATAACTATATTGTCAGCAGAGATAGATTTCACCAAAAAAGAAGATACAGAAAGTTTAAAAAACAGCCATAAGGGAGAAAATGTCCTCTCCTCAGTAAAACACGGCAATGAATATCCAGATTTACACCACATATACACACAAACCAGCAGCGGAGTATATTTTATTCCAACCTGTTTTTCAAATATGCCAAAGCTGCCTCCATGTACAAAGTAATATTATTGTACTTTACAGTTCTCAAGTTAAACACTGTGATTTTGTTGAACTGATCCTTAGAGGTGTTGGTCTTACGACTGAAGTATTTCTTCTTAAATGCACGTGAAACCAGAAAGTTAGTGAGGCTTTATTTTTAGTTTTATTGAGAGTAGTAGGCAAAATAATGGGATGAAATAAATAAAAGGGAAACACATAAATGAGATTATTAATGAGAAATAAAGTCTATGTCTCTAGTCCAGAAAGGTCAAAGGACCTCAAACTGATCACTGTATTTTCTAAGGCCAAATGTTCATTGAAGTGATTTTATACTTTATTTCTAAGATAAAAGAGTTCAGTACTATCAGCTGGCATCACAGAAAAGGGCATTTAAACCTTTTTTCTCAAATGCAGAACTGCTTTTTTTAGCACCATATAATGTGATGAATGGAGTGTGTGGACTGTACAGTGATTTGAACAACTTTTGTCCTTTGCTTTTTTTTTTTTTAGTTTTGCTTCACACATTTAGAGCATATGTTCATTATTTAACATGAATTCTTACATTTTCCTCGTGTGACAGTGATGCATCCACTTGCCATCTCTTTGGGGCAAGGTCCGTTCTCATACTGTACGTTTGTTCAGCAGCAAGAACAATATGATACTGTAGGAACTATGGTAACACAGATAAATAGACACAGTCCTGCCTTCCCTCCATTTATATTTTCTTTTGGGTTAGTGCAAATATTTGTGCATACCAGGGATTCATACCAATAGAAAAAGAGATGAAGCCACAGGAGACACTGAGGTCCAGCAACAGGGTTATACTCCCAGCTGAAGATACAACATACGATCCAGATATTGTCCACACATTCCCACTGTGTAATGTAAAATTTATAGATTCTTCATCCCTGTTGTTTGGCCAGCTGGCTGTCAATGAATTGAATGTACTGTCAGTATCTTGAGAGAGGAGAGTATTTTCAATTGTATCTACCTCATTTTTTGTTTGAGGGAAAAAAATTCAAACAAACAGTTTTCATAGAATTTTGTTAGGTTTTCATAATAAATAATTTATTATTCTTCTGTAGTCTGAAAACAATCAAATCAGTTTAAGAACCTCACTGTGTTTCTTAATAATATTCATTTTCATCTGAAAAAAAAATAACCTGATGTATGATTCAAAACCTGGGTATGAAAACACATTTTTTCAAGATCTGAAAATATGTGCTTCAGGGAATGAACAGGTTAGCAAAGATATACATTCACATATAGTCCACTGAATAGCTGTATTTTGAAATTTAAAAAAAAATAGACAAAACTGTCGGAAAAGTAGTTAAACTTGTTCAGAGATCACTAAATTTTTCTACGTGGAATCATCAAAGTTGATAATATCTGGTAGCATTGGTGGGGCTGCCTCTATTTTGAGTATGTAAGACTGTAACAAACCTCACTGATCAGTAGAATTGTCCCTCTTCTTCCTAAGAAAGTAGGCAGAATTGGCCATTGATATTTTGTACTCCACCAATACTTATGTGGGTGTTACTAGAGAGCTGCATTGTAGTGGTGCTGTTTTATTGGACTGGTGCAGTTATCTTCCTTTGAGAACCACCTATGAAATCTAGGTACAACACTCTGTATAGACAAAAAGGAAAGCCTAAGCTGTAATTTTAATGTATTTCTAGAAACAAAGGAAAATTAAGTGGTATTAACTGATAGATAGAATTAAAACACAACTTAGCTCCTCCTGTGCAAGCAAACATGCTTTGCAGTTGGGGCATGACAGAAAAGTCAAACCCCAAATTTCATCAGTGGCTGTCTAAGAAAACCTTTTTTGCCCTAAGTGTGTTTTAGAAGTACTTGTTTCTGCATTGCCCAGATCCCCAGAACAGGGCAGGACATAAACTCTCTTGAGACACTGTGATCCCCGATTTTAACAACATTTTTGTCACACTGGCAACAAGCATGGGTAAGAGCTTCCAGACAGGGAAGGACTGAGGGAGAGATGCAGCAAGGTCTAAAAGTCACCTTTACAGTCCTCCTAAATCAACTCTAGTGAATTTTCACTGGAAAATTTGAAGAGCTGAAAAGCTCTGCAAAGCAATTCTTGCTGAAAAATCTTGTCTAGGCATATTTATACAATTCTCTGTCAGAATTCCGTATCTCTATTAGTGATTGTAATTGATCACTTATACCAGTAATCTCCCTTACAGAGATTTTCTCCAGGTACTTTCTGTGAATTCCAGTGGTCAGCGTTGAATTTTTAGCTCCAACTTCAGGCAGGGATAAGCTATCCAATGTGTTAAAAACGAAAAAGGTAGTATTTTGCCTAAAATAAATATGTGTCTGTTTTACAAGGTAACTTTTTTTCAAAATTGCATTATGGTAAAATCATCCTTTTTTTAAAGACTTCTTTCCCTCTCCCCATTAAACACACATTATGATGTAACAATGAAGTAATTGCGTGATGAATAGATGGCGAAAGGATTTAAATCCCTTTCTAGGAAAAAAAAAAGGTATATATTTCTAATTATCTGGAGGAAAAAAAAAACAGCTACTGTGATTATACTGTAGTGAATCATGCCCTCTAAGTGTTGTCACATGATACACCCATCAAAGATGAGAGATATACTTTCATTCTAACATATAATTTTTCTGTTGAAGTTCCTGCCGGATGAGGTACTACTTTTCAGCTACTAACTGATAGTTTGATCTTTTGTTACTTTATTGCTGTGCAATCCAAAGATACACACGGAGTTCTACAATTTATAGATGATGAAATTTTAATGCTGCGCATTGACATACCGACTAAATAAAAAATGTACCTCTATCTTTAATAGGGGCAAAACTGAACTGATCATTAACAACCAAAAATCCTCAGAGTTTCTGTGAGTCAGAAACTTGGTAGTACCAGGAATGTTAGATGTCTCATTCTCAAGGAGATTTATATTTGTACTGGGAGGCATAAAATACAGAAATTGTTCGAAAGGGCTCATTTTCCTGACATTCTCTAGGAGCTCTCATCTGAAGATGTTGTTTATAAGACAAGAATATTCATTATTTTCATTAAACTGCAGTAAATGTACATATCCCAGCACATCTACATTCCCCAAAGAAATTTTTACCATCATATCTAATTTGGCCAGCCGCATAATCTCAGCAAACAAGGTTAGTAAGGCATTATAAAAATGCTGATGTTTTTCAAGTGAATCCCAACTTGGCAATCATCACAAAAACTATTAGTGTTCAAAAATTATATGAGATCAAATTAAGGTCCTTTCTCCTTCTCTTTCACCCTTGTCCAGTGTATAAGATCTTCAGCATTACGGATTCTAACCCCTATGTGCAGATCAACATTCTTCTAGTAATAAAAACAAGCATTTTGAATAACATTTAGGATCCAATTAAATGTTTGTTTTCTATTGGAATTGCGTTAACAGTTAGGATTCTGTCTGTAAACTCATTCTCTGGCAAGGGCAAGAATTCATCTTATATTAAACAGTAAAACATATAAATCCAAACTACTTATTTGGATCTTCTAGGCTTTCATCTGCACCGTTAAGATTTTCAGTCAGCATTCAGGATTTTATTATGTTGCCGTCCTTCAAACAGGACGTTTAAGATGCTGTCAGTCTGCAGCAACTTCTTGCTGGAGGTGTTTACTTCCACTGTGACCATAATTGACAGTAAAGTAATTGAAGATGTTTAGACAGGCAGAGGGCACTTGTTTCAAATCCACCTCAGAAAAGGAACATTCATGAATGAAAAAAAAGACCCAAACCCTGTTTTTACATAAAGCAATTCCACTACTGCAGCAAGTTCCCCTTTTCTGTAAGCTAAACGAAAAGATTTAAAAACACAAAGAATCCTTTGCTGCATAGTAAGTACATTGCCACTGCTATTGTACCGTTGTTTATCCTCTAAACAGTCATAAGCAGAATTTGTGGTAGATTCTTCTGCCAGGAAAGGCTGAGTTGTGTTAAGCCCTGAACAAGCATTCTCAGGGAGCGTACCATCCAAATGCAAAAGAAATGGAGGAGAAAAATACAAGCTGCAAAGAACAGTTTAGTTGATCAAGAGACTTGGATAGATTCAAATTTAGAGAATCAGGAGTATCAATTAAAAGTTGCCATGTGCTTGGTCTTGCAAATAATTTTATTCATTGCTGGATAGGTACATTTTGAAAGCACTTTTTTGAAGAGAATGAATAGCAATTACCAGGTGACACGTTTTTTGGCCATAAAATGCATTTTTGGGCAGTAAAGACTTAATGAATTTGAGTTTAATTAGTAAGATTATTTCAATAAAGACAACCCTGGGAAAAAAATGAAAGTAAGTTACATCATATTTGCATAACCAACCTAATTTGATTATTATTAGCCTTATTATTTGCAACATGTTTAGTTCTTATTTAGGTTTTTTTTTTATTTAGTCAACTAAATTTAGATTGAAAACATAGCTAATTTTACTTTTTTTGTCTATCTGAAAATAAAAGGCTCCTTGAAAATGAATTAAAATCTTTTTGTTTAGTTCACTTTTATGTGGTCAAGAGCAAATTTCTTTCAGTTTTTTGTTCCTGTGGGAAAGCTGAAATGAAGTTTCTGTTTGATCCCAAAAGAATTGCAAACAAGGTAATTTTAATGTGTAGCTTCACCAGTGAACCCAAACCAATACTTTGTTTCAATTTTTTTGCACTACTTGCTCGATGAATCTGGTATCCTAGCTATCGCCAGACATTCTGTATCATTAAGTAAAAGTGATTTCTCTTCAGTCTCTTATGGTTTGTTCAGATAGCCCAAAGCTGAAAAACTGAGATACAGGAATGAATATTGTATCTCTGAGATACACCATATTTCAGAGAAAAGAAAGGAAAAAACGCAATATCAAATGGAATTAATTCCTTACTTTCCCAAAGTACAGTTGTACAGGATCATTCAAAGTTAATAAGCAATTAAGTTTGCTCTCCCAATAATAGGATTTCTTGCATGATCCTTCCTTGCCCTTCTCTTTTTCTCATCTCAGTTTACTTTGACTGATCTTTTTGGGGAGGTTTGTCTCTCAACCTGTTTCTTAATATTCCATGAATTTATGCTAAAGTCTACAGCCCAGTCAAGAATCAAGTACATCTAAATCTTTCTGCCAAGGAAAGATGAATTCATAAAAGTGTAATTACATCCAGTCTGAAAAAATGCCCTGAAGTACCTCCCACCCCTCAAAGGTGAATTTCTCTTTGACAAGCTACTGTAGGTATTTCTGAACAGCAGCAACAAAAAAAAAAAAAAAAGCACACAAAAAAATCCCACAATAAAATTTAAACAAAAAAAAATACTGTGGCTGGTTTTTGTTCTATGACATCACAGCGGCAAACTTCCTTGTGTTAACTAAGCAATTTTCAAACACTATCTCTTTTTATTACATGCTATCTACTTAACAAAAGGAAACCAAACACTGATTTCTCAGTGTATGTCTGGAAATAGATAAGGCAGCAATTTGGATAGCAAAGGATTTGATCCAAAAAAAACAAGAAATCTTAAAGAGTCTATTCATTTTTCTTAGCTTTCTTGTAGTGAGATTTCACTACACAAGAATTATTTTCCTTTGACCTATGAAACTTACGTTCCTAATGCCTTAACTTGTGGCAAAATCCACTACAAAGAAAATTCCATGAAGCAGCTTTGACAAATTCAACGCAACCATTGCAGGAATTTTTTGCTTAGCTGACTAAAAACCTTTCTGCATCTGTTTTTTTTACCTGCTAAACATCGTTTATCAAATGTATGGTACAGAAGGAGACAAAGATACTGGAGGTCCTTATCCTGGTGTGCCTTTACCAGACTGATTGAGCAAATGTGGTCTGAAGCGTAATGAAGCTTGACAACACATTATAAAACAAAGCTTTAGTAATACAACGAGAAAGATCAGTAACAACATGCCCACCCAACCACCTACAGCAAACATGGAATCATAAGTGATGCCACAGCTCCAGGGGGGAGACAGGGACACTGGCTCATCTGGCAGCAGCAGCCAACCATGCAAATGCCTGTGGAATGCAAGTGAGAGTTGTGTTGCACCTTGGGTCAGACAACAGTAGTGTGATATGAGGGAATCAGACCTGGTGTGGATAACATGGGAAGCATATTGCGTATGATGCCAGTGTCAGTCTGGGCAGGCTGTCAGGAGGAAAGGGGTCAGCAGCCGTGCAGGGCCCCTCTCGAGGGACAAAAGTAGCATGTTCCTTAATAACTAAAGGTGTGAGTTGTGTGACCTTTAGAATTATTGCACTTGAACAAGGTAAGGCTTGATGCTTTTCAAATCTGGCTCCACTGACAGGTCAAAACTCCTGTTGCTCTTCCACACAGTAAAGAAGGATCAGCTGGCTGTGCAGGGTATTGTCCTGCAGATCTTCATCACTTGAGGTAAATATTCTGCTTAGGGTAGAAAACAGACTTATAGACCTTCACATTTGTTTTCTTGACCACTTAATTCAGAAGAATCGCATTTCACTAAAAACATGCTGAAGGGCTTCTGTAAGGAATAAGAACTGGAATATGTGAGAGCTGAAGTACATAGACCTTCATGCTCCTTGCAGAAGTCTGGACATACATTCTGATATCTTCCCTATTATTATAACAATACATCATAGGGATTAGTGTATTAAAATCCTTCCTGAAAGTTACTGTAAGCAGTGTCACTGATGTGGAAATTATCACACAACAGCGCAGGTATATGAATTAGCTTTGTTAAAATGTTCTTGTAATATTGATCTAATTTGTTGTATTGAAGAACTTTTATACTTCAACTATACAGTTCTCGGCAGTTCTGGGCAAAAGTCTGTGAAGAAGGAGAAGCTTCATGAAACTTTTATTCTATCCAAGACAGAGATCCAGTTTCTAGAGATGTCTGTGGTTAAACTCCTGATTACTGATGTGTTCAGCATGAGTCTGTAAGAGTGGTCACCGTGGTAACATGGGTGTGGTTCAGCACTATTAGCTCTATCAGCCACTTGCTGTGGAAGTCTTATCTTTTCAGTTTCCTGTCCAAAAATTCTCACCGTCTTTGTGAAAGGGAAAACAAAGCTTTTTCATGTTGGTAAAGCAGACAATATTTTTGATACATAATGCTGTCTGCATTGGTAAATATTCATATAAATATGTTTTATATGTGTTGCTTCAACTCCAAGAAAAAAATAATGGCACATTTCCCAAAGAAATGGGTCTGAGCCCTTCATTTTAGGTCTGGGTTCAGACACTTCAAGTGATTGTACATGCTTTTCAGGCTGATTGCTGCCTTGTTCCTGTTCCTGTTTTCAAGAGTATCATTTGGAAGACACCAGCAGGAAGAAATAAAAGTTTGAGGACCAGAAACAAATTCACTCTCTCTTCTGTTAAATGCAAGATAGTAGCTGTAATTTAGAGTTTGGAAAGTGATGAAAACCATATTAAGGTACAGTCTTGCTGGAAAGATATGTCTTTCACTGGAGAAAACTGTGTGTGACATTGATAATTATTCTATATAATAAACTTACATGGCTAAAATAGAAAGATAATTCATACAGAAACATCATTAGTGGTTGAACATCCTTACTTCAAGAAAGCACCTGCAGGCTAAAATAATTTTTCAATAGCACCGCTTTAATTCTGGAGAAATATCAGTGATATGTGGAGTTGTTTGTTCATTTTCAACTTGAACATAACTGGGTGTCTCTGTTTTGGAGACAAAATTTTAGGAGGAAATGCTCCAGAATGAGCACCTCCTCCAAAGGGAAAGGGCTTCCGCCTTTCCTCCACTAATGAAACAAATTGCTAACAGGGGAAAAGTGGGAAAAAAAACCCCAAACTGTTTATTAGCACAAAATAAAACAGGGCAGAACAGAAAAAAACACAAAATACAACAAATGCCCGGAGAAGGAAGAAGAACACATGGGCTGACAACTAGTCCCCCCAGTCTCCGGGGAGGGGAAGGGGAAGGAGAAGTCCACGCAGCAACCCAGAGCAGGGCAGATGGAAGAGAAACCTGTTGATCTCTGGTGCTGGTCCTCCTCCTCACAACAGGTGAAGCTGGCAGACCTCTGCATCCCCTCGCTCAATGGCTTGGCCCTCCCCGGGGTTCGGACCAGCCAGGGCCATCCCACAAGCTTCCTGGATTGGAGAGAAGGGAAGGAAAGGTAGGGAGGCCAAGGGGTGGGAAAGGGGAAAAAAAAACAACCCAACAAAACCTTTTTTCCAGCTAGCAGGAACAACACCAAGAAAAACCACCAAGAAGCAGTGCAGCGCTCCTGGTGCACTCCCTCCCGAGCAGAGCCGACACTGTTGGAGCCAGAGCCATTGGAGCAAGCCGTTGAACTGACCTGCACCCGGGTCCTGCCGCTCTGGCCCCGTCCCCGGGTCCATCATAAAGGTACAGCGTCCTTGGGCATTAAGCAGATGGCTACGGAATAAAGAAGCCTTATAGCATCACTTCAGGACACTGGGTTCAAAATTGGATTTCTATGCCGAGCAAAAGGTCCGCGAAGACATAAATCACCAAAAGTTTGTTGTTGTTTCTAACATTTGTGAGCTAAACAGCTGAGAAAATATTTGTGTTATGTTCATTAAAATTTGACATCTGTTATCTGTATTATGGTGTATATATGATAACTTCCATTTAGGGCTAAGAAAAGCCCTAGTATGCCTGGGTCACTTTAAGAAGTTAAAGTGGAAAACAAAGCAAAGATGAATGGTTTATTATTCCTTTCTACATTTTAAAGACATCATTCAATACGTGAAAATGCTTCATACAAGTACAGCGACAAAAGGCTGTTGTTGAGGTCCTACTTCTGGGTGTGCAGAGATTTGAGGATATCATGATTCTGAAAGGGACTAGGAATAGAACTGAAAGAAAACAGCTTTTTTAGAACCCTAACATGCAGCATTTTCATTTTTTACTGTACCTCAGACACCGATGCTCCTCACTGATTTGTATTGTCACATGAGATTAGTATCAGCTAATATCAGCTACATTATTTTTGTTAGAAACAAAAAGTAGTGTGAGAGATGACAGAACATTATAGAATGTGCAGAACTACCCATGGAAGCATGGATCGCAGTCACTATTTCTCCTCTTTTCAGTGGCAGTGAAATAACAAGATTTTTAATTACTACAGCCTGAAAGTTTCATATAAAAAGTGATCTTTCCAGAGTCTGGGTTTTAACAAGCACATTTGTCAGTTCTTGGATGATGGCATCATAAAGGCATTTTCAGTTATATTTTATTTATTCATTCCTGGTTTGGCTTGTGGGGGTTTTTTACATCACAGATTTGTCTCTCTAGAATTTTAAGTGACAGGTTTTGGGGGTTGTCTTTTTTCCACTATAAAAAAATTAAGGGTCTGCTTTATAAACAGAACACAAATCAACAAAATCCAGGGCTTTGTGTTCCAAGGCTTGAGTTTGATTTTGATTTTGTTTTAAATGACCTTTGCTAGCTTATTTCTCAGAACTTAATTGGCTCATTTCCAATTCAATCCATTTAAAGTGGAGAAGTTTGTTTAGACATGACTACAATATAACCAAAGGAGAAGTTATTGGTAAAAGAATTATATGCGGATAGTCAGAGCAAGATCAGTCAGTATGTATGATTAGCAGTCAGTTACAGGCTTTGTTAATTATTAGCATTATTGAGGTCACATGATGAATAAAAATGGAGTAAAAAAAAAATGGTGAGAATCTGAACTATAAGCATCCACTGTCTAAGGCCAGGATTCAGCCTTTCTCCCCTTTTCTATCCTATTTACAGTCATTGCAGATTGGAAGCAATTTGAACTCAGATTTTACAAAGTTGACGCAAACTGCCTTCTCTCAGAAGACATTTAATTACTTAAATAATGAACTCCAAGCTCAATAAGCATAGAAGGCAACAACTATTTCAGGTATGTCTTAAACAAAACACATAAACAAAATTATAGAAACAATAAAATAGCCCTTGGCAAAATAATCAGGGAATTGACAATGATAAAAATGTGCTGATAATGAAACGCAGCATTTCTTTAGAAAAATCTGAACAGATTTTTTTCTCCGTGATAAATATGCTTCATATTGAGAATACCTGTAATGGTATACATTAATAGTTTTCAAACTTAGCCAGTGAGGAAACAACAGGAATATTAAAATCATTATTGCTATTCTTTAGCTTATGATCCCTGTTCTTCAGATTCTAGTCTAACCAATGAGAATTATTCTACGGAGTAGCTAGTGCATGGATCTTGGGCAATGAAAAAAGAAACTACATTTATTTTTGTAGAAATAATATGAAGCAATTCAAGGTCAGAATGAAAGAGCATGCGGCTTTTCATGACTTCATAAATATTTTTTCTCAGTGATTAAACTTTTTTGGAAGTTTTTTTCCCTTTTTGCGTGTAGAAGATGAAAATCCATGGACAACACAGTATCAATTAATATTTCTTGTGCTAAGTTTGCAACTTTTTTCCACTCCTGTCCTCCTAATGAAACTGCCACAATCTCATTAGGCTCTTGCATTTAATATGTAACTTCAATATGACAAGGTAGAATGAGTGACCAGACTGATGTCTCTCATTCTATTTCAACCTTCATTCCCTTATCAATAAAAATAAAGTACTGAGTTTCCCAAAATCACAAAACATGAAACAGAATACTAAACACAAATGAAAACTTCTTGTCAATTTTCCCCAAAGAACTAACTAATGGTAAATGACACTGAATTACAATCTGGATGGGAGAGGTGGAGTTTGGATTTAAGTAGTACAGAACAGATGAACAGAAGTTGGGTTTCCTAGGTGACAGGTTTGGCTGATCCCAGATTGTTCAGCACTCAGCAGAACAGGGATGCAAACCTCCAGGCAACAATTCCTAAATCCTTAAAACAGCTATTGTATTGGAAACCAATTTATTCCCTTTGGGAACAAAGTAAATGACAGGAAAAAAAAAAAATCCCAATGACTAAAAACTTGTTGGGTGGTCTTTTGTTTCTTTATACTGAGAGGAAAATAAAGGATTTGGTAACTGTAATAAAGTAGTATGGCCATAAAATACAGTGACTGCAGGCAGAACATGTGCTTGTGTGTAGGAAAGAAATAAAAATGGGGAAAAACGTGTGGACAGTAATGGAACTACAACAAAGGTGATCCTCAGTAAACTGTCCTCTGATGGGGGGTGGTGGGGAAAAAAACCTTGGACCAGAAACTACCGAATAATACTCTATTGACAAGTAGTTAGGGCTGAGAGTCTGAAGGGAAATTAAGGCACAACAGATAAACCAAGGAAAAAAAATAAAATGTAGAGGCACAAAAAAAAGGGTGCAAAGAAGAATAATGAAAACCAGCAAAAAGAAAAAAAGGTGCAGAAGGAAAAACACCCAGAAAATAACTCAAAATATCCCGAAAGTACAAAATTAGAAGTAATACTTTATCATCTACCAAAAATTACTTTTGAGACACTAGAGCAAGCAATCATTAATTGGTCATACTTTTTCTGGTGGACGAGGAATGTTTTAAATATTACATATGATTTTAAGAAAAGTTTCAATATATAGTATCCCTTCTGGAGATAAATATTTGCAAAACACGTGTAGCATTAGCATGTATCATTGAGGGTTAAGTATGAATATCAGTACTTGATAAGAAAAAAGATAGACTTATAACCAAGACATTTGTACATCTCCATTTGAAGTTATAAGATATGTAAATTACTGTCATTAATATTTATTTCTCCTTCATTCTTTTCTTTGTATTCTCTTAATACCTTAATTTCTGGGCACCTAATAAAACAAATACATCTTTCTTTCTGTTTGACATCACCTTGTGGACCTCCGGATTGTAAAGAAAAGTTTTAAAAGGACTTTGACATTTCTAGAAGAAAATAATCAAATGAAAATAATACCATACATAAAATTAAAAATATGTGTAACTAAAAGACTCTTATTTTGGACAGTTGAGTCATTGTTCTTTATCCTTCATGTGAATTTTAAAGCAATAAAATTCAAAGCATGTATAATTGCAAGATACAGACTTAGAATTCTATTTACACTCCTGACCTTTTGACTTTTTTATTCCTGTTAATTGTGTAAAAAGAGAAATGGATGTCTTTTTTCAAAAAAAGTGTTATATTACTTTTTTCTTAGTGTTATTGGCTTTCAGAGTCTGTTTAGACCTCTCTTTAGACACTGCCATGAGAACTTTTTAAAATTCTTACCAGGAAAGAGAACTTATGTTTTCATTTTTTCACTATGATTAATTTTTTATGGATGAATAAATATAGCACGTCAAGTGATAATAACCACTGATACTGCAGAACTCCAAAGGATGCTGAGTAAGTTACAGCTGCCCTAAACAGGCCTTTGCCCTAGAATTTTGGTGGTCTGTGATTTTAACTAGAGCTCTGTCTCCATGTCCCATCTTTCAATTAAAGAGTATAGTTCAGTAAGTCATCCTGCAGAACAATGACCACTGAAACAATGTCACTGACAGATTGAAACATCTAAAAAATATAATCACATCAAACATATGGAATCTTATAAGAAATTTGCATTCTCTGGCATATTTAGGCATTTTTTTCTACATATACTTAAGGAAAAAGAAAGGTTTTTGTCATCTTTTTCAGTCTATGGAGCCAGAATGAGTATTAGAAACAATCTAAGAATAAAGGAAAATCAGAGCAAATACACATATATTTTTAAGAATTTGGCAAAATTGAAATTAAAAAATGTACTTTTTTGACATCCAAGTAGATGTCTCCATTGAAGTCTACCTGGAGTTCTAAAAAACTCTTCTGTTCTCAATGATGTCTTCAGAATATGAAAATTAAATGTCATGGGAAAAAAGTATATCTTTGTAAGTATAACCTGAAAATGAAAAAGAGAGAGACAGAGAGAAGAGAAAAACATCCCGACTGTGCTTTAATGAATATACATCTTTCATTCATATCAGAAAAGTAGTCCTTCATACTAAATATAAAAAATGTAAAAATGTAAATACAAAAATTCAGTAAAATTTAACATCTTCCTGCAAATGATTGATTAATTCTTATTTTTAGAGATTCTTTAGGCCATGCATCATATTGCAGATCTACTTCAATACCTTGAGGTGAACATTATTTTAGTTTTCTCTGATGACTGAAGTACATACTGTCTTGAATTCCAGGGTGCTTTTCACCCTTGTGATTATATCATGAGTCTTGTGATACTTGATATTTAATTTAAAGATTCAGCTCCTGGAGATGTAAGAATATATCTCAGTATTCACAAAGTTTAAAAAGAAGAGTTAAGAAGGAAAGAGGAAAGGATAAAATGTCACAATTAGAACAGCTGAGCTAAAAGTCCTGAGAGGGAAAGCAATTTTATAGCCTACAAATGGAACTAAATATGGCTATTTTTTCAAAGGTATGTGATTTTCTACAACAGGAGTCACAAAGGGATCCTGCCTGTTGCAGCTTTTAAAGTGTCAAGTAATCAAGGTGACTGCAAAGCTGCAGAGGCAGGTACCCAGACAGGCTGAATGAAATGCAAAGCAGCTCAATGCAGAACAGTCAGGGAGGGACTAGTGGAATAATCTGCCTGAGACTCAGAGCAGAATGAACTATTCCAGAGGGCAGTTATGTCACTTCCAAAGCGAATGAATTAACACAGAATTGGGTGCTGAGAAAGTAGAGAAATAAGTTTTATGGATGGATGTAAAGCATTTCACTATGGAAAAACAGTTCATATGGAGACAGTGGCAGTATATGGCCCTCTATTGCTGTCATGATGTGCTACTTTCTGGCAAAATGTAGTCTTACTAAGTGTCCTGGGTTACAGTATATTCTGTTACCATCTTAATGAGCTGTTGAAACCAGGTGTAGCAATGTTCCCTGCCTCCTCCCTCCGGACTATCTCCTGTTAATGGGCCCATCAATGCCTTGCCTCGTGACTCACCATCCCATTGTGAGATGCTCCGCCCAGGGGGAAGGAGCCAAGCATTCCCACCTGGATATAATCTGGGGTTTGGAATAGCACAAGCAGCCTTTTCCACTGGATTCCCAGAGGAAGACCAGACCTACACTGCCACTGGACCTTCAGAGGAAGACCAGACCCTTCTACAGAATCACTGCTTCAACAGAACCATCACTCCAGGAGGACTGCAGCCACCATTTAATCAGACTGCTACCAACCCCCTGACCGGCAGGGGGTCAGCTTGTACTCTGACTCTGTCAGTGGGTTGGTTTTTTTTTGTACTATTTCGTTTATTTTATTTTCCCTGTTAAATTGTATTTCTGACTTGGAGTCTCTCACTAGTTTGCTTTCAAACTAGTACACTAAGTTGCCTTTTTTTTTTTTCAGACATCCTCAACTCCTGCTTGGTAAGAAAAAACCTCTCCATTTTCATTTCAGGGTAGGGTCATCAGAACATTAAAAAAGTATTTGGGATAATAGAAATATATTTAGTAGATATTTCATCTTCACAAAAACACTAGTAGTGAAATTTGATTGTTTCCAAGGATCTTTTTCTTCCATCTTTACCCACTGAAGACAAGCAGTAAACTGGAAGACTAAGGCTTTCAGAAACAAAGCATTTGTCACTACAGAAGTGTCACTGGAAGACGGCAGTCACAAGTAAATGACTTCTAATAAACATGGTACCCAACTGTACTAAAGCAAAAAAAGTTATATGATTAGTCCACAGCAACAGTCAAAAAAACTCGTTTCCCTTTTCTTATTGACTCAACTCGTCCACAAACATTGAAAAGGTTTAAAGAGATAAGAAGCCATAAATACTCAGGTCTTTCTTGTACCTGCAAGACAATCAATAAACAATCAGTATCATCTATCGTGTATTTGTTTTATCCTGAAATTCAGAGTTTGATCTTTATATGTTAGAAAGTTCAATGAAATGATTAAGTCTTCTGAGCATTCTAAACTCAATCTTTAATTAAGAGGTCACAATTACAGGTTTTATCTGAGCACTTTACAGAATTAATACAGCTGTACAAAACACTTAGGCAATGAAAATATATTCAATTTTGCTTCTGAATTTGAACTTTTACATTTGAACTACATTTTATGCTTCTTCACCAGAGTTTAACTTTCGTGGCATGTCTTAGCCACACATTACAGGATTCTGTTTTCCCATGGATTAGACATGAGAAAAGATATTTAGAAAATTCTGCTGAAGTTATATAGGGTTTGAGAGATTATTAATGGTATATACCAAAGGGGAGAGACAAGTGCTGCAGTGTAAAAATGTCCAGACTAAACTGATTAGCCAAGGCAGAGTACTTAGAAGGAAAGAATATGTATGTTATTCCTATAATCGTAATTCATATGTATTTCCCATCAACTGGTGGCTGAAAGAGCAAAGGATGACTTCTAAGCCTTACTTTTTGCACTTTCCTCCGTCCCCTTTTTGAGGATGATATCATTGTGGACATTTCTCATGAGGCAAAGCCAAATCACATTAAATTGTCACTCGGCTTTCCCTCGAGTATGTGGAAGTGAATAGTGAAAGTATAAAGAATTATAAACAATATCATTTAGCAACTTAATTTTAATTATCTGAAACAAACAAAAAAAATATTAGTGGGAAAACCCCCCAATATTACACATGTAATCTCCTTACAAGAAATGTTCATACTTACTGGCTACCATAATTAGAAGCACTTCCCAATTTATAAAGGAGACATAAGGAAGGAGATTAGCAATGATTTCAGTGTTCTTATGGAATGAAAACCTGATGGCCTTGCTGAGACAAAAACCCAGCTGTGCTGTTTCATAAATTCTGGGTAGGGAAACTTTGAGAATTCTCTTTCTTGGTGTATTGATTTTTTCATAAATGCCATCCCAGTTAAGAGATACTCGTTTGAAAGAAAATGCAAGTGCAAAGCTCATGTCAGGAAGTGTGGGTTTTCCACATAAATGGAAACTTGGATTTAGCATATTTTTCAATTTTGTTAGTACACTTGTCAAAAGCAAAGCATAAAGAACAGTAATAAAAAACCCCTCTTTTTTTTTTAATGATCACACTTGCTTAGTCATGCCTTTTTTCATATGGAGTCAGAAAACAACCAGCACTTAAAAGGGAAGTTCAAAATCAATGGCTTCTCTTTTTAGAAGATCGACCTTACTCTGTAGCTTTGTCTAGCTGCCTTATACATGCCTTCAAGACATGGCTCAGTCCTAAACTCTCTGGACACTAACGCACACTTAGAAGCAACATCACCTAGGAAGCACTGAATCCTTCTCTTGCCTTTGCTCCATATAAGCTAAAGTTTATATGCTTCTTCAACAAAAATTCCCTTTCCCTAGCCATATGTACAGCCTCTTCTCACAGCCAGTGTTGTACTGAAGATAAAGGAGAGTGAGATGTGATTACTTAGAAGGGGGAGGTTAATTTTTAGTCGGACATCTTGTGATTGGAGTAAAAAATAACAACTTGAATAGCTCTATTAGTTTCTCAACATTTCTCCCTTATAAATAAGATGTATAAATTATTAAGGGAAGGACTACTTTTTACCTTTCATGAAACACCATTATTGTCCAGTACAGAAGGGAATGAAAAAGAATCCTAATTTTGTCTCTTTAATTTTATGATAACGTTGAAAAAAAAAATCATAGGACTGTTCCTGAATGTTTAAAAATAATATAAAAGGGATGACTAGAAACTGCAGTGCCCAGTCTGAGGACCAGACATGTAAATGTTAAGAACTTAAATTTAAGTGCTGTCATGGTTCTAGCCATTAAAGGAAACACATGACAGAAGAGAGATTGAAACAGCTTTTCTGAAATTCAAGTTGATGCTATAACCCACTTCATAATCTTTCTTCTTTTCACTTCTATGTGATTAAGAAAATATTTTTTCATATGCCTCCAAAATGTTAAACCATGTGAAAGTCTCAGGCTGGATAGTTGTGTCTAATTAGGTCCATGAGGATATGGATGCTTTAGATTGATAAATCGTTTTAAAGGTCATTGTTTGAAAGTGTCTAAAACCTTTAAAAGTATTGTCTTCAGAGCCTTTGGGTTCTGAATTGGCCTCTTAATGTCAGAGAAATTATGTAATAGAATTTTACTGAATACCTTAAAATTCTAATTTTATTTATACTCTATTGTCTTTGAATTTAAACTCCCGTAGAATACAATTAGCTCTTGATTATGGCTTGGTTACTGATCCTGATCAGAGTGGGAACTTTCTAATATATGATAATCTTTGCAATCACTCCTCAGTCTAACAGATCACTGAGACATACTGTTCTGAAAGCTTATTAAATATATGGGTTAAAGCATGAATAAATGAAATTAGGCAATTTTAAAACACCACTGTTAATTCGGTAGGACTAGCATTCCCCCTGTACAATGTGTGACCTTTATGTACATCCACAAATCACACACAGGACACTTTTGCACGTTCTAACATACCTATTTATCTATACACATATACATGTAAACTCTATCACATTACAATATTTCAGTTGAAAAAAATAGCTAAATTGTATTTAAAAATAATATTCTTATTTCCTTTATCTACCATTCTTGATAGAGTTGCAGATTAAAAGATAACTAATAATATCACTCTTAGGTGTCAGTCTTAATTTTTTCTGTCAATCTATTGATGTCTTGATATATTTATTATCTATGTTAATAACAATTTGTGACTTTTTACACTAGAAACTGTAACTTACTAAAGGTGTTACCTATAATTTGATTTTGATTGGTAAGAATTTTAGGGATTTTTCCCTTGGGTGCTTTATGACATTTCTTGTTAGCATTTTGAGTCCAAGAAAAATTGCGTAAAGATTTTCTCGTGAAAAAATACATCTAGAGCCTGCAATATCAGGAATAAAAGCAATAATCAAAAATTGAAAGAATTGAATATGTAAAACTATTTTATATGGGCCTAGGCAAGCCAACCCCAGACCTCATAAAATAGATCTGGAAGAAAACAGGTTTCTATAAGAGGAAGGAAGTAAGTGAAAAAAATAATTAGCACTTTAATACCTTACCCAGGCCCCATTTGAACCCTCCATAATGCCCTCCTATATCTGCAACATTATATGGTACTTGAGATCAAAATATGGCATTGTGGTTCTAATTTTTGGAAAATAAAGCTGATTGGAGCTGGAGGGACCTGAGTAGATGCTTACATGCAGACTGCTGTGACAGATCCTGTAACCTCAGAAATCAAATACTCCCATTTGGACACATCTGACCAAAAGAGGCATCAAAAAGTATCCATGAACAGTGCACATATACACGGGATGTATACACTCCAACAACACACATATACGCATATACACTCAGCAACATTCTTTTTGGATCTATTTTCAAACTGACCTCATAACATCTTTGCAAGCAAAACTTCCACTTCCTACCAGTAGAGGATGTGAATTAAGTATAGAGGCACAACAGGCATCCCAGAATCCTGCTCTGTACCTGGGCTCCTCTCCGTGCAGGTTGAGCCCTCCTGATACTTTTTCTGCAATGCGTAACTACCTTTATATTACAAAGAACTATGGGAATTTTTTTAATCAATAGTAAAAGTAGAGATAGCTCTCTGAACATTCAAAACTGTCTATCAATCTCACAGTCATTGTTTTGGCACTTTAGTACTATTTCTCAGTCTTACCTATGAATCCAATATATCACACTGTAAGATACCATATCTGGAATGCTAATATAAATTACCCCATTTTCTTTTTACTGTTCTGCAAATGGTTTCTAAAACTCTACTTATAGCTTGTCATTAATCACAAAGAACATGTGAATAGATTCACATTCCAGCAGATGTGTAGCTTTTGTGATTTAATAATTTTTAAATCTTCCTTTTTCTCAGCTGGATGGGGTCAGGCTACTTTAAGGGAGAATCAATCTATTTTCCAGATTAAAAATCAATTAAAAAAAACAACCCAAGACACCAAGAAGGCTTCTCATATTAAGGGAAATTTGAGGCACTCTGTATTTATTTAGTACCAGGAAGGACAATATTACCAAAATGAAAAGTAGAATGACTCAGAAATATTTCCTGAGGGCAACAGACATCTATCCTCTCTCCTTTAAAAAGAAAGTCTTCATCTAATGTTCAGTTTTGATCTAAATATCTTGGTCATAATCAAAGTGAAGAGTGAAATTATGTCTTGAGGACACACCAGGGAACCTCTGAGGCTGAGGCTTTCCACACCAGGCCTTTCATAAGGCTTGAGCAGACTTGGAAATGAGTGTTGGAGTCCAGTGGCATCATATATTGTTTCATCATAAATATTCATGTATATTAATGCTATCCTGACACTATGTAATCTGCCTACAAAATTCCTCTAGTCTATGCAATCATTACAGAAAGGTATTAAGGTATGTCTTTGCTGACAGAGCAGAAGAAGTCAGACGATGCAAACCCCTCCTTTAAACTAACTGCAGGTTACAAAGGAAAATAGTTCCCAAGCAGAAAATTATGTTATCAAAACTGGAAATCATGCCTAAAATATTTTTTTTTCTACTATTTTAAAGAAGTGTCGTATTCTGTCAAGGTTAACGTACACCCAGTGCCAAGGTATGAGAAAAGAGCAGTTTGGTCAGATGAAAACCAACAAGGATGTTTGCTCTAAATTTTTCTTACCCAGTTTTTGTGAAATATTTGGAAAATATTTTTTAAAAAGTAGTTGATATAAAATTGATATTTATCTTAATCTTATTTTAAACAGAGACTGATCAGTTATTTTATTATTCCTCTATGAATATTACAATCTTTACCAAATGTCAGCCTTATAGGTATGTGTTTTATAAGAGGAATTAACCTCTGTCTTTTTGTTAAATATTTCTACAATCTTCTCAGTGTCATCTGCTGAACTTAAGGCAGAATCTGGATACAGATACGTCTGCTGTGTTCTCAGCATGTACTGAGGTTAAATAAACCTCTTTCAGCCCAAATGACAGAAGCTTGTTCCAGCTTTTGCAGGTTTTTCTTTGACATTTATTTCTGATCTGGCTTAATATGCACAACTTCTTCAAATTCGTCACTTCAGAACTGTTCCACCCTAATCACTTGACTCTCTTTAAGCTCTGTTCTTTACAGCACTCACAGTGATGAGTCATTCCTTCAAACCAAATGGAGCCATAGCCACATGAAATTCCTGTAATTATGATTAGAATCAATTTCTAAACTGGAAATCCTTAGGAAACTTTTACACACACACCCCAACACAGTCTGTATTTTGAAAAAGGTGTTAAAGACTTGCCAATCACCTGACATTCCTTTGTGTTCTCAGTAAGACACAATCTGCTACACAGCTCCACTGAGGACTCCTGGATGTGTTAATGTCAAACCTGCTATGGCAAACAACAGATGTGGGGACAGCAAAACCTGTAGTGAGTGCCTTGGTGACTTACTTGGCACAGTATGAAGCATGTAGTACAAATATTGCTGTTTAGTTAAGTCAATATGTGGCCAGTTTTTGAAGAGGTTGCAGACAGATGAATTCAGATATTGCATTCAAAAAAAGTAATATTTATCCAACTGCTCCTGAATCTAAAAAGCCCTGTTTCCCCTCCCTCAAAATAACAAAGTTATCTGGTTGAACAGATAGACACACACAAAGACAAGTGAGGAACATAGCAACACCCATTTGAAGAGAAACAGGGAAAATATGTGGGAAGCTGAGCTTAGTGACTCCTTCATTTAGCTACAATTTACTAGAATTGTACTCTAGCTAATCTAATTTACTTGAAGCTGCAAAAAGCTTTTCTGATTTTCAGTTTACTCAATAACTTTTTAGAGCATTTTGGTTACAAATAAATAAAATTTTTGGGTTTAAAAGTCGTCGTACCTGTCCTTTATTCAAATAGCTCCAGAAAAAACAAGGGGGTAAAATTGGTCCTTATTACATAACAAACAGAGCTGCTTCACTTACGCTTTCCTTTATTTGTACTTATATGTGTCAGTTTTCATATTTAAAAAAAAAATTAAAATTTTATGAAATTGGTCAGTGCTTTCAGATGGACTCTATTAGCACTTTTTTTCAAGGTATCTTTAATTTGCACCTTATTTAGAAAAGGTAAGAGGATGGCCCATTTCCATGTCGTATGTGAAATACACATCTTTGTAATGGACCACCTGATTCAAAAAAACCCAATACTTTTTCTCAGAGAGTTTTACTTCCATGCCATAGTGTACCTTCATAAATGTATTATCATAAGCAAACTGACAAGCAAAGGAGAATTCCATTGGAGTCAACCGTGTTCATTCTGCTAAAGCACAAAAAGAACATGTGGCCCACACAGTTTGCAGGACACACTGGGAATGGACATGTCTTTCGTATTAAACCTACACAAGGACCTTCATCTCAGATTCTTATCAACTGCAGTCAGAGATAGATCAAGAACTGTTGGATACAGATAAACTGAAACAAGATAGAGGTAATAAATAAAATGGACTCTATTCATTTAACCTCCTTCCTTGATATCATGCTCACCAGAAGCTGGTCTTTCATCAAGCACATGAATCAGTACATAAACTTGTGCTTGCAGTTGGATGCTTGAAATATTTAAGTCAATTTCCTTTCACATCCATTTTAAAATATTTGAAACATATTGAGACATAGAATGGGGATTACCCAACCAGCTCATAGATCAGAACTTGGATCTGAACTCTGTCTTCTAACACATGCATGCAGAGGTTCATAGCAGGCATTACACTAAGTTTGGCTTCAACACAGGATAAAAGAGTTGTCAAAATACTGATGTTGTTGAGTTTAACTCTAACAGGGCTTTGACTGCTTCCACAGGTAAAACCAGCTGAACTTTTCTTTTTCTGCCTTATAACCTGGGTCAGGTGCTGGCCAACAGAAAGAGGTTGGAAGATGGCCACAGAATTACTACCACAGGAAACAATCAATCAGATTCATGTGTGTTGATGAGAGTGGTGGTATTGTACACGTTATAGCTGCTGACACCCTATGTGTGAATTTGCTGATTTTTCTAACCACTGGACAGGTGCTTTGTGGAGATTCCTAGTTTTTTATCTTTATGCTTGGCTGGCCCTAGCCCTGCCTCCTTACTTTACCCTTTATACCTATGAGAGTTATTACTCTCTCTGCTGTTATTCTGATAAGGTGTCTGCAGTCCTTCTTTTAGAACAATTAATTGCACCTCAGACATGGGATTGTTTCTGACTGTTGTGTTTCCATAATGGAGTTTTACCATTCCTTTTATTAATTGAGTTTATAAAAGGCTTTTGCATCTTACGTGCAGGGGCTATTACCTCTGGGATTGCTTGAAAAATAATATTCAAATGCTAATCTAACTCAGAAATCCCTATGGCACCGGTGTTATGTGTCTCCTCTTTGGAAGTCAGATCCTGCTAACACTGTTGACAATATCACAATATCGCAATATGTTTTCTATTAATAAAGTGTATAATTTAGTTTATTGATCCTTTAGTTGATTTGCTTTTCTGATTGCTAAGCAGTTGATACCACACAGAAATCTTTCTGCCTGTCCTGAGTGATATATCTTTAGGAGGGTTGCAAAAACTTGACAGTGTTTTTTGATTCTACTCTAATGTGGGGCTCTGTTTTTAACTCACTTGCTCTTTGTCAACAAACATTAATCTGAAAGATTATTTCTTGCATAGAATGCTCGTCAAAACTGATTTTTTTTTTATAGATTGATTATGGTTAGATTTATGTATAATGTGGCTATGATTAATGATTTTTCTTTCTCATTAAATATTTAATATGCCTAAATATAGTTTTTACCTTCTAACTCAACAACTTAGATAACATAAATATATATGCATATATAAAATTAAGCATGCATGTCTGCATGTATATATATATTTTGTGTATATTTGTGTTAGGTAGATATTTCTCTGTGTATAGAACATTTCAAAAATCAGTAAAATTAATCGGAAACATGATGGAAATTCAGGAATTTACCTGTAGGCATCTGTTTTTAAAATATATATCTCCTGATGAAATGTGTGGATTATATAAGGTTTAGCAGAAGGATAGTAATAATGAGGAAAAAACAATTACAGAATATAATATGAACTATTTTTTAAGCATGTTCAGTTCATATGAAAATGAATTATAAAGGCAATTGCAATAGACATGTGAAAACAAAAAGAGCAGGCCTTTCTGATAGAATAGGAGGCTACAGCAGGGAATACATTGAAGAAGATTAAGGTTTAATAAACTCTGTCTCTGTTAGACTGTACAGAGGCTCCCAGACCTGATTCTGCATTCCTACAGCCTGAATGGGAAAGTGTCTATATGCCACCTAGAAGTAGTCAGGTCTCAAGTCCATAACTAGAACTAGTTTCCACTTAGTATCTGCATTCCTTATCTGATATTGGGCTATCTTGATTTCTTAAAGACAGGGTTTTCAGAGAACAGAAATTGGAGTCCTTGCAATTCACAAAGGCAAAAATCTTCTTGCTTTGGGGAAAATGGCAGTCAGATCACTCTACTTAAGCTTTGGTGAGGCACATGGGCTTGCCACAGATTCTGAAAGATTGGTCCCTGGGCAGTCACTTTAGAGGTTATCTGTGAATACATGAACTTACTAAAAATCAACCTGAAATGAAGCCCACTGCAGTAAATACAAAATGAGTGAAGTTAAGGTTATGTCTGAATACAACACCGGTGAAAACTACATGGAAAACCTTGTTTAAGTTTTTCTGTCTCTTTTAAACAAAAGACCGAATGTTTGGAGACACTAGAGAGAAAAGGGCCAGATGTGAACTAGGGGTTGGACAGAATGTCTTACGAAGAAAAACCTTTAAGTCTAAATGTACTTAATCTACCCTAAATGGAGCTAAAAAACCAACTTAATTATGTTGTTTATACAACACCATCAGTGGAAAATACCCTGCACTAGCCTAGATGCCTTCTGAAAAGTGCTTTTTAATTAAATAGTTTGTCTTGATGATCATACAACTATATCAGATCAGATAATAACGCAGTTTCTCTTAGAATCAATGTCTGTGAGTTTGTGACTATACAGTCACATGGTCCTGCTAAACTGAATCAGGGAAATTAAGCTCGTCCTCAAAAGACATTTCTGAAATTTTAAACAGAATTTGATGATAAATAATTTAATTCAGCAGGAAGATATGAAAGGGTTAACTTGGTTAAGGGTTATCTGGTTGGACTTGATTTTAAAGGTCTTTTTCAAACTAAATGATTCTATGATTCTAAACATATTAGAGCACAGGAGGAAAAATATAATACTTGGGATCTGAACCATTATGTAGTCAGTTTGACAGACAAAGCTTATCTTGTATAATTAAAATAGTAAAATGTGGTGAAATTGCTTTAAAATTTAAAAATAAACTTTTTATAATTGTAACTGACCCATAACCATTAACTTTATTAGAACTATCCCAGTTTAGATCCTCAGTTTCTTTGATAGTCATGATACATTTGTTTTAACTGTCAGCACTGCTCCAAGGATAAATAAAAAATTCAATAAAGAGTACAACAACAGTGCTCCTTTTCCCCCAAATAAATACTTTTTTAAAACATTGTCCCTGATGTTAAAACATTTTTCTGTTTTCTTTTTCCTCTCCTACTTTGTGGTAGTGAATTAAGTGACGAAGTTTTGCATTTGAGCTTCCTCAGCACTCAGTCACAAACCGTTCATGGAAGAGTGCTTTCCTATAAAGAAGAAAGTTGGGCTTCAGTGGTTTACAACAATCATTTAAAGAACTTTTAAACACTGGCTTATCCACTAGTGCAGACTACATTTTCCAGTTAAGAGAGAACATTTACTGAGAGATGACAGTGATGTTTGCAGCTGTCAGAAAATACTTCTTTCCTCATTCTGTGTGTAACATGGAATGGTTTGTGAGCAGTTTTGCATGACCTGAAGAGCTTTTCACAGTACAAAATTAAAAAACAGCCACAGAATATAGATTCACTGACCCTTCTGACTCAGAAACTTCTTTGTGTGGTGTTCTTTCATTTGATCTGAAACCTCCGAAGCTTCTTTTTTCTTTTAATCTGGCAGAGAAGGAATTTTTGCTGTAGGATAATGTGTCGCTATCACAAAAAGATCATGTTCTGGGAAGTCAGTGTGAGTTTTGCCTTTGGCCTCAGAGAAGGACTGCTCTGCATTTCTCTTATCCTATTGATCATAGGACCACACCTGGAAATGCAGCAAGTAGACACTCCAGTCTGGGTTTCCCACAGATTTGCGGGTCTGTGACTTCTGTTCAAATCAGCTTCTCAGTTCTTCTGACTTCTAAACCTTCAGAAATGAGACACAGGCTAATGAACTGCTGGACCTCAACACTCACTGATGAAGACTGCATTCTCTGTCGGATCGCAATATGTGCTGAGTGGTTAGACATAACGAGTAATCCCCTCTGCTTGCACTAGAACTACTGAGGATGTGGGAAGAATGTATGCATGCCTGTAAGGAGAGAAGAATTGTAAGTGGGAGTCAGTGGCTAAAGAATGATCCTGAACAATAGACAGAGAAGTAATTTTCCTTGATTGAAATGACTCACACTACTAATTTGATGTAGAATATTTTATTACTTTCTGAGAGAAAATGAAAGGAAAGCAAGAGCAAACCATGCTTTTCCACAGTAGATATAAAAGTTTTCTGAGAGTTTCTCACACCATATACTCTCTCATAAATTCTGAGACTGAAAATAAGGGACAGACAAACTGAAAATGGGACACTAATTTCCAATAAGAACATTTATTAAACATGAAAATACACTGAAGAGCAGTTCTTTGCCAATTTTTTCAAACCTGCTGCTTAGGACCAAATACTTTTGTGAAAAACGAACTCCCAAGGCTGAACCCCTTATCATGTCTGAAGAGCTTTTGCAAAAGGTGAGGATTAATGTTACATAATGCATTAAAAGTTCTGGAGGAACACAGCTATGGAAATAACCATTGATAATTAGCAGCCTATGACCACTTTAGTGTGACAGTATGTCTAATAGCTCATTAAGTTTGCTTGCTATTCCAGTTAATATCTTCAGTCATACATGATTCTTTTTAACAACAAATAGGGAAACAACATTCAGAGCTCACTTAATTCATAAACTACATCTACTTTCTTGAGGGACTACCATCACAGTGGCTTCCTGATGCCACAGAACCCTAAATGAGCAATTGTCACTCTTTGCATTGCACATCAAAAAGGCATAAGGAATCCTTTGAATGGCTAACCTTAGTTGGAAGAGAAAGCTGATTATGAAGACAGACATTTTCTTCCAAACAACATGCATATTGATTGTATGCATTGAGACTTGGCTGCAAACAAGGATTCTCTTTTGTTGTATTTTTCTTAACAGTAGCTGCAAATTTTTAAAACTCATTATTTTTTGATTTTTTTTTTCTGAATGCTCTCTGCTCATGTAGTGGCTAGATGACAAGTAAAGGGAGTCTTGTTATGGCTGGTTAGCACTAGTTTAATTAACATCTGCTTCCCAAGATAAGAATTTTTTACAGGAAACTCTATAGTGACAGCTCAACCTTGTTTGCCAATGAATTAATCCTCCCAGCACCACAGTTGCAGTTTTACCAATAGAAGGTGTTAAGATCTGATTATAAGAGCTGCCTCTGCCTGAATTAAGGTGCAAATGAGACCATATGCCAAAGTCAATAGTATGGATTTTATTTAACAGTAAATGTGAGGTAGAGAGCTAGAAAGAAACAGAAAAGAGGGGGAGGGAGGGGAAAAAGAGAGAGAGATCAAGCAGAAACAGTCACCACCTGTGGAGCCAGCAGCATCCTGTTTGTCCTTCTTCACCCTGGGCTTCTCAATGGTGGACGAGGTCCCTGAGCCATTCTTCTGGGAGTACCACCTTTATACAGTCCAAGTTCTGGGTATCTGTGGGGTGGTTGCAGGTGCCATTCCTATAACTTGGGGTGGTATGTGTATGAGCAGTTGCTTCCTTTTCCACAGTTTGCCACAGTGGAAACTTTTGTCTGAATACGTTAAGCAGGATGTGCTAATCAAACTTCGCCTCTATCAGACCTGGAATTAGAACCACACTTTCACAAATTTCTCCTTATCACAGAATGGCAAATTCCTTCTGTGGCCTTGACAGTATTTGAGATAGGCATCTGCTCTTTAAGTCCTTACAGAGGGAACAGAAAGTATTATTAATTGAAAGAGTAAACCCTATTTTCTCTAGTGATTTATTTTTGTGATACTGAATATATGAAAAATAGATTAACACATTTCTTAGTCTAAAATTCTCTTTGAGAAGTGTCTAAAAAATACTGTACTTCTACAAAGATGTTTCTTGAAGATGACAAAGCAAAAATATCAGCTATACAGTTAGATAAGCTGTGTGAGACTACTCAGACTCAGCTTCAGCCATGCCAGAGACAGCAGCAGCACCAGCAGCCAACTCAGGCACGACATGTCCAGGTCATTCAACTAGATGTCATTTACATCCATTTCAGGAAAGACCAATATATCTTAGAAATAGCAGTTCAATTCACAAAAAGGGCTACAACTCATTAGTTCACAATACTTTTTAAAAGTGCTACCAAGTATTGTCTGACTGCTGGATTTTTTTCTTTCTCTTTCAGTTGTTAATACATGGTTGCAATTTGAGCATTACTTCCTCATTCCCGATTTATGAAGTACCATGTTACAGAACCCATTGCATATCAGGAAGGAGATACAGCCTCAGCTTCTTCTCTTTATATTTGTATCTCAGATAAATCTACCACCCATCAGGGGATTAGTGCTTATGCTTTTTGAAAACAGGTGGGTTTTTTTCCCAGGACCAACTGATTGATTAGCTAAACTACCTGTCTCCCTGCTGCGTAGCATCATAGCATATAAATGTACATGGATACTCATGAATTAGTAAAAGATTACAGAATAGATGAGCTGGATAGATTACATGGATATATCAGACACTATGAAAAATTAACAAAGGGTTATTACCACATTGCCCTACCCGCTGCTACAGTCCAGGATCCCCACAATATTTACTATGGCAGACAAAGTATTGGCATGTTGGTGGCCAGAAACAGATGCAGACATCAGTGATGTTGGATTTAATCACATTCATTTATTTCCTTGCAATTTAATCTGTAGAATCCCACAGTGCCAAGCTGCCCTCCCTTGACGTGGAGGGAAGACGTGAGGCCATTTAGGGTATAAGAAATTGCAAGTGTATGTCAAGCACTTCTACTTTTCATTGACAAGAAATACTGACTGCATCACTTCCCAGCAACAGCACCAGGTGTAACTGCTAGAAAATGGATGAAAAATAATTGAAAAATGAGCATTGTCAAGAAATAGATTAAACAGGCGTAAAGGAAGAATAAAGAAAGTAACTTTTCCATTATCTTTGAAACTTCTTCAAGACAAAAGGGGATTTAAAAAAAAGAAACAAAAAACATACTTACATAGATATGTGTTCAATTTATATGCCTGTATACCTGTATCTAAATATACACATACTTGAAAATGTCTATAGCTATAAATGTAAGCAAACAATTATTTGATTATTAAAACAATTGTCTATTTAAATAATATTTCAAAGTCACAATCTTGTTTCTATTATCTATTTCAGTTTTTCAGTGTTTGGAAATATTCTGTGGGAAGATGTCATAATAGAACTAAATTCATTATCTATTATGAAGATAAAGAAATAACAGTTCAGAAATACTGATCAAACAAAACTATATACGTAATTAAAGTAGTCTCCTTAAAACTATGATCAAAGATCTTATTGTCAGCTACTAATGAGAAAACACTTTGAACCTGAATATAAAAAATATTTTATAGATATATAGCTATATTAATATAACCACACAAGCACACATATGACATAAAGTGACATATAGTCACTTTATAATATGTTTCTAGTAATTGAAAAAACTAGGATATTTTATTTAAATGTTCCTTGGTTCGCATTCCCATTACTTGTAATATTTAATCAGAAATCTAAATTTTCCATGGAAATCTTAAAACACTTATTTCTACCTGAAAGGATGAAAATATTACTTCAAACTTTTAATGGCATCAATATTTAGGAATTAATCTTCCTTAATTTGTTTATTTCGTCCCAGCTTTCGTTTTCCACTTTGTTCATTAAATTGGTGTCATTGTCATGCTTATAATGCTTAAAATTATTATGAAGAGATTGTAAGAAAACATATCTATCAACATATGCATATAGAACCTATTATCAGCAGAGCATGTTGGAGAATGCAGTTTCAGTTTGTGACAGACTTGAGCATTTCAAAGTTCCTCTCTAACAGCGGGAGATTTTCTAAAGGAAAGTCTGGAGAGGAGTTTCTCAAGACAACACAAGATATGATGAAGCAGGTCTCACTTTTCAGGCTGAACCATTTTGCATTTGAACTACTGGACAAGTCCTTGCACTAAGACTCTACCCTAGCACTTTTTGGTTCCAAGACCAAGCACAGATCCTTTCACTAATAAATCTTGACTATAATCAGTGCGTCAAGTAATTTCAGACTCTGGTAGGGAAAGGTATGGGTTCTTCTCATTAAATAGTTTTGACTTTTAGTAATAATATTTGTTTTTCCAAATTTCAGAAATAATAATTTTTTTTTGTCAGAATATCAATTTATGAAAACAAACATAAATTCTGAATTGCATCTTTATAAAAACAAAAATAAAATATTTAAAATAAATTAAAAAACACTAAACCTGCAAAAGTCTTAACCGACATTACTGCACAGTGTGTTTATACGGGAACTGATTTACATGGTTAAGGAGAGATGTCCAGTGCAATTGTGAAGGTGGGATATCCCAATCAGAAATGGCAGACATTAGGAGCCCTGCAGGTTTCTGGAAAGGCACATAGAAACCAGGAGCCTCTAATGGCAACTAGACTTCTTCCTAGCAGGACCCAATTTGCCCTTCTTCCCCACCCCTCCCACAACCACACCCCCATATAATTTAAGCCTGTAGCTGGGATGGGTACTCAGTTTGTTATCTTCCAACCAGTTTGAGGTTAATAATGTGACTTTCAGCCTGGTGTTTCTGTGATCCAAGTGCTGGTTCAATTTTGTTAGGATGTTGTCTCGGTTTGAGACAAATTAGGAGCAAATGTCCTGAGATGAACATGCCTCCTCTAATGGGAGGCCGGTTTCAGCAGCCCCTCCCCCACAGGTTTGAAAGGAATTTCTTGGAGGAAAGGGAAAAAAGAGACTGTTATTTAACAAGCAGGGTGCACACAGGCACAAAGAGGGGGAAAAGATTGAATAATGTTAGATAATAAACCTTCTTGTTGTGGAGAAAGATGGTGGATTTTTTTAGAGTCCTGTTCGGCTTCTCCTGAGCTCCTCTGGAGCCAGCGTGCGGCATCCCAGGGCCTCCCCTCTGGGCCGCAGCATGGGGCTCCTGGCGATGTTCTGGTGTTTCGGACCAGAGCAAAGCTGAACAGTTCCAGAAAAAGAAGAAGAAGAAGCCACACTCCCCGGAAAAATTCTTGCCTCCACTAACAGGTTAGCTAAAAGCAGGAAGGTGCTCCCTTGGCTCTGCAGCAGTGAGAACGTGAGGGAGCGTGTATGAGTCCTTGAACACAAACCGCACTGAAGAATTCGCTCGGCTTCCCCCCTCCTTTCTCTCGGAGCCAGCTTAAAGCTATGGGACCTATTTCTGGGCAATAAGCAGGCGATAGGGAAATACAGTCACCCCAGAACAGATGTCAAACCTCATAACGGATAAGTGTAATTCTTGAGATTGTCATAGGCAGCAGCTAAGGATTCAAGAGGAAAAATACTGACACGAGAAAACCAGAATCAGAAGACTGCAACTCAGCAACACTGAGGATGAGCCAACTTCAAGGCACAACAAAAATCACATTTCTGATCCCTAAGGGCTATCTAACCAACAAAGACCTTTTGGGTGGGGGAGGGGCATATTTATGCTTCAGCTGGTAGTTGATCAGCTCTAGTTGCTTTCTGTGTGTATTAGCCAAAAAGAAAACCAATTGGTTTGTACTTTCAAATAGCACATCTTCTTGTAGAGCCACTATCTACATAGTAAATATTGTCAGAGATTACTTTAGGATCCTGAAACTGTATTTCAGCATTTCAAAAGCCTGCATTTCAGATGAATCAAACATTTTAACTTCCCATTTACTTCAGTAAGTAGAGAAATGCATTTGTTTTTTAGCTCTGCAATGAAAAGAAAGTTTAAGATATGCAGCTGTGAAAAGATTCATTGAGCAGCCTAAGTTAAAAATTCAGATAAGTCTCATCTTAATAATTCTAAAAGTCGAAGAATCAATTTGTAGAATTTCTCCCAAAGCTTTGTTCTTGGTCAACAGCTGGACTTGATTATCTTAGAGGTCTTTTCCAACCATAATGATTCTATGATTCAGTAATCTGACTCCAGAATAAAACCAAATTTAAGAAGATGTAACTCAAAAAAGTAATTTTGGTATAAAATTAGTAAGCAATTTAAAAAGTAAATAAATTCAAAATGTAACAAAACAGTAGGAAGTTGTCAATATAATTGTAATTTACATGTTTCATATTTTTCTTTCACATGTAAAAGCAAAAGTGGTTCTATGAAAAAGATTTTTAGAGAGCTTGGAGGCCATTTGTGGAAAGACACTGCAGTAGAGTCATGTTTCAAATGCTGAATTAGTTACTTAAGAAGGAAAGTGGCTGTAATGATCCACTGTTTCCACAAGATAATTGTTTGGTCAATATAGTTATATCCCAAAATAATCCTTATTCACTTTAATGTCGCCTATAGGAGCCTAATACAATTGGAAATATTGATTAGAGCAGAGGCCATTATGCCAAGATATAGGCTATGAAATGTAGCAAGAATTGACTTGTATTCTCCTGCTTGGCTTTGTATGAATAATGGTCAAATGCTCTCTAACACAGCACACTCACGCTACCCATGGTGTCTGCTCAGTTTACATATGGCAGTTACTGATTTTTTTTTGGTCTATGCCGCAATGAAAATTGGAAAAAGATGTAAAGAAGAATATATTAAATAATGCAAATATAATCAGCTTCAAGAAAGAAATGTGAGAAGACCAGTTTGAAAAGTAGCATTCTGTTCTTGTTCCACATAGGTCCTGGTTAAGTATTGCTATTTCATAGTGCCTGAAGTATTTCAGGGTGTATTTCAGCTCAAAGTGTTGTGTGTAGGGGCAAAGTAAGAGCAGCTAGAAACACACAGAATCTAAACTACTATCAATACATTTTCATGCAATTTTCATGCTCAATTTCTTTTCAGTTATTTGCAAAACACATTTAATGTACCTGCTGAAAAATATTTTTCTAATTTATTGGCAGAACATTTACACATTTTATGATGCTTTGTGTTTTTGTTTTTCTTTTGCTTGTCTCCTGGGGATTTTTTTAATCATTTCCTTCCATATGAAAAAATATGTGGAATTTGCATAAAATACATGAATCGGTCAATGAAACAAAACATGGATGAAGGCTACAGAGATTTCTCTGTCCATCACTGTCTATATAAATATAAAAATATATACTGAAAAAAAGGCTTTATCTTTTGCCTGATACTTTTAAATCCTCATGCTGTTTCCAGTATTTTGTTTTTCACCTTTTCCCTTTCTGATTCAGACAGTCTGAGTATCTCTCAGTAGTACACAATCTCAGTGAGATTTGTCAGATCAACATGCTTCATTAATTTCAACTTTGATTGAACTTCTCAGGATAGGGGAGTTTATAAAAGAACGCTGCTTTTTAAAATTTATTTAATCACTCATGCATTGATGTTTCTATTTGAATGTTGTTGTATAGAACTCTTCATTTAAGAGTTTTAGCATACATTTCTGCAATATAAAAGCATTGATAAGAAGCCTTAGCTGTAGGTTCCAACCTACAGCTATATTTCTAACTAATTGTATGCTGAAAAACGAATACATACTGCATTCCTCCTACTGTATGTCGATCTGTAGTTAACTTTCTCCTGACACTTGTGAGAATGAGATCGTTTAGAACTAAGAGTCTCTTCAATAGGAGAAATCAGCTATCTACAGTAAAGGAGTAATCCCAAATATACTTTAGTATGATATGTAGAAGTTCTCAGCAGTTCAAGAGAATTGTGATTCTATATCACAGAATCATCACTGATCACATCTTGCAGGATAATTTGATGGCTGGATTGTGGTGATTTCTCTCTTCTTAGTTCTTTAGATTTAGCTACATTTTCTTTGGGGTTTTTTGGTTTGGTTGGTTGATTGGTTTTTGTTTTCTGTAGAAAATAGTACAAATAAACATGAACATAGAATTCGAAAGTTATTATTTAAAATGCACATTTTACTAGGCTGTTATAACTACAGGAAGTAATTTTTTCCCTAACTATCAACCTGTATTTTAGAATGAAACTCACTGTATGTTGTATTTGATTTTTGTGTGATTAGGATGATCTTTGTTCAGTATAGATCAAAGTGTAGGAAAAGATGCAATTGAGCTAATCAGTTACACCATATATTGCATAGTATGCATAAATATAATATTGACACATCTAGTAATGCATGAAAAGGTTAAATGGAACATACTGAAAGATTTTAACAGGGCTTAAAATTATATTGATAATATTGCTTTGTGGAGTGGGTTTGTTCGCATTTTTGCCGTCTGTGAGATAAGAATTAGGAGGAATGTAAAGCAAGCTCCAAACTTTAAAGAATATAAAGAAGTTTATTAACAGAACTAAAAGCAAAAAGAATAATAAGGGTTAGAATAAACCTTCAGAACACTTCTCCTCCCCTCATCCTTCTCCCTCCTTCCACTTACAACATAAAGACACAAACTTGGGATTATTTCAGTCAGTTTACCACCTCTATAATAGTCTTTCATCAGTTCACTTAGGGAGAGGAGTCTCTTTTGCCCATGCTATGGGGCTTCTCAACAAGAAGCAGTCTTCTCATGGCTTCAAAGTCACAGCACAACAGCTGCCCAGGGTGGTTTTCTACTGGCATGTGTGAGTCCCTTCCCTTGACTTACAGCTTTCCCCACAACTGTTTTCGAGGGTTCAATCTTAGCTAATGGGGTACTATTTTAAGGATGAGCTGTTCAAGAGCAAAGGTTCTCTTCATCTACCTCTGGGATCATCTTCATCTCTAGGAACAGAGGTCTTCTTCTCTGGGAGCAAGGGTCTTCACTTCATCACTACCTCTCTCTGTTCAGGCTTCTCATTGGATCACAGCTACTTCAACATTTGCTTATTTCAGCACAGGCATCTTTGCTCGTGGCAGTTTGAACACTCCACCCCTCATGCTTTCATGAAGTTACAAAAGGGTTCTCTGATGTGTCATAGTCCACCACCATAGCTTTACAAAAGAACTTTAGCTTTTAGGTTAGGTTTGAAGCATCTCCTCTATCTCCTCCCTCTGGGCTTCAGCTCTTTCTTCTTCACTGACTTTGGTGCCACTATCATGGTGTTTATTTACGTGTGTTTGCCTTTCCCTTTCCTCTGACCTGGGAGAGGATTGATGTCTGCAGGTTTCATCTCTTCTGGGGAACTTACAGCGTTGAAGGAGTTAATCTTACCCGGGTCTGGGCTTTGAACTTAGCTGGTTGGTCACATGATCTCTGCCAGGCAGCGGCCAGAGCTGGTCTCTGGTGTAAAGTTTCAGTTCGTCAGCCGCACGGGGGAAGGGGTAGAGCCATCCTGGCCCACACGGAGCTGCGGGCTGCAGCCTGGCCCCTGCCGGGCCCAGCACGGCCAGGCCCAGCTCAGCCCATCGGGCCGAGTGGGCAGGCCCAATTATCTGTCCAAAGGCCAGAAGCAAGAGAGCCATTCCCGGGCTTGTTCGTCTTTAAACGTGTTGTTACAGAGGTGTGTCTGGCTTCTTAAGTGGCTTAACAGAGTTGTCAATATTCCAATTAGCCAACTGATTAGTTTTATCAGGTTTGGAGGAAGTCGCAACAGCCCTTTGCAAAAAAACATCACTTCGGTGGCTGGTGGAATTTTTTTTCTCTTAACTAAAACTCCAAGTTGTGCTAACCCATGACACTTTGGTAGCCATGATGGTAAAGGAATGTGAAAGCTCCTTTATGGGTCAATTAATACCTTTAATTAAAGGGATAATTCATGAGTCTATACTCTGTCAGTTGACCATATGATAAGCAATTTCTTCTCCTAATAATGTGCTTTTCTTAAATGGCTTGCAAAAAATACATTCATTGCATAATAATACTTCCATTCTAACTGCTTCACTGTGTATGATTTTGTACAGTACACGAAATATATTAGGCTAGTTTGCAAAAAAAACCCCAAATCTTCCATGTAGAATAATTAAAGTTAGCATATTGGCACTTACGTCCTTTTAATAAAACAATATGTGTGTGTGACAGTGTTCGTGCATGAAATCCTTAATCAGTTTCTTGTTTCTTCTTCTTTTTTTGACTCTTTGATTCCAGGCACACTTCATTTCACACTTTAATTGAATTTGGTATTTTTATTTACTGCCATTAAATTATTGGAACTTATGATAATCATTCAGTTGGGGTGGGTATATATATACTCTACATTTGGATATACAGTATTTTCATGTTACAGATGATGACAAATGCTTATCAGTTTAAGAGTGTAAATGTCTGCTTCTCAGGAAAAGTCAGAGTGAGAACATTAAAAATCTTGCTGTGTTTAAAAATTCAGAACCAAATCCTTACATGGTGTACATGACTACTGGGTGGATGAAATCAATCTTCTCTACTCTAAAAATTCTGTGTAGTCTAGTCTCCTTCACTTGTCTTGAGTTAATGGAGAAAAAAAACAATTTCCAGTGGGTCACTCTGTGCTTCTGCTTGTAGAATTCCTTGTGGCTGAGAGGGAGTACCACTCTGGAAGGTTTGTTTTTCTGTACTGACTTCTGTAGTTTCCAGTAGCAGTTTGTCAGATGATGAGATACCTCCAAAATTTAACTCTTAGACAGCTTTTGAATAATAGACACAGTGAATGCTTATTTTGATATGCATTGTTATGAATGGATGATGTGGGTTTAAATCAACTCCTGTCTGTTGCCAAGGCCTCTGGTAGCAGGCAGTCTCATTATTGAGGTGGCCAGCACCCCAAAATCCACTACCATTCACAAGTTCTTTAATAATGGCTGATTTGGTCTATTAAAAAATGAATTATCTATTAATAGACACAAAACTAACAGATAAAAGACTTAAAACAGACTATTACTACACAGGGATAAGACAAAAAGGGGATATTAGTATACACACGGAGTTAAAGGTACTATTTAAACTTACAGCTAGCTAAGAAATAGTATAACTTAGGATCCAATATTTCTTACCATCCAGTCTTGATGGAGTACATATTGAGAAATCCTTTCTCTCAATTCCCAGGGAAAGGGACCTGGAGTTGAGTCCAGCTCCAGGGAGAAATCTTCTCACACCTCTCCACGGAGTGTGTAAGAGACTTCTGCCTCTGTGTGGGCTTTTATAGACATAAGAACCGTGTCTTTTGGTCAAGAATATTTCGTTCATCTCTTCCCACATTTGCTTTCCAGACTAAGATGTTGATTCTTAGCTGGATGGCTGAGTCCTTTTGGCGCCAGAGATACCCCATGCTGCGTCTGTGACTCGACCGAGTTATCTCTTGCATAGGCACCAACCATCTGTGGCAGAGAGGAGGTAGACATGTCCTGCCACATGCATCTTCAAAAGCAAGTCCATGAAAATGTACACTCTATCCTTCAACATCTCCCTTGAGCATACTTAATCAATTGAACTCTGCCTATAAAGCTGGGAGAATAATTTCTTAAAAGCATGTTAGAGGACTTTTCATGTAATAGTTTTGTATTTAGAACCCAAGATATGAAAGCCTCAGGTAGAGAGCTTTAAGAATGATAAAAGAAAAAGCAAGGCACTGCCGCCACAACCCAGCTGCTTTTAAATTCTTTTTAGGACATGTTGATATATACAACTCCAAAGTTAGAAATGTTGGCTTCACTCCCAGAGGTGTTTGTTCCATCACAACCTTTCCATGCATTAAATGCACATCATATCCTTTAAAAAAATAGCTGGCGGATTAATCTTCCCTGAGATAAGCCATCTAACAGAAGAATCAAAGTAATCTGGCCATCTCAACTAGTCAAAATCCACTAAGTTTTGATATCTGCTCTCTTTCATCACAATAGTCAGCTTGATGAAACCCAGTAAAAAACTTACAATGGGATGATACTCATGAAAACCAGATTACATTTTACATTTCATTGGTATCCTATTTGCAAATGCTTGGATGTTAACTTGTAAGACAAGCAGCAAGATCATGCGAAACTTGAATTAACTGTAGAACAAGAACTTTAATTTTCACAGAATTAAAAAAGATTACATTGGCATTATGCTCAAAGCATATCAGTCTGAGAGCTGAATCCCTTGCCGTAAGGAAAAAATTCAAAGAGAAACTAACCAGAGGATGAAAAAAATTATTAAAAATTACTTGCAGAGAATGTGTATTTTACCTGGAGATCACAAACCAAAATATTGTGTATTGATTTGGTTTGATGTGGAAGTTGGCATTGTATGTTTCTACATAAACATATGGAGACAGGTACAAGTGGGAGCATACATAACTCCCTCACACACTCACTCACAAACACATGTACGTGTACACATATTTCAGGTATAGCTGTAATCAAAGATTACGTATCTGTTCACTTCACTGATTCAAAATTAGATGAAGAAGATCTTTGTCTCAAGGGAAAATAAAAGTTCCCAGAAGTGACGGCTGTAACATAGCTTGTCTGCTTTTCATCTTTTCAGACTGGTTTGCAAATATTTGCTGAGAAATGAGAGATGATATTATCAAAACAAACAAACAGTTCTGACAGGAGATAAAGCCTTATTACTTCTGCTGTTTCTTTCTTTCCTGCATGTTTTCTGGGCAAAAATCATAATTATCTGAAACGTCCCTAAATCCTGTGACATAGTTTTGATTGAAACTCACGAGCTTCCACTCTGCTTTTTTCATTAAAGGCATGTAGACCTTCAAATGATACTTGTCAGTATGGTGCTACAAACCTTTTTGGCACTCACGCTTACCAGAAGCATAATACATAATTAAAGAGAGCTGCTGTTCAGCTGCCTGTCAAACTCTCCTTGTATTCCAGTTCCTTGAAACCTACATATCACTAGCAAATAATATTCTTTACAGCTTTTCATGAAAGCATCGGAGGTATACATTGGGTTTTGGGAGGTGCTACAAAATAAAACTTAGAGCTGTACAAATAAGAAAAAGTGCATAGAAACCATACAGACTTCAGCTCTGGCAAAGGTATATAGGACTACAAAAAAAAAACCTGTGAAATAGATCTAACAAGGTTTTCATCATCTCTGCTGGCATACTGAGTAAGGGCAAGTCCATCAACTGAGAGATTCACAGATGTCAAAGTTACCCAACCAGGTGCTTATTACTAGAGCAGATGCTCTAAGTTAACAAGAGCAATGGAAGGTTTATGGCCCATTTTTATCTTGTTCACAAAATAAATATAATCATGGACAGTGAGGCAGTAAAGTGCTCATGCAAATCGGTTTGTAAGAGAATTAAAAGAGAGCTTATGAAAACAAAAAAAACCTCCTCAAACCTATACTGAGTAGGAAGCTGACTATGAAAGCCACAAATCTTTTTGAAACTGCTTTGTGTGACTGCACAGAAAATACTTGTGTGAACTGAGTCAACTGTATGTTGCACGTGAATTAGCTTGTTATTGATGCGATTTGCTATACTGTTTGAAACTATATCCAGGAAAGGCACACCTCAAAAATAAAAACTGAAAGCAAAAATGTATCAGTAAAAAAACAGCCAGTGTGCTCTTGTGAACATTTTTCAAAATGAAACTTCCATACTAGAGAGATGAGTGGATAAAAACTAAAATCTGCAAGACAAATGCAAGTTGCAATGAATTATTAAAATTAAGAGAAGCTTCTTACTAGGTGAAAGACATGAGAAATTTCCTAATTCTCTAATTATTCAAGTTAAGGTGGTAAACATCTTTCTGTGGATAAAATACCTTCATTTTTTGTACAGTTTAGTTATTAAGATTGTTACTGTGTATTTCTTGTTCCATTGCTTTGTGCTTTAAGAAAATAGTTATTGTAACCCATAGTCTCTGCTTTTGACCCTTTCCACTTATGGGAAGGGATAAGAGAAGGGCAGTGGCTTATTTGGAGTTTAATTTCCAGCTAGTGTTAAAATCACCACACATAATTTATGAAAAACATAAGCCTATGGTATTTTACTTTTTTAAAACCAGGCTATAAAAACAACTGTAATTAACTCTTGAATCTGGTAAAGTTTCTGGCTACTTTCCAGAGAACTGACATTCCAACAGGAGAATAGAATACCTTTGTTACAGCCATCCAGTACAGGAACAGTTTTAAGGATTTGTTTCATGATTCCTGGGGGTTGCTCCACATGACTAGCAATATTGTTCAGAGATTTTAAATCAGGCCCAGTGAAGCAGATAAGTTCAAGGAAGAATTTCATAGTGTCTCTGTCTTGGTTTGAAAGACAGGTGTCTGCTAAGGAAGGCAGGAGCCTCCCTTGGAATGGAAAATGTAACCCCCTTCCCTCCGAATTATTATAATTTTGAAATTAAGGGGCTTTCAGGCGAAGATATGAGGAATAGGAATAACAGTTCTTTCCTAATATATATATATATAACAAGGCAAACAATAACTATGGCAGTAACACCAAACAGAACCAGAACCCAGTGCANCGGGGGTGCAGAACTAAAGTGTAGTGAAGGCTCGGAGCAGCAGCAAAGGAATGGCGGGGGCAGGGCAGCTGCGGCCCGGGTCCCAGTGAGGCAGAGAAAGGTGGGCTTGGGATCCCGGGGTTTTCCCTGAGGCACCTGAGTAGATGGTGAAAAGGTCCCTCTTTTAGTGAAGCAGGGTGTTAAACAGGGTCCCAGTGCAACAGCTGCTCCAGCAAGCAGAACTCCACTCACAGTAGAAGGAAGGCAGCAGAAGGCAGAACCTCACAGTGATGATCAATTCTCTGCACAGCGCCAGCAGCTTCTCTCCCCTCCAAAGGTCAAGAGAACAAGGGGGCTAGGGGCTCCACCAAACCCCTTTTTCTCAGTCCAGATCTCGCAGCATCTCTGCCCTACACGAGAAAACCCCAGGTAAAAGAAGGTAGCCAGCTGGACCCCTCTCCCTGGGGTCAGGTCTTTTGTCTCTCTTAAGTATCCAACCCTTACTGTCTCTTGGCAACACATATGGGGAAAATTCTTTAAGAGAACAGGAAAAACAAAAGAAGAACTCCTAAAACCCCAAGAGTCTCTGATTATTGTATCTCAGACTTTCAGTTTGAGACACTATCACTAACAAAAAGGGAAAAACATCCTCATCTTTGCTCTTCACCACTATTATGTAAAGAACCTACTCAATGAAGTCACATACCAAATATAATTAAATGCTTCTCAAAATGGAATAAAAGAGAAAATTTTCCATGTTTAGCCAGTATACATTTTACTAGTACTTTTTTAGAAAACTAATTGCATCTATAGAACAGAAAAATATCTGGACAGATAAATACTTTATTTAGGCTACCATTTGAATGGTCATTGAGAGGAAAGAAGACATCTGCTGCTAGGTCATGGACTTAACTGCTGATATTTACCAGAAAGAGAGAAAATTTCAAGGAATGTTGAGATTATTATCTTGTTAATCAGAATTTTATGCCCAAGAATACCTTTAAGAAATGGGAAAATTCGTTCATTTGTTAAGTTACTGTTAATTGTAGTAATTCAAAATTTCTAGTACAGTAAAACTATGTTGTGGACATGAGTGGTCATTTTGAAGCTGTTAATGATAAAAAGAAATGAAATTATTTATTTTCTTTGGAAAAAAACAGTTCAAGAATAAATAATTAATGAATGCATTGCTGTAACCCTAACACATTTTAGACTGTATTAGGCTGTAAAATTTATTTGACACTTGTATACCTTGCATTAAAAATGGAAATGCAGACACCTAGCATGCTGAAGCAAAAAATGTTGCACACAGGAAGCTAATATGTATAATTTTCCTGCTTAAGTACCTGATTCCATAGAAAAAATATGTTTTGTACATACAAATACCAGTAAAGGATGCTGTAACAGAAGTATGAAACAATATAGAGTGTTTTTCCATTGATTATATTCTATTTCCCCATTTATTTTTGTTACCAGCGGTATATATTTAAAGTCAACATGCCTAAAGTACTCTTTGCAAAACAAGCTCTTTATAGATGCAGAAAATATTATCGTTTTCTCTCATTCAGTGGTCTAATACAGAGTATGGCAGTTGCACTGCCTCTGAGGAAAGCCAACAGCTTCTAGTCATCTGAAAATAAAGTCTTTTGCAGGAGGGTAGTATAAGTGCATGAATGCAATGTGATATAATGAAGGAAAAAGAGCAAAATTAAAACCATACAGACACTGCAGGAAAATTCACGAGCAAACATAACATTATTTCCATTTGCCAGCTACTCAATCCCCTGGTATAAAAGAAATAACAAAGGGCAGTTTCTACTCTTTTAGGTCACCTTAAACTGATCCATAGCCATGCTGCGGAAATAATACAAGGAAATTCCTTAAGGAGAGGTAAAATCCAAGGGAGTAAAAACCCCCAAACATACAGGAAACCTGCCTCCAGAATTAACACCAGCACCTTCAGTAATCACAGCTGCAGCTTTTAGGTTTTCAACTGCTTTGCACAGCTATTGCTCACTTGATGTCTGACTTTTGTGCCTTTATAATATTACGTGAGGAAATCCAAATTATTTCTCCTGTGAATTATGTCCTGATTTTCTCTGTAATTTCATACTTATTAGTTTTGTTATAATTTTATTGTCTGAAAGAAAATAATTAATTCTTTTTTCTTTTGTTTCTTTTGTTTCTTTTTTGCAGTCACTTGAATGCATGAAGGGGAGTTAGGCATTTCATTGAATGCTTTGGTTCACAGAAAAAAATTATCTGCTGTGTATGCTCAGATAGCATACTCAGCATTTGAAAGTTCAAAACAAATGCTTGAAATTATCTGTGTCCTATAAGGCAACACATTGTTGACACTGCCAATGGCATAAACAATTTTTACATGCAGATTCAACCTCGTTTTTTCAAGTATAGGTAGAAAAATAAACACACACAATCCTTGTTTCTTACTACATATTTGAATATATAACCATATAAAACAGAATTTTGGGGAGAACTCCATTGAAAAAAAATTCATTTAAATAGAAATTTATGATCATAGGTTCCAAGAGGGGTGCTTTCTCTGCCATAGAGTATTAAGTTCTATAAAAAACATACAAGAGAATCTCTGTTGAGACTATATAGAGCAAGAGATGTTGTTGTACTAAGAAATAAATCTTTCTGCTAAAGGCAGTCTAGCTCTTACTCCACGGAAAAATTACTTTAGGGAGGAAGTTTTAGCAGACATATCTCCTTTACTAAGAGGTTGTTTTAAAATACCATCTCTATTTTTTTCACTGAAAGCGTAGAAGTGAGCCAGTTTGTACCCCATCATATGATTTAAGAGACTATTTTTTTAAAAAAATCTAATATAAAAAAACCCCACCAGTCTTTTTTCCTTCCTTTTTTTCTTGATGGTTAGTTAGTGTTGGAATGGGCCCTATGAAAAGTAAATGGCTAAAAAGCATGCTTTTAAAAGGTCTGAGTCTGCCAACACTTATCCCAGTAGTATTTTTTATGCCAATCCTCTATTATGAATCTGTAGTGAATTGGGAAATAATTTCTATATTCTTTGCAAAATTTTATAAATCCTAGTGGGAAGACTAGACTATCACTATACGGTATATACAATATCCACAGAGACAGGGGGTTTTTATCCTAAAAATGTTTTCAATTTAAATTGATTTAGACTTAAAAAAAAAAAAAAGGCAGCAGAAAGTGATAATCGTTATTAAAGATTCCCAATAGGGGAACTAAAACACAGGGGGTAGTGTCTGACCCAGATCCATAAAAAAAAGTCTCCCAAAAGACACGATCTAGAAATTCCTGATTTCCTGATTTCATTGTAATGATTGTACTTAAACACAATGTTCAAAGCAGCATATGTGGCATAACTGAAAAGTTAGGAGGCAACCTGTGTGGACCATACATGTGTCAACTCATGAGACGCAAGCAATAATGCAGAGTACCTACTTTATATTTTGTCAGGCAGTGTATTCTTGTCCTGGGTGCTCCATGTGAATGGTGCCAGCTCATACTCTCCATAGGAAAATGATTTCTCTCTTGAGTGTCCTTCGTATAGCTTATGCACAAGAGATATTAAAAAAAATAAGGGGAAAGTACTATAATATTAACTAACGGGTACTGAAACTGTCACTGGGGTCTTTCTTGCTTTAAACAGCATGGATGATGGAAATCGGATTGTACTATCCACCAGCAGCAGACAGAAACTGATTCACAACAGACTGGAAGTTTGTGTTGAGCAAGTCTCACTGATCACCTTCGAAAACCAGGAAGCATCAGAATTTGACCTGAATGAGGTGAAAATCTAAACAATTCAAAGCCTTTTGTCAAAAAAGCATTAGCATTCATGACAGGTGTGATTTAATCAAGATCAATACTGAGATTAGCCAAATTATGTGATGTTGCTGAAGAGCTGAAAAAGCAGAAGAAAGAAAACGTGTTCCCCTTCAACACGAACTGTCACTTTAAAATAAAATGACAATAAAGCAGTACAAGAGTTGTTGCAGGAAAGAGGCCAGCTGACCTCAATATCAATGACAGTAGTGAAATAAAATTAAACTGAGAGAAAAAAAAGTATTATTTGCCACAGTTACAGAAGTCTCATGAATATACAGTATACATCTTGCTTGGACACCAAGTACAAGTTAGAGCAGATCACTGCTCCTTAGACAACATTCCTGACAACCTGATGCTTTCTGTACTTACAAGTCTGCAGTGCAAGACCACACAAGTACAAAGGTCTGATGTGAAAGTAATACAGAATCCCAGAAGTGGAATTCCTGTAGCAGTTTCCCTTGCACCATTTCACAGAAGGACAAAATATGAAAAAAAAATTCAGATGAACAGATGCCTGTGATATTAAAACACTTGACAAGCACTTAGCCAGTAGAAAAGCATCCTCTGAACAGCGCTAATAAACTATGGAAAGCTCGTGAAAAAGATTGGTCCCTGGACTACCAGAAATTAGTGGCTTAAAAGAGTTGTGTATGAAGGATAGATCAGCTCTAAAAGAAGATGTATTATGATTCTCAAGATTATATTTGTTGTCATTCATTATAACACAGACGGGTACAATTCCTATGCTTTTAAGGAAGCACAGAACAAGGAATAGATAGGGTGTTGCAAAGCTCAGGAAAAGAAAACTGAATGCGCCTTATTCATGATACATCACACAGGGCTGGCTCCAGATCCCAACACAATTAAAGCCAACACAAGCACAGTCTAGAGATAATACTATGTCTGCAGCTACAAAAAGTAAAATTGCAGGTGTGTAACTTAATTCAAAACAAGCAAGCACACAAACATCCTAATGCAGTTACTCAGCAGGAACATAGGTAATAACTACTCCAAATAACCTGTATTTACAGGAGGGATATGTTGCATTTCTTGGCAGTTAAATGGCAAAAACACTGTTCCTTTAAAAAGAGGAATTAAAAACACCTCCAGTATATCTTTGCTGTCAGTCTCTCTGTCAATATACTGTGGTGAGACTGCTGGCATCACCATAGGTCTTTAAAACACCTGTTGCTCAACCCACTTCAGCTTACACCATGTTGAATGGAATTCAGTTGTGTTAAGCTATATAAACAGAGGAAACACAATAAATGCCAAGACAAAAGAATGCACTATTTGGCTGATGTATCCGATTCTTTGGGAATATAAATGGCATTTTTTTGAATGCAAAACTTATTTTTATTTAATATCTATGAAAAAAAGAAAGCTTCAACACAAAACCTGCTTCTCTCCCAAGTAAAAAATATCAAGAAACATTTGGAAAAATTACTAAATGAGATGTCATTCCAAGTGCAGGTAAGGGCAACAGATACCATTTTGATTAAGTCATTAAAGACTTATGTAAAAAGCAGAAGCCTTAAAAAATTATAAACAATCTGCTGAGGGTATAATGATCTATAAAATCAGAGAAAAATAAATATTTAACTGGTACAGTTTAAAAAAACCCTATTCAGTATGAATTCCCTCAGACAGTTCAAGAAACTTTAAGGAGTTCTTTAAACTTATGGGCAGTAAAATGGTAAATAAAAAAAACATTTGTCCGCTAATGGGACACTTGATAACTGATGCTCGAAGATGTTAATTGATGTGTAATAGTAAGATATTTATTTAGATAAAGATAATTCTTGTATGAAGTGTTTTGTAAAATACTCTTAAAACAAGAGTATTTTGAGCTTTAAAAAAAAGTGGATTATTCAGTGAGGACTGTAGTAGCGATCCCATTGCTACAAATGAAACACTTGCAATTGTCTGCTGTAGTTTCTTTGCATCATCTGTCAAACATGGCAAAATAGATCATCCCAACTATGGAATATCCCTAAAACTAAGCTTTATCGTTGTTAGACAATAAAGTGCTAGTTTCTTTTGGATGCAACTTATTCATGAATTTGTGCTTTCCTGTGCCTTTGTGTCTCTGGTAGACTGGAAATTTAGTACAAGCAGGCTGCCTCTGTTTTAACATGAAGTTCTATTTCTTTCACCTCATTTTTTTTCCTAATATAAACACATTTTATACCTATGATTCACATGTATAAGACACTAGCCTATTTTTGCCTATCCCTTTCTTTAAACTCCTCCTAACAGATGAATATATCATAATGAGTAAGGATACAGCTCAAAACTTATAACACATAGGTGATAGTTATGAGACCAAAAAAAGCTTAATTTCATTATTAACGTGAAGTGCACTGAGAATGCTTACAGCCACATGATGTGAGCCCTTCCTGAACACATGGAATCTTCTTACACTCCTTTCAAGGCTAGTGGCCCATATTGGTCATCATGATATAGATGAAGCCTCGCATTGAAAGCATTTTTATATGAAATGTTCATAATTCAGAAGTATTTTAGCATGTTTTATCTCCACATTTTGGAGTTACTATTTGGTTTCCATCTTTTATATTTGTAACTAATTGAATTTTTAATGTGGTTATGTTTTAATAAAAAACAGTACTAAAATTACTACAACTCAATTTTCCATCAAGAAAAGAGGAAAAAAAAGAGAAGGTTTCATGAGATACATCACTCAGACAATTATTTCTGCAATTACTATCTTACAGTGTCAAATGATCAACAGAAACAAGAATAGAATCAAAATCTCATCTAAGAATGACCTTAATATCAAGAGCTTTTCAGATACGATTGATCACCTTTTTTTATTACTGAGGTTAAATACAGCTAAGCAGTCAAGAATGATTTGTTGGAACACATCCTACATCCAGTCCTCAGTGCCCCTTCCAAACAGGTGTCCCTCTCCTATGCTGAAAAACAAATATTCATCTAGCGTATTCTATTGTGTTCCAGTAAGTCCTTCTGATCATGAGAGCAGCTGACATGGGGCCAGGAAACTGGGTAGATTCTGTAAACACTTGTAAACCACTAGAGAATATTAAATCTGGCTTTCCTATTTTGTCAGCACTCCTGACCTGTGTTTAGTATCTTCCCAGGATTTAATCTGTATTCTTGTTTTCCATTGTGATGCTAAATGTGATAAATGTGATATTTGCAGTGTGAAACAGACTCAAATACATCCTGAAATACATTGCCAAGACAGGAAAATAGAAAAAAATTCAATCACTGCAGCAAAGTGTACTATTGTAAATGTGATGGGCTGGATGGTTGTTAATACCTCTAAGCACTCAAAGGAAGAGAGACAAGGTACAAGAAATACTGATATTCTATTATGTGCTTTGTTAAAGAGAATTTCCTCCTGAGTTTGTACTATTGCTTTCATTTCCCCCATGCCCTAAACCAAGATTTTCACCACATAAACAACAGAGTTCAGAAGAAAATTTTATTACAAAAACAGGCGTTATACTAGTGTGCCTGCTTTTGCTGCTTTTCAGCTAGGCAGTCCTCTCTACTCAGTTTCCTTATTCTGAACCCAGAGATTACTAGCTTAATATAATGTAATGAGTTACAAAACATGTTTATAAGCCTGTTTACGAGTTAGTGTGTTCAGACTATAACAATATATGAAGATAAGTTCAGAAGACTTTGGAGAAGTGTTTTGTTCCTAATGTTAGGGAAAATATGAATAAACATTAATCAGACTTTGACAAAGAATATCAAGATTTTATCTAATCATTAATGTGACCTCAATATCACTTTTTTTTGTGGGCTAAATTGTGTCTGAAGATTCTTGTTTACTCTTACACATATGTCAGATAAAAAGACTAACTGAGAACCATGTGGACTAAATTACCATGGGGTAAGATAACCCATGGATATAGCCTTATTCTAAGTGAAATGATGACGGGTTTTAGTCAGTGAGAGCTGAGTAAACTCAGCAAGGAGACATAGACTATTTCCAGAGCTCAGGCTCTTTAAATCTTTACCTGAACTTGCCTTGCATAAATTTCCATATTAACCCTATGCAATATCCTGGCAGACACCCTAATTCAAATGGGCACTTGGTCTAACAAAAAATACACGGGCTTGCATTTGATTGCAGAACTAGTATCTACTGAAGAGAAAACTTTTTAGATATCTTCTCCAGAAAAATTATATTGAAAGCTGGCTGGGGAGTGTCACTCTGCTTCGTGGTGGGTTGGACATCAGGAAGAATTTCTTCATGAAAAGGGTGGTCAGGAACTGGAAAGGGCTGCGCAGGGACGTGGTGGAGTCCCCATCCCTGGAGGTGTCCAAGGAACAATTGGATGTGGCACTCAGTGCTCTGGTCTGGTTGACAAGGTGGGGATCAGCCACAGGTTGGACTTGATGACCTTGGAGGTCTTTTTCAACCTCAATCACTCTGTGATTCTGTGTTAGTAAGCAGGGCAATACAAACTTCAGGAAGGCTAGAAAATAAGGAAATTAAATAAATATGAAAATTATTGTTCAAGAATTGCAATCACTTTTTGCAACACAGAGGAAAAATTTGAAAGTTTTTGTTCTGACAAAAATGCACAGAGGTAAACACAGGACAAAGATAATTTCCAAAATTGATTCTCATTTAAAAATCTATTTTGATACTGAAGCACATCTCTATCATAATACACTGCATACAATTTATGTCAACTTAGAACACTTCAAAGCATTTAAAAGATGACTTTCACCTGGTAGTGCTATTCAGAAGCAAGTCTCAGCATCAACTTGTCATAAATAACCAAAATCATAAGTTGGAGGTTTAATAAAGAATGTACCTATAAGTCATCTATTAAGTGTAAATTCACAATTTGCATTGGATGTTGGTTTCCTCATGAGGACATGCTACATTACTCTGATCATTCCAGAAATCTTTATGTTCTTTTTTGTTCTATTCTTTCGACTTAATTAATTTCCTATGAATTTCTCTTTTCTGGTAAGATTTTCTGTGAAGTTTTATAAACATTATCATCTGAATTCAAATCTAGCCAAGATTCATGGAATAATTCCATGATTAATTGATGTTGCCACTTATAATAGTTTATAGATTTCAATTTAGAAAAATTAAACTGCCTACTATATTAAAAGAAACACTAAAATGTCCTTCTTTGAAGGATCAGAATGTTTCAAGAACAATCCCTGGGTGAATAATAAAAATAAATCTTCACTTACTCTTTTCCTGTTATTTTTTTGAAATGCAGCAATGTTCCTAAAGAAAATGAATGTGCTGTGTGATACTGTGGAAGGTATACTACAAAAGATATGATAAAGATAGCACAGGACTAAAGAAGTTCTATAAGAATGCAATGCATCGCCACTTTTTCTATATAATTGAGCAAGATTATTCTTGTTCTCTTTAGAGTTTCTGACTGAATAACCATAGAGAAAGAGCTAGAAATTAATATTTCTTTCTATGCCATAGAGACTCATTTAGAGACTCATTTTATTCAAACTACTGATCAGAGTTTGAACGTGTACTAGATTTGCTTTTTTTTAGAACTTTTTGCTGCATCTGTTTGAAGTAGATGCTAATGTCTTCCTTTTCTATCCCTCTCACCCATCTTGGCACTGATCTGTCCTACAATGCAGCAGCATTCCAAATCATTGCCCTTCTCAGATGTAATTCCTATACTCACTTAAAGCCCAACTAATCCTGCTTAAGTGAAGACAACCTGAAGAAGACAGACTAAAAGTTAGGTTTACATCATCTGATACTTCTTTCTGTTTGAACTGCTTCACTCTGTTGTAACCTCTATTCCAGGAGCAGGTCTGCCCAGCACAAAATGTTGCTGGTCACGTTCAGCTTGTGAAAAGTCTGGGATATAGTATGTGGCCCAATCCATTCCATCGCTACTTTAGTCTATGGTCTTGTAGCACTGTATTGGGAAATAAATTCAATTGTTTACAAATATAGAAATTATGGCAGAAAAAATATCAGGCAGAGGATGAATTCTGTGGCTGGAAAAGAGAATTAGAGTATTCAGCCTTCCGTGTGTCTTGTCTCCTGGGCCACTTGGATGTGCTGGCCTTATTATGCTGTATTTTACAACTAAAACAATGCTTTTATCTTACTTTGTAATAAAGGCTTCTGGGCACTCTCCAAAAACCCAATTATAGCACTATGAAGATATAAGACATTGGTATACAATTCTTACAGAATTATAACCCAATTACATACCTCTATGTAAACAAAGCCTTCTGATGTAGTAAAATCTGGGTTTGGCTAATTCAAACCACCTCTCAGCCCCTTCAGTACTGTACTCTGCCTCTGTTTGGAACTAATTTCATCTGTTATCTGAGGATTATACCTGTCATAAACTTTAGTGCTGCTTGTAGGAAACAATAGGACAAGCCCCATCCCGTGTCAGACAAAAGGTCTGCAGCAAAGGAAATTGCCAGTAGCAAAAGGAAGATTTTAGTGAACTGCTAAGATGGAGTGCCAGTCTGTCTCCTCTCAGTGATGGAGATGCTCCTTATCTGCTTTGTCAAAGCTTGATATACATTAGTATGCCAGACACTCATAGCAGCAAACTCAGCACAGGGTAGCATATAACATGTACCCACAGGTGACTGGGTAATATAATTTCCTTCATTTTCAACCAAGACATTTTCAGTTTAATTTAGATTCCTTCTTTGCCACTGGGGCTTGTGTCAAGCTTATACAGGAGATGCAGCAAGCTTTATTAGCATAGATATTAAAGTCACTCATTACAAGTGACACAGTCAGAGCAAGCAATCCAGCACTTGCTCAGTGTCACTAGGTAAAGCTGTGTTAAACTTGATCTGAAACTGCTCTTCTCGATCTGAAGATATAATAGTTACAAACTATCAGCATCACCCCAGAGCAGCAACTTAAATGCATTATATGTATTTGAGCTGGTACTTCTGCCTGTAGACATATTAAATATTAAACAATAGCTTCCTACGTGTTACTGGTAGTTGGCAATTCTTTCTTAGCAAAAAAAGAAAAGTGTCTTTCTTTTATTTACTAAAAACCTTCTTGCCTCCTCACAGAAACCTTGTTGTCGTTGTGTACCATGGCCACAGCAAGATACCTTGATCCAGATTAGGAACCTATTAACTTTATACTTTACTAGCATTAAATGCAAATAATGAGAGGCAGTCATGGCCTTAAAAACCTATAATTGCAGTGAACAAAACATTTAAGTAAATAGGAGAGGAACAGAGTATCAAGGGCATGAAATGATCTGCTTGAAGTTACAAAACAAAGCACATCCAAAGTAATAAAAGCCTTCATGTCATCTAGTTCCTTATCACTAGGTGATAGGGATAGAAGATTTCCTCCCTCAGGTTGAAATAAAAATTGGTTTTGGCCTCCTGCATTTAATGTCAATCTGATCTAACCACCATCCTCCAGCTGTTGCTGTTGCTTCTTTGTGTGGCAAGAACAAATCTTCAGTAATACCTGTTAAAATGAGAGTTTGAGGACTCCTTTTGTTAGTATATATGAGATTAAATGATACTGCATGATTCACACTTGCATATTTTAGAATACCTTTTAAAAGTTGGAGACAATATGTCTGGACACTCCTGAGGAGTGCTTGGAACAAAAGATCTGAGTCACCTGAGCCACCACCCAGAGGGTTAGCAATGACTAACTTTAGTAGGTTGTCCACATTTTGTGTTAACAGGAAAACACTTGTGTTTTTTTTCTAAATAAGCTACTTTCCTTAGAAAAACCTCTTTATAGTCTAAGGGTTTATATTCCTGCAAAACTCTCCAAATTCTACCCTTATCTTATGGTGTTGCAGTCAATGTCTTGATGATGAGCAAAGAGGAAGCACATATTTCACATATATGCATAAGAAATATATCTTACTTATATTTGTGGTATAGGTATATACACATACATAAAGTCAAGAATGTAATGTCACTATAATTGAAGTCTTAAAATTCTAATAATTATTGGTCTAGATCTAATTGTCTAATTGTTACTGGAAAAGAAAGAATTCTACAGTTAGAATGCTTTTATACAGGAAAAGTCTCAATAATAATAATATAGTTATGCTTGTTATATACATACCTTTAGGTTTCTGTCTCTTTCCTGGGATGGTGTCCATTCTTCCCCTGCTTTGGTTCCTGAGGCCAGAGGTTTCATCCTGATTGAGGAGGAAGGGGTGTGTGTGGGTGTTGCAATAAATTATCAGTATCTTGGGTCATTCATCATTTCTGAATTTAGATTATTACTCTTAAATCCAGCTTTGTCCAGTTTCAGGTCTGGATAAATCCATCACTTGAAATTTTCTTGCTGTCTGATATTAGCTTTGTAGTGCCTGACAGTTACCTTTGGTAATTCCAGGGGAATTTTCACTAAGTATCAGAGCATTTGGACCATGATGTGGAGATAGTTAAGCACACACATCAGTACAGTTAAATTTTTTAGGGAGGTGATCTGCACATCTTGTTGAAAGGGCAGAGGAGCCATATTTTCCTATTTAAGTATACAACCAAAGCATTCTTAAAAATGGTATAAGGATCTTTAAGATTCCTTTAACCCAGTAAATGGTACTAACAATTTTACTTAACTATTTTAATGATTTAAAATGAAGACTCAGTTTGTTACCTTCAGCAGGAAAAAACCACCAAACTTAGTTCAGTACCTTATTCCAGACATGGTTGCATTTTCTTTTCTTCTGAGGACAAACTTCTTATCTGTACACACCAGGTGAATTGTTTCTAAATCCTTTCCCAAGTGTGAATCTAGAAATGCAAGGTGATAGGTCTGGTCACAGATAGAAACTCGCTTTCTCCCTACTGCTCTGCAGTTCCCTCAGGAATCAACGTGTTGGCAGATGATTCCTTAGGTCAGGCAGCAGTTTTTGCCCTTGCTTGTTCCGGCTGGGTGTTTAATCCTCTTGTCAGTGAGAGCAATTGAATGTGCTCTTGTCCCTTTTTCCTTCATGAAAGGGGTCATCTTGCCAAAATAATTTCCTTCTTTCATGTTTCATCTGACTTTCTAATTTTTGCTGTCAGATGTGCAAGGAAAACACAAAGCCGGGTTCTGTAAGACTAAACAAATCCTCTTTTTCCCTGCACTCTTACAAATGCCAGGTCCTAGAGGAGTGTGCATGTGTGCATGTGTGTTTTCTCTAAACAATTTGAAGCTATGTTTAGGTCACTGTGTACTGAGAAGTACATTTTACCAGATACAGACTTGGTTCTTCCTCCGTGGAACTTCATGCAGCAAACTGTAAATACAGCGAATCCATGTGTCACAATTCACTCTCTATTCTGCTGCAGTGATTCCCACAAGCTGTGCTTGTGGGCTCTTGACAGCTAGGACTTCTGTTTTTATAGTGATCCCCCTGGTTTTGGTTTAGAAGCTTACTATATGCATTTAATCTATATTATTAGGGACTTCTGGAAGATCTGCTAAACATCTATTCTTGACATTTTGGGGTTTTCTTTGAAATGCAGTAATCAAAGATTTGAAGTTGCTATAAACAGTCTAACAGGACACTAACAGTCACTGAACATGCAGGTATGTTACTTTTTAAAGTAGCTCACAGATAATTTTCATCATTAATCACTGAAAGAGTTATTGATTGACTATTCTTCTATAAATGAGTTGACTGAAGACTGAGAAAAATTTAGTAAGCATGTACAATGATGAAAACCAGAATGATACGGATGCTGAATAATGAGTATGTTGGAAAAAAATTCAATCAGTTCTAGTCAGCAATGCCTTTGAAATATCAGAGGGAACTAGTGTCTGCCTCCCACATGATTCCTGTTTAGAGACCATGGGTTACTGACTCCTAATTCTGCTATGCGGCATTTGGGCAAACAAACTGGCTAAAGCTAAACAGCTGAAGATGAGGAATTTTCAATTTTTGCTGATGCCAGTGGTACATTCTAAACACCAATTCGCTAATAAAGATTCTGCTTCAAGTTATGGGTGATAGGAGAGAAATAAAGAGGGAAAAAAAAGGTTCTTCAACTGTGAGAAAAGTCAGGTCATCAAGGTATATTTCAAATTCTGCAGATAAAAGTATCTGTTTCTCCAGTCAACATTATACTCAAACCAATTGAGCATACAGAACTATTTTTTCAGATGTTTTTTGGGAGAAATCCATGTTTTGTGTAATGTGTTAAACAATATGTCTGTAGCTTTCCTTGATAAATTAAAAAAAATTACAGAAAGTGCGCTTACCCTGAATAATTGCAGTGTAACAGTGAAAAAGATATCTCTGAAAATTACAAAAGTCATGCATGGTTATGCACACATTAGGGTTTCTGAGTGACTCTGACTACAGTTTTGTATTGCAGCCTGTCCTGTGCCATATTGCCTTATCCCTTTTTGTATATGTACTTACTGGTGTAACTGGTGCATCCATCCCTGTTCAACAGACACATTATGGAGTCGTATCTCATCTGAATGCAGAGATGAAAGAATCTAGAATAAGTGAAAAATCACATGCTTCAAAGATATTTTGTATTCCTCTAAGTCATTAAACCCTTCATAGCCTGGTTCAGGTTGGTACTAAATTACCATTGCTACTTTTTGATGAGAAGAAAATCACTTTTTAAAGGTTTGGGGGTTGGGTTGTTGGGGTTTTTTTGTTTGGTTTTGGATTTTTTTCTTTTTTTTTCCTAGTTATCGTGCTTTACTATACTATTTGTGCATTTGTCTTTTCTTGTGAGATTTCGAATACTCTGACATATCTGCACTCTTAAATCTCTCAGGATAGACACAGGCTCTGAGACTTGCTTCAGAAAGTTTCCGCAGGGGCTATAACTCCCCACTTCCATACAGAGAGCATTTGAAATGCCAGAGTAGGTGCTGGGACATCTCTTGTGACATAAGATCTAATCTACATGGCTAATATATGGTTTCCTCAGGTTTTATGTGGTATACAAATTAAAAAATACAAAAAAACTACATTAAAAAAGAAAAAAAAAGTGTTCTTCTTCTCTAAATTCAGGCAAAACGAAATAATTGTGAAACCAGAAATCAAATGGGTATATTCTTACAGCCTAGAGCTGGTTGACTAATCCTCAGAGAGGAGAAATGTGTAAAATATTAAAAAAAAATTAAAATTCCTCTCTACTTTGGGTCATTATCTCTTGTTAGTTGTATCAGCCTTGAGTAATGCATCCATTTGGGGACATAAAGATTTCTGTATAGTGTAAGCACCTTTCAGAAAAAGTGGATGAGAATAACACTAGGAGGCTTATAATAAGTGATTAGTGGGGAATAGCTGAAGGACTTGGTTCAGCCAAGCTAAATAAATACCGCAAGAGCAAAATTGTAAAAACCATTTATGGTGGATCAAGTGAAGGATTTGTAGTGGGGTAGGAAGCAAATATTAAAAGCTCCATCTGATGAAAACATGGTAGGACATTTGGAGAATTTAGAATATTCATATCCTAGAATGCTTAGTGTGTTAATATTCTGAATAGAAAGCCAGAAAAGCAAAACAAAGCTAAGGAAAATGAAGCACTGTGTTAGACTGTCTAGGAGGACTTCAGAACCTGTCTAAAGTATTATAAACCAGATTAAAACAACCCTGAATATAGTTATCCTTCCCTCAAAACAAGGAGAGGTGGACTGTGTGACTTCTAAAACTATATGTTTAATGCAAGGAATAAGTGAACATTTATTAACATGAATGTGAATAAAGGGAGGAAAAAGCCTTCATCTTCTGTTTCCTGGACTTCGGTAAATTTACTCTACTTTTTTGGGACATGTTAACATCTTAGCTGGCAAATGCTAAGAAATGTGATGCTACACAAAGAATTAAAAAAGTCAAATGCATTCCATTAGAGATGCTCGTTCTTTCATGACTTTGTTATTTCTTCTGGATAAAGTGAGGCGCTTACCCTCAGGCTACAGCCCTGTGACACTGAGGCTGGCATGCAGTGCTGGACATGACCAAGGTCTGAGACTGAGCATCCCTGAGCCAAGAGTAAGCCTGCTCCCACCCAGCTCCCTTCCAGCCATCAGGGCCGGGTCCCAGCACTGCCCCTCATATGGCTTGGTACCTACTGCCAACACCCAGTCAGGAGTAACTACCCATCAATAATAGTTGATATTTTTGCTTGCTTGTTTGTTGTCCCCTTGTGTTGTGTGTTTCTAATCCCTGATGTGTTATGATTTAAACCTTGCAGATGGTCTACATGGTTCTCCAAATGAGCATTTGCGTACAGTCTCCACAGTGGCCTGTGCTGACAAATTGCTGAAAAGGGCAGCATGATGAACACTGTAGAAGTGTGACAGCATAATGTGCAAGCAAGAGGATAGAGCCCATGTTTATCTCATTGAGTTGAAAAATTTACAGTGGAAGTTTGAACATCTGCAGTACTTTGTTTAGTCACCACTGCTGAAGTCTTGCATAAATCTTTTTGACTCAAAGAAATATTGGGAAATATTTGCATTTTGAGTTAATGGAAAAAGGGGGAAGCACTGGAATGGAAATGATGCTATGGCACATGCTGTAAGGATTCTAGATGGCACCACTAAGGAGTATATTGACAACCCATAATATATAGAAATATAGATGTGGTCAGCGAAGAATATAAATATGTGACATATGCCTTGTTATTACCCAATTGTAATAGGTTGAACCTGAGTTGATTGACAAGTTCCTGAGCCAATTATGCTTTTGCAATTTTGCATATAAAAAGCCCATGCAAGCACAGGAGATTCCTTTTGTTCCTTTGTTCTGACTTCCCGCGGAGGGGTGGCAGGACCGGCCTGGGCCAGGCCAGGCCCCCTTCCCCAGTGAGAGCAAAAAGCCACCGGGAAAAGCCGTCTTGACTCCAGAGGGCATCTGGGATCAGCTTTAAACAAAAGGCAGCTGAGACCAGGAGGTGCGGCTCCGGGAGACCAGCAGGCTTCCTTTCTCCCCCAGCCCCCCATGCTGCCCCACGCAGACCCGGCAGGAGCTAATGGAGTTTTCTGCAAACAATGCAGGTTGAGTTAAGCGGAGGAGGATGTCATGCAGCTAGCATCATAAAGGGAAAGAGGCTTTTCTTCCAACATAAAGCCCGAAGAAAATCATGGCAGCTTCAAGGTCAGAGAAAAAGGGAAAGTAAGTCATGTGAGATGGAGCTGAAGATGGCGGCGGGAAAAAGAAGGCAGAGCGTGCCCCGCGCGAAGCTTAAAAATGCTTTCTCCAGGTCGTGGTAAGAACTGTAATATCACAAACTGTTCTTTCCTCTTAATCTATGTAAGAAGACATGGGGGGGATGAGAATTCTGGGTGCAGCCTGTGGGAAAAAGAAAAGTGGCCATGCCAGGTTGCTTAGAAGCTGTAAGAGACTTTTAGAGATTTTGCGATGAAGAGAGCTGTTGCTTTTCTGGCTGGAATTTGCTTATTCTTAAAAGACTAAAACCTCATGACTATTATGACCCATTATGGCAGTGTGGGAAGACTGCAAGATTCATGGGAGAGATGTTTATCATGGCAGCAGATTTCCGGATCTGTTGCTAGTGGCAGTTTGGAGATCACGCTTAAAGCAGAGAAAAAACCTCTTTTTCCCCTAAACATTGGAGAGACTTTTTTAAGAACTGTAAACCTGACCAAACCCATGTTTTGTTATCCTTTGTGCAAGGTGGATAAAGGGAGGAGGTGCTGTAAGAGAGAGGAGTTTAGCTTTAATTTCTTATTATTTCTTTTTACCTTTAATTCTGTTAGTAATAAAAGTTTCTTTATACTGTAATTGCTCAAGCGTGTGCCTGTTTTGCCTCGCAAATTTCCAGTTTTCCTCATTATAATCCTATTTCCCCTTATAAAAGAACAGATTTTGTGGAAGCCTGGCGCTTAGCCGGTTCAAACCACAACACCAATTAAAATTGACTTTAAGTTGTATAGAAATAAATATTTACCTGTTGGAAAATAGAAGGAAAGACAAAGAGTGATAAAGGAATAAAAATACAAAGACAAAATGCCCAGTCCTAGTACACTTACTCGTGTAATAAGCTATACAGATTCACTAGAACTAATAATTTTTTGCTGGAAAATAATGACCTTTTTTGGAATGTAATGCAAAATTTGAGAAGTTACTGAATAGAGGAAATAATAGAACATTCTATTTTAAAAGATATGTAAGGGAAGAAAAGGTTTCAATTTGTCAGTATTTCCTTTGTGACATGAAGCTCAGAAGGCCAGAAAGCCTCTACTGTTTCCCAGATCTTCGATGGTGTTGGGGTTTTAGGAGTTCTCTTTTTGTTTTTCTTCTTCTCTTAAAGAATTTTTCCCCATACATGTTGCTAGAAGACAAATTACCGGGCACTTAAGAGAGACAAAAAGACCTGGCCATAGGGGGAGAAGTCCAACTGTCCCTTTTACCTGGGATTTTCTCATGTAGGGCAGAGATGCCGCGAGATTTGAACGGCGAAAAAGAGGGTGGGTACAGTGCCTACCTCTCTTCGTTCTCCTGGTGTTCGGAGGGGAGAGAGAGGCTGCAATCGCTGTAGGGAGAATTCTTTGTTGCTGAGAGATTCTGCCTTCTGCCACTTTCCTTCTACCATAAGTGGAGCTTGCTGGCTGGAGCAGTCGTTTGCACTGGGACCCTGTTTAACACCCNTGCTCCCCGAGCTCGCTGCGGAGCGCCCCCTGCCGGCGCGGGGGAACCATCGCACCCGCCCCGCTCAGCGGGAGCCGCCAGCGCCCCTGCCGGCCGTGAGCGGAACTGCACCCAAGGGGAAAGGGCCCGACAGCCGAGAGAGGCTGCACGGGTTTCTGGTCCTGTTTGTTTGTTGTTACTGCCGCAGTTACTGTTCTTTGTTTGCCTTGTTATATATACTAGTAAAGAACTGTTATTCCTGTTTCTCATATCTTTGTCTGAAGGCCCCTTAATTTCAAAATTATAATAGTTTGGAGGGAAGGGGGCTACCTTTTCCATTACAAGGGAGGCTCCTGTCTTCCTTAGTAGACACCTGTCTTTCAAACCAAGACAGATGGAAAGGTTGAAAAGCCTGAAAGCAGCCATGTCCTGCCTTAGAGCTCTGATCTGAGACCCTAAGCTCTGACTACTTGCATGCATATAAGCATCTTTAAACATAAAGAGGCAGAAAATGTTTCACAGCCTTGAGTCTGCAGGGTCATATGCTGACTGCATTCAGGCTACTAATTCTTGCCTCTGGATTACTCCCACAACACAAGTAGTGACTCAAGATAACGGGGCAGGGAGGGTTGATTTTTAGATTTTTTTGCTGTCTGAAATAATGCTGGCAGCACTGCAGCCCCTGGAGTGGAATAGGTCTGGATTTTTACAGCATTAATCCACATTGCATCCCTTGGGGCATTCAAAAGTGTATGCTTGAATCCAAAAAATATATTACAGACTAGTAATGGAGTGCCACACAAATTGAAGAGCAATATAAATGTTAAAACTTGGCCATACTACCTGTTATATTGGCCCCTGATCTGTACATCTCCCAAACCAACTATGGACATTGCCTCCAAAATTTTCAAATGTTGTGGGTTCAAACAGACAGTGAGGTCAAGGACCACCTCCATTGGCCCTATTAGTAGCATTGTGGTTGAGCTGTCTGTTTGCAAAAATAGACACATGAAGCTGTGTCATGGGGCTGTTGGAAGCTTCATTAAACTGGCATATTTCACAAAAATGTCTTGCCCTTCAAAACGCAACTTTCCAAAATACCTTTTTAGCCACTGTTAAAAAAGCTCATTGTTTGATAATGAGAGGAGCTTGGTGCTATACAGACGAAAATAATTTGTCCGAGAAAATCAGATTGCACAATGGTTAAATAAATGGAGTTGCTTCTACAGCTTCCTCGTTGAAAAAGTAGGCAGTGACACAAATGGTCAAAGTTCTTTCCTAGTTGGAGGCTGTTAGTCAAGCAAATTTTCTGCTGTCGCAACTTCCCAGACATCAAAGACTTCAGGAATATATATGATGGGACTGAATCACTTCACTAGGAATATATGCACTATTACAAAGAAAAATTGTCTTTAATATAGAGTTAAAGGACTCAGAGCTAGCAATAGGAAGGGTAATCAAGGGCTGGGTGTGTATATATGTCCTGTATCCCATCTCCAAAACTTTTCTTCCAGACAAAATATGAAGGTCATCTAGCTTGAAGGCTAGCAAACTAACCCAACAAACAGGAAAGTTAGGAGGCATAGCAAGTCATTCACATCCTCTTGCACTTGCAAATAATAAACTCAGCACTGATCAAAATGACCTGGAAAGAAGCAGAAGCTTCATGAGGGGAAAGAAAGAAAGAAAGAAAGATGCAGGACTGCCTGATCTTGCACTAATCATGCATCCGAGGCTCCTGAAGAGGTCTTCTGGGGGAAAAAACCACAAACAAACAACAACCCACACACAAACAAAAAACTAAATAAATATATTCAGAAAGCTCTGAAGGTCTTTCAGCCAAGGAATGCAGTGCATACAAATTAAATTTAAAAAGCAGTACTAGGGACACTTTTGAGTATGTTTCTCTGTTTTATTTCCCCTTTGGGAGAGGGTTAATTTGGAAACTCTTAATCCCTTATATTCCAGGAAACATCGCAAAAAGAGAAAGTTGATCACAAAGGCATAACACTGTTTCACCCAAGAAACCCTCATGCTGTCTACTCTTGCTTACATTCAGTAGCAGAATTAGAATTGGATGAAAAAGTAGTTATTACTTTCTTTTAATCTGTCAGCCCATTTTTAACTGTATTGGTTTTGCTGCCTGTCCTGGGAATGTAGGACTGGAAGTTTCCATAGAGAGTAACTATGTAATAAAAGTTGAATCAACAGAACCTGATTTCCACAGTACAAGACAATAAAAACTTAAAATAATCCTATGACCTCCTATTCCTTAGATGTTTCTCTTTTTCCCATGCTTTTAAAGTGCAGTAGGAGGGACTATGGACATGTTTGCAGTTTCTTCTGCCAGTCTGTCAGATCAGCCTGAGCCGTAAAAGGAGTGATGGAAGGGAAGAAAGAAAGAAAGGCACCTTGTATGGATAACAGAGCCAAACTCTTTCTCTTCAGGAGTTCAGACTGTCAGTCGAGTCCAAGCCTATAAGTACAAACAAAAACCACATAATACCTGCATAATTATACATCATAACAGCTAGGTCTGATAGTTTTAAAAGGTAACAAATAATGGCAAAGCATAGCTGGATTCTGAAAAAATTTGAATTAATAATAACCACATCAATAACAACAATAAGCTAAAAATAATAGCAATAATAATCGTAAGACAATTATACATTGTAGATATAATTATTACTATATGACGTACAAAGCTGTCAGCTCTTCTGTGGCCCAGATTATTAGATCTTCAGTCTTTTTTGCATGCAGATCAAAAGCATGGAACAAAACATAAGAAAGTGATACAAACAAGTGGACAATACTACTGTTCGTTCTGGGATAAGGTATGATTATATATGTGACTAGAAAAAAAAACATGATCTGGCCTAGTGTTTTGGAAAGATGTCAGATCTCCCAAAATTTCTCTGATTGTATCCCTTCTAATCTAAATGTATGACCTGACTCTCCTTTTCATGAAAATGATCAAGGCAAAATTTAAAGAATATCCTGAATTTCCTGAATTATTTATTTTTTATTATTTTTAGCTTGGGACAGACTAAAAGACAGATAATGAAAAACTTAACAGTTCCAAACTATAATAGATTCTATACAGTAACAAAGTGTCATTTCCCCCCTTTCCTCTATTTTTATCTAACTCCCTTTGCATTCAAATACACACAAACATCTGCCCAGCCAAGTGAGTAATGCAGACTTTTTTTAAATTTGGTTGTAGGTGATCCTAGCTTAAATTTTTTCTAATTAAAAAAATACTTTAGTAGACTTTAATTAAGGCAAAAAATTTGATTTTTACTTTCATTACCCTAGCAGAGATATCACCTTGAGATACGAATCATTGTTCCAGGTCAATGTGTTGCACTTCTGCTAAACAAAAGTGTTCATAGATACACTATAGAAAATGCAGCTTTGTTTATTTGTTGTGCAGTGTTAATTTCCTTACAAAGGAAATTTCTTTGAATCTGATTAATACAGATATACATTATATATATATATGTACATAAAAACCACGTATATTATTATACATGAGTATAGAAACATGTGAAACAGATTCATAGAACTCACTGTCATGACTCTGCTGGCCTTTAGAAAAGTAATTTTCAAATGTAAATTAAAAAGAAAAAAGTTGGTTGGTTGAGGTTTTTTAATGCATCTATAATTTAGAGATTGGAAGCTATTCCTGTTTGGTGATAAACATATAGATTAATATTTTTCTTTCTTTGAATACTTTAAGTCATTATTTCATACTCATTTTTGACATTAATTTTCAGACAATTTTCTCCATTTAACTTTCAGGTTTTGTATGCCAGTGTTATACAAAATGTTCATATTTGTTCTTACAAGAAGAATGCATAAAAGCAATACAGTTAATGTTATCAATTCTTTACTAATGGTCTCAATGATCTTTTTAAGACCTGGTACCATAAATCGATGGCCATTGATCAGTGTTTTCAGGAAAAAGTGTGTTTCATAACTGCAGTTTCCTTTCTTTCTATTTATTTAAACAGTGCACTTTCATGGAAATTTTTTTATTACTGTTATGTTAGCTGGCTAGAAACAAAACCTCAGAAATGGTAGCTGAATAACTACAAAACTGTACTTAGCTCTGTGTATTTCTTTATGAGATCTTTTCAAATTGTGTTACCTTAATAGAACATCTTACTCTCTACCTTAATTTTGTATCATGTATTTGAAATGCAATAGTAGGAGGAGAAAGTAAAGCAGAGCTTTCTAGTTAATCAAAAAGTGATTTCATGTAGCAATAAAGGTTATTTTATGTAGACATTTATAAATATAAATATTTTTCTGTTTAAATGCATATTTTTGTTAAATGGAAACAGACGAAGAAAATGATCTTTTAATATTTGCCAGATACTTCATATTCTACTGTATTTTCAAACTGTAGCTGCAAAAGCTTTTGCTCTGAATTTTTACTTCAATAATGAATCTGAAGTGCTTGTTAAAGAATAATAATTTAATATTAGATGGCATAGCTACAGTCTTTTCAGTGATCTATATTCGTAGTTTTAAATTGAGCTCAGTCCTTTGACTTCAGTGAAACTGTGCCCAGTTGTACTCAGGTAGAATAAAAGAGAACCCATATTTTTATTTTGTGATTGGTTAGCAAAAAAGTTTTCTTAAATGTATCTTTTCCTTCATTTCTTTGGTGTGATACAGCACCTATATAACCTACATTCTAACTCTGCTGCAGAAGCACAAAATCCATCACCTGGTATCACATAGGAAATCCCTTGGGCACCTCTCTGTCAACTGCTATATTTGTCCATGCAGACACACTAGTGGGAACAATGGAAGTATTTTTATCCCAGTACATGAACTAATAGTGCCATTTGACTTTGAGTAGCTGAATTAGTCCCATTTGCATGACTTCATAAATTGCACAGCATCCCTGGAAAATATCACTTGATTCCTGAAATATCTATACTTCTGATCTGATAAATGTATGTGTGAGTATATTGTATTCCAGCTCTTCCAAATACACTAGTCAGAAGATTTGACATGGTGAAGGATTACTGTCACCATCACTTCTCTGAAAATTGTCTTCATAGCAAAAAAACTGAAAAGACCACAAAAGGAAGCCTGAAAGAAGTTGGGGTTTTGGGGGGTTTAGTGGTGTTTTGAGTTTTTTTGGGGGGGTTGTTTTGGTGTATTGGATTTTTTATGGGTAAGGAAAGATTCATCCATGTGTCTTGTGTCAAAGAGCTTATTTTTCTCCAAGGTTAAGAAGGATGGAACTAGCAGACTGCCCCATCTGCATATAGTATAACTTATCAAAGTTAATAAAAACCTCATGCAGTTTCCCGACATTCTACAATCGTTATCAACTCCATTTGCATTTCCCATCAGAGATGCACACAAATGTGTGGAACTGGCAATCGTTTTTCAGAAATCTTTAAAAGTGAGATAGCCACATTCCATTTATAAAATGAAGTTTGAAAGGCTGGCCCTGTATTATGCTTTGCATAATCAGCCTAATGGATTAAGAAGCTCATTTACAATATAAAGAACCTAAAATGGGTCTGATAAAACCTTGATTACAGTTATATCTGAAAGAGATGACATCTGTTTCTGCCTGAGACTAAATCTATGATTTGGGCCCAGTGAGAAAAGGAAGATGCTGTTTTAAAAGAAGTTATAATAAAATGTGAGATTGCTTTCAGGTTCTGTAAAGCATTAGCTCACAGATCAGGCCTTCTAGAAAAAAAAGTCGAAACGAAACATTGGTCTGTTTGCTTCATTTACCACTTACCCCCCTAAAGCATTGATTTTCTATTGCTTCACATTTGCATGTGTTGGGAAGTGAAAGTGCAATGTAGACACAGAATTCACTCACATGAAAAAATGAACTGCTATGTAACATTCAAATAATACACAGGGGAGCTTAGGAACCTCTAATTACTTATTATTATTTAAAGTCTAGTGAAATAGACACCTTGATAGGCAAGGAAATATGAAGTGCTGCATTTTCTCTCCAAAGAGTTCTTCTTATAGAACAAAAAAAATATTAAAAATGAATTGTTTAAAACATATGGCATTCACTTTATTTGTCATGTTTAAAAAACAATTTGCTGCAAATTGCCATACATATCCACAGTGCTGGGTCTGGGTTTTCTTTGGAGGTTTTCAATATCAAGCTCTAGTGAACACCAACCTCAGTTTTACAGGTAAACTTCGAAATTAAATTATCCTTGGGAAAATTCTGCTATTCACATATCAACATTAATCTGTATTTTAAAATGATATTACCAATTTTTAACCTCTCTGCTTCTCTGCTCAAAATACAGTCTTAAGGAGCTCTGGAAGAACAGAAAAAGGGATATAATATTTTCATTTAATTTGTAGAGAAATAAACAAGTGTGATTAGTTGTCATTTTGAAAAATTCCAGTGACTCAGAATCTTTGGTTTGGATTTGTTTGTTTTTTCCAGTAAAACTGAGAGATTTATTTCTTGCTAATTGTCAAGAACAATTATCAAGATTTATTCTTTGAAAAGTTATGTTAGCCTCATCTCTCTACAAGATGTTGTATAACAAAGTTTAAATCCAGACACTTAAAATCAATATATGGCTGAAGGCGATTTTTCTTTTAGCCATCAGTTCCTTCCCAGAAGTTTCCATTTAAAGAAAATGCAAGGATTTTTCAGTTGGTTATTTTTGTCAAAAATAAATCACATATATGTCTCATGAAAAAAATCTTATTGCTTATATTCTTCAGCAACAGAGGTTTTATTTCTTGTTTAAACCTTAGACTGAGTTATTATTCACCACCATGTTACAGCCTATAAGATCACAAGACCTTAGGCTAGATGGTCAAAATGATAGACCAAGAGATGGGTCATGCACTTCATTTATCTGAATACAGTCTTTCCTGCACACATTATTGCTCAAATGACTCTTGTACTTATCATGTACTACTTATAGAAAGCCTTTACATCTTGGAAGTCAAATGTTTCCTTAAAAATTTGCAAAAGCACATATGGAAGAGAAAAGACTCAGAGAGAGCAGGGTTCACCATCTTGGTGATGGAGAATTCCTCAAAAGGCATAGAACAATGGCCTGCTGTTGTTACCCTGAAGCACTGAATGGGCCCTAGAAAGGTTCTAGAAACGCAAAAATGAGATTGTCTCTAGCCATTTGTAGAACATGTGCCTTTCATGAGCTAGATATATTCTCTGCATCTTTCAAACTAAGATCTGATGATGATTGTTATTCTTGTACTTTCCATTTCTGTGATCGAAAGAGAGAAACCATAGTGAGGCTGGCTGCCAAGATCTGGTAGATAAGAAAAAAGGATGGTGTTCAGTTCTGCTGTTCACTCCTGTTGTGCCACATTGCAGCTGGCAAAAAGCAAGACTCAGTATCTCTGGTGCATCCACTGAGGCAGTATATGAGCAGCTGCATAAGAAAAGGGATGTTTAACGAATGCTCACAATTTTAATGGCATCCGGTGGAAAAATGGGAGGTAGTTGGAAATACGATTTTCCCTGCTTCTGATCATAACTGTCTTGATGTGAATGCAATAGTTCAGTTGAAAAAAATATCCAAGTCTTAGCTGAGAAAACACACTTACAGTTGATAATAAAAACTACATCTTTTGAGCACAGCTGGTCTCAAGGCCACCATTTATCAAGTGCATATCAGCTGGAGGCGTCCATCCAAAAGTTGAGCAGCACTGCATAGCAGTCCTAGCTAGTCTTCACGCCATATTTTCACATATGTCGACTGAACTTGGCATACCTTTGACTTGTAAAAGTTGTTCAGAGGAGCAACATTGACTTGGGAGCATGTTCGTTACACTCTGCCAAGGGTTACATTGAATGCACTGATGCTTAGGTTATTCCTGACTGCACTTTGAATAGCAGATGATCCAAAAAAAGACAGAGCAATATAAGTGATTGATATATCTTAGACCACAGTAAAGACAAGATTTGCAAGATTTCATAAAGCCATTTTTTTTTCCCAGTGATGAAAATGAGAGGTGACAATGTTCCTTCTGCAATTCTTCATTTTGGACTAGTTATCTCTGAGTCTGCTGAGGAAGCAGAGATTTACATTTGGAAGCAATGTCTTAGAACTCTTTTTCCAAATAATGGCAGTGACTGGAGTATAATTTTTCCTTTCCCACTGAAGTGTCAGAATATTTTCATTCAGACAATGGTTCACAGTTACTTGGCATACAACTGTGGTGCAGGAACAGCATCTACTGGTTTTTTGCATTACTGGGGTAAATATATTGAGTTTTTGAGTTTATAAGCTGGCCAAGCCAGCTTGTTTGTCTCAGATCACCACTAAAATCTACTGCAGAGTAAAATTTAGCCTTGAAAACTCTGAGTTTGGAGGGCAGACACTACTTACAAAGCACAAAGAAGTGTGCTCAGGAAATGCAAACATTCAGCATGTGAGATGTACAACTTCTTTTTATTACCAGGAAATGCACATACCACAATATTCTCCAAAGCCAGATAATTAAATCCGTCTCTGCTCTAACATAACCTGAAATGCCCAAAGGAATCCAGTAACTCTTAGTCACTACATAAATATCAAACTTGAAGAACAATTTTAGTAACATGTCAGACAATTGCAGGGTATCCATTCCTGGGATGTGCTATTTGTTTTACCTCTAATGATTTGTCAATTTTATCATACACTTTTTTGCATTGCAAAAAGCACAGCACAAAATAATACAACCTTTGGCTTCAACAAGGGTCTATCATCATATTTCTCTTTCATAAACCGTAGCAAAAAAAAAAATTAAATATAGTGTTTTCACATTCCATATAGAAAAAACAACTGAAAATTGCACCTGATGAAAATGTAAGTCAAGCAAATGGCTGGAGCAAATGTGCCCTTCATACACTGGCACACTCTTACTGCCTACCTTCTCTCAGTAAAGCTAAAGAAAACCTGATTCTTCTAGTAAGGTTTTCTTGAGAGAAAAATAAGGAACAATCCCTGGGATCTTAGATATAGAGCTTGAACAGTTTTATATGTCAGTTCTGTGATTGAGGAGTGACATAATATGGATCAGGAAAAGATTTTTGCTTTACTTTTTTAATTAAGAAAATACAATGTATTTGACTTTATACCAGCAGCTTTTAGTCCTGCTTAATCTTAAGGAAACAGGTAAATTGTTACAACCTTTGAAGAAGGAGTATTTAGAAATGTAGCATTACTTGGAATTCAATTTTCTGTAAGTCATTTTTGATAATGTCTGCACTACTGGAAATATTCTGTTGTTATTTAGATCATTAAACCTCTAATGTGTGCTAATGTTGGTTTATAGCCCTACAACAGGTCTCTTCGTTATTTCTTTAACTGTCTCTTATATTATACAGATAACGAAACCAGACCAAACCCAACCTTCCTTTCATAGCGGAATTTTAAATCTATTCTGACACAACTATTAGATTTCTATTTATAAAATATTTCACATCAAGACATTTACTCTTGATTCACACATTACTTTTTCTGGACATTTAGTAGTGAATTCATTAAATCACTTATGAATTTAAACAAAAGAAAGCAGGCTCCTTTAGGATTGTCCCAGTTTGAGACAAATTGGGAGGAACGTCTGAAATGAACATCCTCTGGTAGTCCAGGCAAGGTGTTCAGTTGCTTAATGCCCTCTATCTCCACAGCAGCTTTTCCAAAAGCCCACCTGAATCCCTTTGTGTCTTTGAAATACCCTCTTTGGAGGAGCTCTATGCCCAAAATGCACGGGGCCTCTGGGCCAGTCACAATGGGATGTTTCTTCCACTCATTTCCAGTCAGGCTCACCTCAGCTTCCACCAGGGTCAAGTTTTGCAATCCACCTGTTACACCAGTAACAGAAATAGATTCTGTCCCCACATGTTGCGATGGGATTATTGTCCACTGTGCACCAGTGTCAACCAAGGCATCATATTTTTGTGGTTCTGATGTACCAGGCCAATGAATCCACACAGTCCAAAAAACACAGTTTTCCCTGGCCTCTACCTGGCTAGAGGCAGGGCCCCTCTAGTCTTGGTTATCCTTCCTTCCCCAGGTATACATTTTAGAGGTTCCTTCAAGGGGATCGGATATGTCATCTTCTCTTCCATCATATCTGGCTGTTCGGCTACGGGCAACTGGAGCTGCTTCCTTTCTGCTAGAACTTTCTTTCTGGGTCTTGCACTCCTTCAATTCACACACTTGTGCTGCCGGGGCAGAAGTGGGTTGTCTATCCCACCTCCTCATGTTTTCCCCACTATCACACAGGAAGAACCACAGCTCACCTCATGGGGTGTACTGTTGCCTTTCCCTGGGCTTAGAATTAAAAGCCAAACACAATTAGAGGGGAAGGGTTTTACCTCTGTATTTATTTAAGTATCCTCAGGTGCAGCATATCCAGGTAGAAAGCACCCCCGAATGCACACCAAAAGTGCACACCCAAAAGTGCCCCCCCTGGAAAATGCACCCCCCAGAATGCACGCCCAGAAAAATGCACACAAACGATGATTGGCCTATACAGTTAGAGACCTTCCACATTAGCATATCTATCAAAGATTCTCCAGTGAGAGGCTCAAGAGAAGCCCCCGTCCTGAGGAATGTTCCCCCTGGATGGGCCTACCTTGGTTTACAGAATGTGTTCTGGAGAGGACCTTGGTGTCTGGGGCTTTCTGACCCCCAACTGCGAGGCTTCCAAGATGTTTGGTCTCCTGGCTTAACGGAACTTTGGGTCTCAGCTAGTTATCAGACTTAGGGAATTACAAGTATGTGGGCTAAAAGCACTAAGGATACATAAAAGCTGCATGAAAGGGTATATGAAAGGGTATATGAAAGGGTATATAAGACGGGTATATAAAAAAGGAAAAAATCATCATGGCATCAGTACCTTCTCTCTCTCTCTGGGGGACGTCTGCGTTTGGTGACAGAGTCTCTGGTCTGTACCGCTGAGATTTGGAGAAGGCCCTCTTTAATCTCCTTCTTGAGTTCCTGGTGATTCCTCTCTATCTTATCCTCCACTTTCTGCAGACGTGTTTCTACAGCTGCGATTCTTGCATGTGTTGGGCCATGCATGGTATCTGCATATGCTCGGAGCTTCTTTGCCATATCCCACACAGTCTCATCTCCGTCATCCTGCTTCATCATTGCTAAAGCAGAAGCGTACTCTTATGGCCCAAGTCGTATGAGTTTTCGCCACATCACTGGTGTAGCTCTTACCCCATCTGGACTCCTCAATCCTGCGTCATCTGTGTAGACAATCTCTACCACTGCTAGTTCTCTCAAGCATTTTATCCCTTATTCTATGGTCTTCCATGGCGTTTGCTGCACATAGAAATTGTCTTGGCACAGGTATCTTTCCCTCACACTTCTCAAGAGCCATGTCCAGAGACTGAGAGGTTCAGACCCCTTTAGCATCTCTTGGTCGATAGCTGGATCATGTAACAAGGATCCCAAATGCCTCGTTTCAGTACCATCCGGAATTGTATCATCACCTGCAGCATCCCAAATACAGCCCATCCAACTTAATATAGATTCATCAGACCATCGGGTATAACCCTTTCTCAGGCCACGAAGGTCCTTCATGGACATGGACTCAATAATGATTTCTGGTTCTGAGTCAGTTGCTGGCTTTGAGGGTCCTTCTCCCGCATCATCATCATCTTTCACTGGGCGATTAGTTTTGGTTGTGTGTTTTCTTCTTGTGGTAGGAGCAACTGTCATTAGCTTAGGCTTGCTGTCTGGTTTGGCTGCAGCCTGAGTGACTGAGGTGTCTGCTGATTAATCTTCCTGCCCCTCTGCCTTTATCTGCTGCTCTACAGTACCTAGCAGTGTGCGATAATCATATGCCAAGGCCCAGCATGTTGCAATGAGCTTTTTCTCTCCTTAGCCTTGTCATTGCACTTCTCTTTCAGGTATTTCCCCACCTCAGCTGGGTTCTGAATATGTTCAGGGGGTAACTTCCAAGCTATTGGGTCAGAGAATTCCTTCAGGATTTGGCCCATATTCTCCCATTCCCCACACCACTCAGGATTTTCCATGCCTGGGTCAGGTGTTGCATCAGCCACCCTGGAAATATCAGCTCTAATTCTAGAGAAGCTGCAAACTGTATAAAGTAAACCTACGAGATAAAGCACCAGGAAGATGGCCTCTTCAACATTCAGGGAAAACTGAACATTCTCAAAAGGTATCATATCAAATTTAAAGGGGAAGGGGATGAAAGGCTGGGAAACCCCATCCCCTCCTCCTCTAACAAACTGGTTGCAATTACTAATAAACTCCCAAAACAGAGAAACAACAGACTATAGACATTTTCAACAACTTCCAGTACTTCTGTTAACTTCCTATAAATCATCATCGCCGAGCACAGCAAAATAGAAATCTGGATTTGTGCCCCTGCTCTGTAAAAGTTACGAACCAGGGACAAAATCGGAGCAATCTGTGGATGAGCAAACAGGCCTAGGGACCAGAAAGACAGTAGTACCTCAAACAGGCCTACAGCCATACCACCCGTGAGAACACCCGATCTCATCTGATCTCGGAAGCTAAGCAGGATTGGGCACGGCTGCCTCAGTCAATAGAGCATGAGATTCTTAATCGCAGGGTCGTGGGTTCGAGCCCCACACTGGGCACCACTAATTATTTGTTCCAGTTTGAGACAAATTGGGAGGAATGTCCAAAATGAACGTCCTCTGATAAGCCCAGGCAAGGTGTTCAATTGTTTAATGACCACATTCTCCACCAGATTTGGGAAGAAATTCCTCGAAGGAAAGTAAAAACAGGAAAAAAAAAGTTATTTATTTAACAAACAGAGTGCATGCAGGCACAGGAAAAAGAATAATCCTAAATAATAAAACCTAATAATCCTAAATAATAAAACCTCCCGCTGTGGAGAGAACCTGGGTAGATTTCAGAGTCCTTTATGGGTGTAGCTTTCTCATCTCTGGAGCTAGGGTTCAGTGTGGGCCCCTCCGGGCCTCCCACATGATGTTCTATGATGTTCTGGTGTTGTTGAACAGTCCAGAAGAGAAGAAGAAGAAACCAAAGTCCCAGAGAAACAACTTTCTTGCCTCAGCTAGCAAACTGGCTAAAAAGCAAGGAGTTTTAACTCTCCGTCTCTCTCCCGAGAAAGAGAGCCAAGAGCTGGGAAAAGCAAGAAGGTGCTTTCCTCCACTCTGCTGCTGCAGGAATGGGGGGGAGTGGAGTGTCCTTGGGTACAAACCGATCTGAAGAATTTGCCTGGCTCTTTTTCTTTCTCTCAGACCCAGTTTTAAAGACACAGGAAAGGCACAGGATTCATGTCTCGGCATAGAGCAGGTGATAGGGGATACACATCATAAAGTCACCCCAAGACAAGGATATTCAACGTTTGTGTCAGCCAGATTTTCACCTCAAAGGATTTGAAGAGTAAATTATGCAGGCAATTTTATATCTTTCCATTAAATAAATTAAAAATAATAAAAGTCGAAATATTTTAAATTAGCTATATTTTAAATGATTATTAAGAACACACTTTAATCTCAGTTGTTGTATCTAATGGTTATAATTACATAGAATTTATAGGTTTTTGTCAACAAATTAGAGAACTCCTCTTGGGAGATATTAAGACATTGAAGTTACGGTAATCATTCAGTCTTTCTTATGTAAATTTAATTGCTTATAGTGACAATCCTGTTAGAAGGAGTAAGCTAGCCCAGCCAACTTATAAAGTCTGAATCTCAACAATACAATTTTGTAAGAAATGTTATCAAACACAGCCCAAAACCAGCAGCAAATGTGCTGATGTCTTCTGTTAAAATTCCTTCCAGTGCGAAAGTGCATTTTCTGCAAAATTTATAATAACCAAGTGCAGGAACATACTGTGAGCATGTCACCTGCTTAAAAACATGTAAGCAAGAAATTCAAGAGCTCTCTACTGGCTTCCTGGAAAGAACAGAAGAAAGAGCAATTTATTTCATTTGTTGAAACCTGGTGCTATTTATGTGGAGTTGAACTACACAATTATTTATATATATATATAAATATATATATAGTTATACATAACTATACATTATCTACTATAATAGCATATAGCATAAGACAGCATGAGATGCATTTTCTGCTACATAAAAACCCCACAAAAACCAAAATCACAATGATTTGAAAACAAAAACAACCAAGCAGGTGTTAAGGAAGCACTGAGTCAAATTCTAAAAAAATTTGCTCATACCAGAACATTATCTTTGCATTTTAAAGTGAGGAAGGTCTTGCTTCTTTCTTGATTTCATTTTTTGTTAAATAAAAACAATTTGCTTAATCACTTCAAATTAGTTATGTATGGAATCTCTTAAGCAAGTATTGTCATATGTCATTATAGGACAAAATGGAGATCTGATGACATCAGCTGACCTGTATTTCCAATCTTTAATTTGGATAGTTTTCAAAATCTGGAACAGAAATGTATGCCTTCAGCTTTTACGTGAAAGCAGTGAACATCCTTGAACCAAGATTAAAAGTAAAAATGCATATTTAATCATACATTCCTTTCTCTCCCTTTATCCTTCTTCTTTAATTCCAAGCATTAAACAGGAGATTCAGCAAAGAATTATTGGGATCAGTGTTTTCTAATCTATTGATTAGTCCTTTCTGCGACCAGACACTCTCAGACAGTATGTTGTCTTCTGTTTTGAAGCCAACCTGGTACAGATTAGACAAGAAGTTAATAATTGTCAACACTGTCGTTCTTACAGCTAATCACAAACTGAAGTAGTCATTAATTCTCTTCTAGGTTGGATAATGAGAGAGAGAGTTTTACTCCAGTGAACTTTATCCCTTACATATTCTGTCTGAACTGATAGAGATTGAAAGCAGTAGAAGTTCAGTTCATAAAGACGAGTTCTTTGAGCAACTTTTTCCTCTTTCTATTAATATACATGTTAAGCCTGATGGAACTTTGGGGGAGATGTTCTAGCAAATGTTTGCCATTGCTCAGTTAAGGGTTTTTGCTGTGTGTTTCCCTCAAGACGTTCAGTAGTCATTTCTGGAGAGCTATAAATAGTGCTTTTCTTGATGGAAAATGCAGAGACTTAATTTCTTTTGCAAGAGAGCTTTTGAGCAAAGTGGCTAACATCTCCATTCAGATTCACAGCACAGAAAAAAGCAGCTTCCCATGTCCATTCTTATTTGGTCTACTTAAAACTAGTTTCTTGACAGCAGACACAAAATGAATTGTTGCTGATAAGGTTCAGCTTAAGCTTCAGCTAAAAACACCCTTTTATCCTGTTTTCTTTGGAATAGTTGTCTAACTTCTTTGTAATACCATTAAAAGTCTTTTTCCAATGACCAAAAGCCAGTCCAAAGTCCTCATTAGTGCATTCCTTTAATTATTGCCTCTTATGGTCTCAACAGTGGGCCATTTTTTCACTGTCTGAATGATCTAACAGCTTTGCTGAGCTCCTTGCTCTGTTATCAACTCCCATACAAGGATTCACACGCATATACAAGCACACAGAGAAGTTTATATACACACGAGTTTCGTTCCCTCACTTTTTGATTGAAATCTTTTTTCTGAGAGATTGTGTGAAGAAATCAATTCCACAATCCTATCAAACTTGAGCAGCCATGCAGCAATTTCTGACAAGTTTCCATCTTGTCTCTGTCATGTTAATTGCACTGTCATTCATTTCATGGCTTACATTGCATGTTGTGACTCATATTTTCTTCTTTCAGTTTGTGACCCTTGGTTTTGTATTATGTATAGCTCTGAAGTAATTTTCCATATCTGTCTATAGTGAGAATCTGCTAAAGAGAAGGTTATGCTGAGGGAGTTGTACCAATTGGACTTTTATTCCAGCCTCATTTTCCAAGGGTGAGTTAATTGACTGTTTAGGTGTTCTATTAATATTTTGAATGTTATTCAGCTCTGAACTCAGAACTGTCAGTTCTTTGCAGCATTACAGAATATGTGAATGGATGTCTGAAGAATTTTTACATTTGGAACATGGATCAGAAAACTCTATCTCCTGTGAATCATTATTTTAGCAATATCTCTTCTATTTAAAGATTAATGCTTTTTTGTGGGCTTTTTTTTGTCATTTCTTTCTTTTTTTTTATTTAAAGAAAAATTTGAATTTGTCTACAGATATCTTAGCAGAAATTTTAACTTGTAAAAAACACCTCAGTAATCTCAGTTTTCCATTGACAATCAGGAAAGAAGTCTTCTCAACAGCCGATCTGTAAATGTTTTTTTTGATTTTTAAAATCAGGGGGGAGCATTTCATAAATTTTGAGCACGTGATGTCAGGAATCTGTAATACAGCTCCCAACAGTTAACTGATTTTCTTACTATAGTGTCTGCAGTCAAAGCCTGTCAAAGCAGTAAGCACATAGTTTTCTAAGTGGGTATCCTTTCACTTCTCTACTTGTCATTACTTTCAGAGTTCAGGTCTATCACTAATATCATTTCAATGAAAAAATCTGATTACAGAATCTGACTTCCAAACGATCATTGTGTTGTTGCAGCCTTGCATTCTGCACTCACCACGTCCATGTATGACATGAATGTTTTACACTGGCTTAACTACGTACCAAATGTGAAGACAAACTGACAGAACTTATATTTTGACTTTCTCTGATGAATTAACAAATCTTCAGCATCGTCATCCTTAGACATTTATTAGGAGAATGTTTCATATGAGTCACAATAATCACATTAGATATTTTTAGATTAGAACATGCTCTGAAAAAATACCTGTCTGGTTTTTTAGCTTCAGAGACAAAAGCAAATATTTAATGTGCTTGCCTGAGGTTGCCTGGTCAAATACAGTTAACTGTTCAGTGACAACTTTCTTGTGTGATTTAAGACAAGTCACATATATTAACCTACTAATAAAAGAGGCATAATTTTTTGGATTTTGAGAAGAGTTACAGGCTAAATCTACTAAAGAAGGCCAGACACTGAGTTACTGTGATAATTATGACCATATAAATACAGGAGTGTATAATTTCCTTTTCCCTTCTAATAGCTCAGAGGATATCCAAAATCCTCGATAAGACTAGATAAGACTAGTGGACCCTCTAAACAAAGTAAAAAACCCATCTTTACTGTTCTGAATTAGAATCTTCAATAAATAAATATTTTAAAATTTATAAAGCCTCAGTGTTCAGAAAAAGGAAAATTTGAAATTTTACCTTTCGGATTCGAGAAAAGTATGATCTGACTAGTACTCTGTTGAAAATTAACAGACATTCTTAACTGGCGAAACTTTTTTGCTATTTGCATGTGGGCACATCTGTACTCTACACCAGGCATATCATAATGAATTTCCTTCACAAGTTATTGACCAAGTCAGATGATGCCTGAGATTTTGGCTCATGAGAACCGAAATGACTGCAGCATATCAGCAGGCAGCTTGAGCTTCACATTGTGACTGCTCAGAAATCAACCCAAGTAAATCTTTGCTGCGGTCTTAGATCAAGGAAAGGCAGCAAAAACAGAAGGACTGGTGAGTAATGGCAAACTGGGTGATTGACAAAGCTGTCATGTAACCCCTGTCACATTTCTGCTACAAGGCTGCAAAACTATGCATTACCCATTCTTTGACTGTGGAAAATGAACTAGGAGTCTTAAACGGATTAACAGGAGCTTCTGAGGTTTGCTCTTTCGTGTCTATTTTTCCTTTCAGTTTATTGGCAGACATGTCAGTTCATTTAAAAACCACCATCTAGTCCAGCCTGAAGATGCTGATGGTCAATAATGGATATGCAAGGGAGAACACAATGCCAAGGAAACCATGCTGTGAGAAAATTTCAGAGCCTCCTTGTTCTTTTGTACCTGTGCAATTACTTTACTCCTCTCAATATCTGTAAAACATAGTTGCAATAATCCTTTTTTCCATAAACAGTTTTTAGTATTTGCTTTTCGTAGGTATACCTGACCACAAGAAGAAATTACTACATTGGCAGAAATGGGTGGGACTATCCAGTTCTTCTTTATGTGGTAACAGGTTTGTCACATTTGCTATTTACAGTTTCACAATGATTGTAGCCACACTCTTAAAAACTTAAAAGAAGGTGAACTCTCTTTCTTTCAGCTTAGAAGAGAGTGTGTAAGTATACCGTTAAGTAGGTCCGGGCAGGAGCTCGTTCACCTGAAGGTTAGACAGGAGAACTGAAAGTGAATACGCAGGCTTTAACTACTTTACGACAAAGCGCTGTCTTATGAATGTCCCATTCTTAAACATTAAAATCTCTGTCTTATTGCTAATAACTTGGCAATGTTAAAAAAAGTTGCTTTTCAGTTTAAGTCACTCCTCTGAAAATTTTCAACTAACTGTGCTAGAGAGGTAAAGCTGGAATTAATCCTGCTAGGGAATTTAAACCTTCTGCTTTGCATACTATGCAGAACTTTACCTGTAACAACACTGTAATTATCCCTCTCTGACAAAAATATCTGATTTTAAATTGGTTTTTTCCAAGGAAAATAAACAAAGAAAACTGAGATACGTAGGAAACTCTCCGTAATGCTCCACATTGTTTAATAGTCTGCTAAAAAAGGAATGGGGGAGGTCTCCCTCTCCTGACCACTTTTCAGGATGGTCTCTAAGGAGAAGATCCTCAAATCTAATTAAAGATTCTGAGAAAATCAAGGTTTAGACAAAAGAAATTTTTTTAAACTTTGAATATGCTTCTGCTGCTTTGAAAGACCTCAAGATTTAGCCTTCCAGGAATGTCAATGATCTCTGACATGAGGGAAGGATATTCATCTGCCTTAGAAAAAAAAAAAGAAATAAAAATGTATGAAAAACCAGCTCTGCATATTGACCTAGATAAATAAATCAGAGGGAAAAAAATCCAAGAGTACCAAATCAACAAAATATGTGGTTTGGGACCTGGATATTTCTGTTTAGTGAGTTATCATTATGAATTTCTAACATAATATTTTCTTTCAGATAAAATATAAAAGGTGTCTATTTTCTGAAACAGAAATCCTATTAAAATGAAGACTCATATTAAAAGGAAATTGGAGAGCCAAACCCACCCATAATATATTAGCAGTCACCGTGAAGATTGTTTGAAGATATGATGTTAGACCGTCGAACACTTGTATAAGGGTTATAAAAAATATTTATTGAAAAACTGCAATGTTTTCTGTTTGAATGCCTGCATGAGTTATCAACAATGGTTGGAAGCAACGAGGTTAGGTGAGTTCTCTCTCCGTATCTGGTCTTTCCTTCTACAAAACCTTTCAGTGACACAAAGTTCTCCTTTACTAGATGGCCTCCCAAAATATAATTTAAGTCGTCAATGACATGATATGCTGAAAATACTGTTTAGTGAAGTTAGTTAACTTCCCTGATACTATGCTGAGTAAGATACCTCTACATTCATAGTATTGTATGGTTTTCTTTTTTAACTTGATGAAGAACTATTGAATAATTTTAGTTTGAAGAGCTAAGATATCTTCTTTAAGTGAACTATATGGAATATGTGCAGTTTATTTTATATAAATGCAATCCTGTAAAGCAAATTCCTCAAAGAGTAACTGTATTTGGACATAAGCTTAATTAAATCCATCAAGAACCACTGACCATACTGAGAAAATATTAAGATAGAGAGAAGTGGGGAATAAATGAGAAAAGAGAAAAAATAATGGTTTTTATGTAGAATAGCAAAATAAGTGCTATTTTTTTATTCAAGTTACAAAAAATGTTAGATACCAAGGATTAAAATCAAATATTTTCAGCAATTTAGTAACAGCATCCTTGTGCTTCTGTAATATTTCTAATACAAAATGGTGATCTGAACATTCCTTGATAAGAATAAATATTGTCAAAAATCACTTCTGTCATTAAACATGAATTTCTCGGTTAATTTCTGAGCAATTATCTTCTTGAGAGACATCATGTTATGCAATGAGTTACTAAGTTGTGTAAAATGTCTGAAAGTCAAATGTCTGTGTTAAACTGAAAAGCTGATAAATCTTCACTAAGTAAATTCCAATTCTCTCTCAGAGGGAAGGTTAATAACTTCTTCATCTCAAACAGATGAATTTATTGTCAAAATATTTAGCTCACTATTACTAAGCTTCAAACAAGAATGAAAGGAAAGAAATCCCATGAAATTAGGTGTCTTGAAAGTGTCTCCTAGACGATAACATTTAATGAAAAAGAGACTTTTAAGGTTAAAAAAAAAAAGTTGCAACACTGTAAATTTCCATTGAAACATTTTTAAAGCATTTTTTGAAAATGTAAAATCTTTTACCTTACTGCTTTTAGTGCCTATAAAATAATAATTTAAAGCCAACTTAATTTGCAAATTGAAATCAAGATTTAAGAGGAGACTCTAGTCATGACTGACATGAATGGAAAAAAAATCTCTTTCTATAAGTAAGAGACTATATCCTGTATAGACTACAGGAAAAATAATTCTTTCACAGTAAAAAAGTTCATGTAAATATTTTGGTTTTCACTAAGGAAGCTCTTCTAGTTTACTTTCCCATGTTCATATGTATGGGCAGAGCTGCTAGGGGTAGTTTCAAAATTCTCATCTTTATAGTGCACAATGTTAGATGCACATGCTTAGATCATCTATCAAGGTCATAACTGTTACCTGTAATGCTGGATCAGATAATATTTACCAGATCCTGGAAGGAAGACCTGGGGTCCCTCTCAGGTTCATGTTGGGTAAACGCACATGCAGAATCCTACATCACGTTGACTCCAACTACTCCCCTTTCATACTTCCACTTTAACTGCTGTAAAAGAGAGATAGAAGCACATGGAATACAAGGTAAATTCTGTGCTGCAGAAACTACAACCACTATAGGGACTCCTTCAGGGGTGAGATTTAGACATTTACTTTTGAATTACTTTGTTGTATTTTGCTATGTATTGTCCAGCTAGGTCTATATGTAGTTAAACAGCATGTTATAAATAATTTACTTGATGTTGCTTTCCCTTGCCAATCATTACATCAAAATTCTATGTGTTCTGGAAGGTTTTCTTTCAATTCATTAGGTAATTAGGTTGGATAGTTGTAAAAGTCAGAGCAACACCAGCCTCTAGCAATGCTTGTTACATAAATGAGTCAACATAAATGTATTTTTTAAAGCAAACACAGTTTAACACAACATGGCATTCTTCTCTAAATTGAAGAGGATCTCCAAAGTGAGTGTCTTCCCATTATTTTTTTGTCTCTAGATTGCAGTTCTGGGGATGAGGGATGCATTGTTGTGCCAGCTATATACAGACAGGACCTTTCGTGTGAACTCCCTCAGTATTACATTTAGCAGTCAAACTGACAAGAATTTATGTTCTTTCCAGGTCTTGCTGTATACAAGTTTCTTTATGTGCTTTTGCTGTAAGGTTCTTTTTCTACAGGTCTTTCATTAGTTCTCCATTTTCATCTGCAAATATGTTCTGAATTATTTGATGATGGATTTTGATTTGTTTCTTTAGCTAGTATTCATTTTTCTATGTATCATTATGGTCTCTAAAGTTAAACAAACAAACAAACCAACCTTTAAAAAAGATTACATCATATTGTGACCTTATAGCATGCGTAAAGACAGCCTAACTGTAATTACTGTTTTTGATTTGTACTATAGTAGTAGCCAGCTAATATAATGGTGCCAAGAGTTCAGGTACAGATAAAATTTTGGTACTTTTTGCTGAATTTCTGTGAACATTCACCTCCAAGCTAGCCAGAAAAATGAGTCAAATTCATTTCTCAGCCTCACCAGCACTTACCAAGTTATGTTTCTATTTCCCAGCACTTGCCACAAGCTCCTCTTTTGTCTTCTGTGCCTCCATATGGCATCACCAAATCAAGTGAAAATTCAAAGTTCTTAGGATCAGATTTGTTTAGGTTCTCTGATGTGTAAGCATATGACTTCTAGTCTCACGAACTTCTTTTAGGTACACATGAAAAACATTAGCATAATGACGTAACTGCAAAACAGATTTAGGAAAAATCTTGTGCGAGGCAAATGTCTAAGAAGGGGGCAGAAATTACTTAGCTTTCTTCATTAATCTAGTCCTCTGCTTTGTTCTGGTTTCTGTTCATTTGCTTTTAAAATGATTAATGCCTTCAGTTCTTTGGTACTAAAAAGAATATTGAAAGCTTGAACTTTAAGTTCATAGATTACTGCAGCTAGGATGATTGCCACAAAAAGACTGATGTTCTTACTTCACCTAGCTTGTAGTCCAAGACTGTGGTCTTCAAAAAGTATACTCACCTTCCATGGAAACTGACATCTAACTCTTTTTTTTTTGCTTTAAATGCTCTCAAATGTCTCAAATTCTACTTCTAGCCCTTCTCTAGAGTATCTGAAGACTCATAGTAGCAATATTTTATGTCAAGTTTCTGTATTTCAGTCATAGAATCATAGACTCATCCAGGCTGGAAAAGACCTGGATCATCGAATCCAACCCTTAACCCAGCACCGCCATGTTCACTGCTAAACAATGTCCTTAAGTGCCACATTCACACACCTTTTGAAAGCTTCCAGAGCTGGTGATTCAATTTATTCCTTGTTCCAATGTCTGACTGCTCTTTCAGCAAAGACATTTTTCATAATATCAAATCTAAACCTCCACTGGCACCATTTGAGGCTGTTTCCTCTCATCTTGTTACTTGGGAGAAGTGTAGATTTACTTTAAAAAGTAGATTTCCATTTTAATGCTTATCTCAGCTTATTTTAGTCATTTTTCTAATGCTGACTTTATAGCAGAGCTATTTTACATTGTCTTATCCCAGATACTAGGTTTAGCACCCACAATAAATTTGCAGATGACACCAAGCTGAGTAGTGTGGTTGAAACGCCTGAAGGATGGGATGCCATCCAAGACACCTGGACAAGCTCAAGAAGTGGGCCTACGGGAATCTCATGTGGTTAACAAGACCAAGTACAAAGTGCTACACTTGGGCTGGGGCAACCCCCAGTATTAACACAGGCTGGAGGGTGAACAAATACAGAGAGGCCCTGCCAAGAAGGACTTGGGGGTGCTGGTGGATGAGAGGTTGGACATGACCTGGAAATGTGCACTCACAGCCCAGAAAGCCAATTGTATCCTGGGCTGCATCCAAAGCAGCGTGGCCAGCAGAGTGTGGTAGGGAATTCTGCCCCTCTGCTCTGCTCTGCTCAGAGCCCACCTGGAGTGCTGCATCCAGCAGTATTAAGAAAACTCTGGACACTTGATAAGCAATATGTTCTCCACAGTCAAATTATTTTCTAAGGAGTACTAGAGACATCTGACAATTAACAACAGTTCTGGTATACAGTTATCTACCATTCTAGCTTCTCTATCCTAACTCCATTTCAACAGATACCTCCTCTTACTTATGTTAATATCTGGAGGTTGTTCCTGTGCTCATATTCTTTCAGTACTTTCTTCCTTGAGGAATAGATGGCATTTGACATTCTTAAGGAACATAGCTTTTCCCCTCCCACCAAATATAATGTCTTAAGCTATGTATGGTGCATCCTATAATAGAAGCCTTTTTGGAATGAGCTTAACAGTTGAAAGAGGCAAAGCTGGTGCTTTCAGATTTCTCTGAGATCGCTTCTAAATGAGAAGTAAAATCCTCAGTGAGTGGTAAGATCTTTTAACAGAGAACCTGGATAGAATATATTATAACAGTTTTCTTTAGGGCTTGGGTATGTTAATAAAGATTGAATTTCAAACTCCAATATTAAAAATGTCTACTCTCTCATGTATGACTTTCAGATGTTTTTGATACATTCAACTATAATTTCCATATTGATTTCATTAGCTACATTGTAATGTTTTCTGCTTTTCCACTGTCAGAGAGAATTTCATAATCACGATATACTGGCATAGTGATGGTTTACACAACTACAAGATTGTGATTCTTTCTGATTTAACATTCTGAACAGTTTTGGTAACACAGATATATTTGTTCCAAAGGGTTTATATATTCGTGATTGAAGTTTAAAGTCAGACTTTCAGCGTGAATGGTTATGAGTGAGATCAACTGATATCAGCATGAGAGATATGTAGCTTAATTCTGACCATACTTGTACATATACAGCTGGAGGAACCTAAAAATAAAAAAATTAAGCCTAAATAAATCATGATTTTCTCTTCTTTTCATCAAAACCCACCAAAGGTCATATTTCACTTGCCAATTTTTACCTTTAATTTTTTATTTATAGCAATATTCATATATATACATATTTTGGGGACTATGCATGGGGAAAATGTAGGCCATGGTTCTCACTGAGAGTACTCTTCCTTTAAGAATAATTAGTCAAAACGGCAAAAGTTCACAGTGTTGTGCTGCAGTGAGACAAATCTAATACAGACCGTGCAGCAGCAGTGACCGTAGGTAGGTGCCCATCTTGCACAAATAGTAAAATAGGGTTCTTCACATCTATTAAGTCCTGACAAACTACCTGGAATAATCATTGAAAAAGTGGTTCAGTCTGAAGTGCTTAAAGTCATCTTTGTGTTTGCATATTCAAAACACTTATTTGCATACACAATTATAATCACCGATTGCTTAAATTTTCATGTAATTACATGCATGCCATGGTCTTCGACCCTTGGAAATAGCTTAGAAGCAAAATAGCTGTCAGAACCCCAACTCTACATATTTTTTTTCTGGAAGTCACCTTGGATTTTCAAAAGGAAGTTACTTTGAAGCCATTTTGTTGGTTTGTTAAAATAGAGACAGGGCATTGATGCAAAAGAATCTTCTAAAAGTGATTTTTCTTTTTCGAGAAAATCACATTAATCATTAAACATATAAGGACTGTATTTCTGTATACAGAAATTGTATTAATATTAATCCTGTTAAATAATCCTGTACTTTGTTCCTGTGCTCTTGCCCTCCTTAAATCTCATGTTGATGATTTCCTTTTTTGTTGTTTGTTTGTTTTTTCTGGAAGAGACAAATGGAAGAATTTATTCTCCCTAATGCCAGGCCCACTGCAGAAAAATTTTAGTTACTTTTTCCTTTTTTGCTCAGGTGTGTTTCTGGTATTGACTGAGCCATTAAGAAGACGGAAGTACTTCTAGAACATTATTTGCCATAAATTTGTGCCAACATTTTAGTCTCACATGTACAGAAAGAAATATCCAGCATTGAATATGAACAGAAGTACTTTCTGTTTGGGAGAAGACATGCAAAATTCTATATGGCCCATAGAAAATGTTCTGCTCTTTTGTCACAATTTGATGTTAGATAATTATTTATTTATTAGTTTATATAACCCAATATGATACCCTGAAAGGGTACTCAGGCAGTATTTATTCAGTATCTCACAGCTACTGTCAGTATTGTTAACCAAGCTGTACTGTTTTCTGGATATTCATCACAACCTACATAATTTTATCCCTCAGTGTTATTAACAGAAGGACTAGAACCAACATGTAATGTACAATCATGGTTTATCAAGGCTTATGAATTCTTTGTGGTACGCCTTATAATTACATACAAAATTCCAAAATTATCTCATCTCATAGGTCTGACAATCTGATAGTAAAACAGAGTGAATTTTACAAACAGATTCGAGAAACACAAAATAAACAACCTGATTTTTTTTTTCTCTAAAGAAAAAAAGGGAAAATAAAAATAAAAGATCTCACTTTCAATATGATGAAATATATTTTCCTCTTGTCCGTGCTTTGGAAGAGCTGATAATGTTACAACTGACATAACAGTGAAAGCTGTAGGCGTACTGAGGAAAAGTGATGTAACATTAAAAGTCATGTTGTCTACAGGGGGGCCCAGTGCTTTGACTCATTGAAAAGAAGGGATAAATTTTGAAAAGTTGATGGAAATTTGCATATAACAGTGTAAAGCAAGATTAAGGGAACAGGAAATATCCCTTATTAAATATGCTGGACTGCTTTTTCTAAACAAAGTCACAGTAATGAAAAAGTGGCAAAGAAAACATTACTTTTTCAATAAATGCTTTGAGCATGATACGGAGTTCAAGTTTATTATTAGCTAGCTTGAAGTGGACCACTTGATAGATTTTATACTTTTATGAACTCATATTAGCTGTCATCTACTATTAGAAAAAAGAATGGGGAAGGATACTGACCATTCTTTCAAAATCCCTAAATATGCTTCCCTAAGGGACAGGAGTCTATTACTAGATCACTCAACTGACTCAGAATTAGCATTTAACATCAGTGTTAGATTATTATCTATATACTGGTAGACAAAAATGAGAGGCCTTTTGACCCAACAGAGACTTGCATAAAGAGAAATACTTAAGGTTATGAACTTTTCTTGTCAGGAACAATGAAGCTCACAAAGGAGACAAATTCAGAAGTGAATGTTCTCTTATCTTTGAAAGTATATTGAAACATCTTTGAAATTGCAGGGCTGACTGATTGACAGTTCCTTTACTTTTTTGATTTCAGAAGATTTTTGTTTCTGATTTTATGGTTAAAGTTCCCACATATACATAATTACTACAGAGTTCTTTGGAAAATATATCAATCCTTTTCCTGCAGTCTCTAAAAAACCGTGAGATATTACTGACAGATCATGACAATTGTATTAGGCTTGTAGACAAGATTCTCCACCCATATAATTCCTGAAAACCTTAGCAATGACTTCATTAGTCATCATATGCAGTGTAGTATACCCTACCTTTTATTGAAAATAGTAATATCATTTTGTGAGGAAATATATTTATTACATTCTTGTTGCCTTTTAAAATGTTTCAGCAGCTTTCAAAAAAAGAGAGTTAGCATTCACTGATTCATTGTTGTTTTGATGGCAGCCCATAATTTTTTCTGGGTAAGCATTACACTGTGTACTACAGTAAGACATCTTTGACTACTGAGTATGATTCTTAAAAAAAAACCCTCATGCAAAAGTTCAGATTGTGTTACTTTACCTAAGGTGAAGGTATATGAAAACAAGTGTTTCAAATTTACCAATATGTTTAAACCACAAAATATTTCTTAATGCTCTTCTTGAATACAAAGTTTTCAAAATCAAGACCTGACGAAATAGAAGAATCTGTTGCAAAAAGTAGATTTCTAAAATAACTGAACATCAGCTGAGAGTTATGGGTATTAAAAATAACTATTTCTTTAAACTTATTTGGAATTAGAAGCAACTGTGTTGATAGTTCTTTAACTTTATTGCAAAGCACATAATGAGCAATTATATCACACATGATAAATTCAGCAGTGAAATATTATCAGTTGGCAGCTGTGTCTTTTACAAACATAACAGAATAGGAACGTGAAAGAGACTAGAACTAACCATCTGCTGAAAAAGACTGCATTACAAATTTATTAAAGCAAACCAACAAGAAAACAAAATAAATTTTAGAATGCAATTTAATTTACATCTCCATGTTGATCATCTGGGACATGCACAAGGAGTATACAAAGTAGATGATGGATTATAAAAAAAATGCATAATTTTGTTTGTAAACCAGTTAGTTTTGGATTCATTGAACTGTAATCTTGATAAAGACTTGTGCTTTCCATGCAGACTGACACAGATTGCTTGTTGACTTTAAAGACAGCAACCCATACTAATTTGACAGCAGAATTTAACAGTCCAGGTATTATCCAATATTGTTCAGAAGATCTGTGAAAAAATACACTGGTCTCAGTCTAGGGCAGGCATTCCAGCTGGAATAAAATCTTCCATGGAGATTGGGAGAGGTAAGAAACACAGTTGCTATTTTGAATGCCAGAGAGATATCCTGAAATTTCCAATATGAAGTAAAATACTATAAAGGTAATCAGCATACTTTCCCTCCTTAAGAGAGCAGAACAATGTTGAAGATGGTGAGATGAACTTTATATTCGCTTAAATGTGGCACTTATAAACTTTTAAAGAAAGTGATATTATTTTATATTAGTGATATTATTCAGTATAAGAGAAATACAGCTGCTGAAGAAAGCATCGGTCTAGGGCAAGACTAAGAGGAAGACACATCTGAGCAGTACCATATCCTATAAAAAGTAGTGTTCAATTCATGGTCCTGATGCTGAAAATCCTACCTATACATATAGTTCTCTTTTCTCAGATTCATATTCAAGAGCTGAAGACATCCTCATAATTGTCTCATTCAGTTGATGAAAAGTGCCCTCTGTGTATGTCTGATTTTGCTTATTCAAACCTTGTTCGCAACCCTCCTGAAGTCTTGAACTTAAAATCTCCCCTGATTTCAATTCTTGGTTTTAGCTCTGAGATTCAATTCTGGTTTGATGCACACTTAGCAAGCGCACCTGACATTTACGATAAATAAAACACCTACTCTTTCCCAAGTCACCTTGTAGAGAATGCACGATAATGAAAATGACTCATACTTAAATAACACATTTTTAAAGTCTTACTGAGCCTGAAAGTTCTCTTCTGAGGTCACTACACTTGCCTTGTACATGATATAAAACTTCTCATCCCTCTTTCAGGTAAAACATGTAAATGTTTCATAGAGAAGCATGTAATATTTCATAAAATATAAGGCTTTAACTTCATAGCAAAGCAGGTTTTTTAATTATGGTACAAAAATCTCATCTGCTTATTCAATTTGTGTTTTATGTGATATACTCCCTTTTAACAATGACATTAGCAGGTTTAGAAATTTTCTTGAGGGCGCAATCAGAAATTATATAAAGAAGAGTTTCCAGGTCTACAAGATTCCTGGAAGAAGGACTCATTAAATTATAGATCCAAATGCTCACAGTATTTATTGCCTTCATATTTGCATATCAAACTAAAAACATCTGGAACTAATTTACAAGGATATTGAACACCCATAATTCCACTTACAGTCAGACTGTTAGTGGCTGGCAAACTGAAAATCTGGCTCTATGCATATAATCATCCAATCTTTCTGTTGGTCTTGTGTGACCAGCAATGAGTCTGCAAATTTCCACATCCATTCAGTAACATCCTGAGTGAACAGTAGTGTGTTATGTTGCTTTTTCTTTCCTGGTGTGTCCTCATGAATGAAGTAAAAAAAGGTCTTTATTTTCAGCAAGCGCTGCAGCCTTATTCTCCACATACTCTTGAGTGATGCCTGGCAAACCTGAGAAAAGCATGGAAACAGTAATGGTTTTCTACTCTAGTCCAAGCACCTGATCCAGGAAGCAGCTGAAAACTAATTAAGCCTTTCGATTCTGTACAACAGCAGCCAGATATGTTTTAGCTCAGCAGAATCTCAGGTGTGGGCACCAGTGACATTTCCTTTCTCTTCCCACTCTACCTCAGGGAAGCCACACCCCCAACCCTTCCTGAGTCACGATAAACAGTACTCTTTCTGTGCTAAAGATAGCATGCCTTTGTAATCTAACAGATGAAGCATAGAAAGAGGCCCCTAAGTACCTGAAACAAGAGTCTGAAATTCTGTTGACATTTTTAATCCAGATTTGGGGAGTTTTCTTATCTGTCAGTTGTAATCTGTGTGCAAGTATCTATGAAGGTGTGAATCACCTGTATTTCTTCAGGGATGGATTTAAATGGTAGCTGTGTGCCCGTGTAAGAAAAAATGCACAGCATTTCTCTCATAGCTGTAATGGGGTGGCTTTTTTAAAGAAACAGCTTTAATGTGTCTTAGATAATACACCACTCTTTTTAAAGAAAGGCAGATGGTGCAATTCTGCCTCAGAGAAGAGTACCTCATTTCATGCTAAGCATATCTATTTCCACCAGGCAGAAGTACATTCTATGCATCAACAAGCCTTCTAGCACCAAGACCTACCATTATCCACAGTTTTCAATTAGTAGGTAACTATCCTATCTCATTGTTAATACTTACGACTGAATACTCAGCCAGGAGGTGATTGAGAAGGACTAGTGTCCCTTGTGGTGGGGAGTTAAAGAAACTTCAGTAGTGGCATGTTTAGCACAAATGACGGAAGAAACATGGCAGGAAAAGGAAGCTATCTCTTTCACAGAAAGTTTCTTTAGGCATTAAAATTAAGCAGACTTTCAACTATTTCCTAAGATCTTTCACTGTCACCTTGCAGAGAAATTTCCTTTGGCTAAAGGAAGGATGATTTAACTCTTTCCTTGGAAAACTAAAATTAATTGAGAGAAGATAAGCTGCAAGAGTTAGAAGTAAAAGAAAATTTTAAATACTTCCATGAGGATGAATTTTTAAATCCTGGTCTGTATAGTTGTAAAGAATGAAGCAATACTGTCCCCATGCCCAAATCTATTTAAATAAGCATGTTTTAAGCCACCACTGAAAATATATTAGGTCTTTCATACTTAGAGTTTCCACCATAAAAAACTAGCAACTCTGTTAATGAGAATCCAAGAGAAAAATGACAAAGATGTTCAGATGTGAATGATATTTTATGACTTAAAGCATTATCTTTGTTACTGGGAAATTTTTTCTATATTCTATTCTATTTTTGTAGGACCTGGTGTTCTATAAATGCATAGACAACACATCAAGTTTAATGAGTCTGCCATGGTTAACAATTAAAATGTACAAGAAATCTGACAGAGATGGTTCCCACCACATCCTGAAGCAGGAGATCAGAACAACACGAATACTAAATGCCCCTTTCTCCTACTTTTACCCAGAGGGTCATGTAAACATAGGACACTTCATCTGACTTGAATTTTCCATCAGGAACTACTTTAAGCAACTCTCTTCTCTTGAGAGCTACATAGAAAGCTTGTTTCCCACACACAACCTCCCTTTTCTGTTTCCAGCAACAAACCTCTGATGCTTAGAAGTTTTAACTGGATAGATTTTATTTTTTTACAAAACACAGCGAATGGATCTTCATTCTTTGGCTGAGACTAAACCCTATGTCCTCCACAGTAAATTTGAATGCCCCTATGTTGCTCTGTCTGAGAGAACTTGACCCTAAACAAAGATCAGTCTTATCGGTAATCCCACATTTCTGTTCCAGTATTAACCTAACTAGGACCTAGGTTGGTTGTATTTTATTGACGTGCTTCTGTTTACAGAGAATTAACATTCGCTTGAAACCTACTAACTGTACATACAGCAAAGCCATTAAGCAGTGGGCATCCCTTTTCCAATAGACAATAGTCAGAAACCACACCGCTCATTCAAAAGTGACCTAAAGACCCCACTGGCAGTGTGAATTTACTACTGGAGGTTCAGAAACTCCATTTTCGTATATTCTTAACACACTTATTTACTAAGTAAAATGACCCAGAACCTAATTAGTAGGACCTAATAGAGCTTGTGTGATGTAAGTCTGGTATCTTCATACGACACCTTCATACATTCAGCTTTGAGTCCAGACGGAGAGAATTTCTTGTGTGTCCCTAAACTTGCATTACAGTGAAGCCTGATAAATGTCTAGCCATGGTATAACCAGATCATCCACACCTATTCTTGTAACTAGACACCACTGGAAATTCCTATTTTTTAAGAGCTTCCTTTAAAAATCACTAAAATTTTTTTCTCATCTACCATAAAGTCAGTCAGATCAATACATTTCAACAAAATCTATCTATGATTATGGTATCTCTACCTAGCACAGGGGTTTTCTTAACAAAAGTAGCACCTAGATGCTAAATCTGACAAAAAGAACAACGAAAACAATCAAAAAACCCTACACCAAACAAAAAGACAATCCCCAGGAACCCACTGTTACAAGCGCTGAGGGTTGATAATAGTCTGTACTGACGCAGAAAAATATCACAAACCAAGACTGACTGTGTCAATGGATAAAATAACGTCAGATAGACACTGTTTTAAATTTTGCTGCTTCATGTTGCATATCTGTAATTAGGTATTTTAACATAGCCAAAAGTATCTTTTTGACCTAGCCTTATCACTAGAGCTTGCATTTTCAACTTGTAGTCAGAATCTGATGAAACTGTAGACTGCTTGTAGTAGCTTTAAGAAGATTGTTTTATGCTAAATAATAATATGTGAATAGGAAATTCCAAAAAGGAGATCACCAGGGGAAAATATGTACATCTTTAAACTCAAAGCATTAAAGTGCTGAAATGTAAACCCATTGAAATAGCCTATAGCTGGTTTAGTATACTTTATATATCACACGGACATCATAACAATAGTAGCAATAATAACAACAACAAAAATAGCAATAAAAATAGATCAGATAAGCAAAAAATCTTAAAGTAGTATTATGTAGCCAATCTTCATTGATTTTACTGAGCTCATTCTGCTTAATATCATATTAGGAATTAATATGTAGTCTCTCTTTTTGTCAGGAAAGATCTTGCCTGTGCAAGCCGGATGTGTTTTTGTTTGGACTCAGACCTTAAGGTCATTTATCAGAAGAGGATCATTGTTTCCACGCACTTGCTCAGATGGCTGTAAATGTAGCACCATAATAAGGAATCTAAAATTAATATGGGGTTTTTCAGAGTTAAGTCTTTAAATTCTAGAACACTTGGTGTCTGTGTTCTTAAGTTTACTTAGAACAAAGCCTCACATTTAAACAACCGTGTAACTGCAGAACCCCTTATTGGTCTCTTGCTGGATTTTATGTTGATACTGTTCAGATCTTTAGCGGTCTTCAGAGAAACCCCAAGGTTTTAAGTAGTGCTTAGCAGATCAATTCCTTAGTGAGCTTGTGTTGGATCCCCAAAGTAGCTGTTTCTCTTCCTCATACTATTATGGGATTCTGTTTTGCAAGGCATGCTCTCAAAGTGTCAGTGGATACTCTCAAATTATGCGATATTACAAAAACATCTCCAGCCTCTCCTCTTGGAGATATATCATTGTGCTGACAAAATAATTAAGACATTTTAGCCTCGAGAGGAAAAAGCAGGAACAAGAGAGATTATGAACATGTTTCCAGATTACTGAGGTGAACAAAAGGAGATAAAAAGAATTTGTAGAAAACAATGGAAGGAAGAGAAAAATAATTGCACAAAAAGGTTATATGGAAATCCGAGAATGTGGGCAAAGTGCCAAAAGGAACAAGTGGATTAAGAGTGGAAAAGAATAAGAAAGAAAATGCAATATAAAGTATGAAATGGATATTTTTCTAATACAAGAAAATACACCCTCAGCAAACTGGCAGATGACTCTAAACTGAGTGGTGTGGTTGAAACACCTGGAGGATGAGATGCCATCCAGAGGGACCTGGACAAGCTCAAGAAGTGGCCCTTGGGAATCTCATGAGGTTTAACAAGAGCAAGTTCAAGGTGCTGCACCTGGGTCACTGCAACCCCCAGTACCAACACAGTCTGGGAGATGAACAGATGGAGAGCAGCCCTGCTGAGAAGGACTTGGGGGGGCTGGTGGAGGAGAGGCTGGACCAGCAATGTGCGCTCACAGCCCAGAGAGCCAAACGTGTCCTGGGCTGCAACCAAAGCAGCGTGGGCAGCAGGGCAGAGGATTCTGCCCCTCTACTCCACTCTGGAGAGACCCCAGCTGGAGTGCTGCATCCAGCTTTGGGGTCCCCAGCAGAGGAAGGACATAGAACCGTTGGAGTGAGTCCAAGAGAAGCCACCAAGTTGATTAGAGGGATGGAGCATCTTTCCTATGATGAAAAGAGAATTGGAGTTGTTCAGCCTGGAGAAGAGAAGGCTTTGGGAGATGTTACTGGGGCTTTCTGGTACCTGAAGGGAGCCCACAAGAAATCTGGAGAGGGACTTTTTATAAAGGCATATAGTGACAGGACAAAGGGAAATTACTTTAAGCTGGGAGTAGGTTTAGATTGCGTATTAGGACAAAATTCTTTACTGTGAGGGTGGTGAGGCACTGGAGGCCCAGGGAAGCTGTAGATGCCTCATCCCTGGAAGTGTTTAAGGCCAGGTTGAATGGGTGCCTGAGCAACCTAGTCTAGTGGCAGAGGGATTGGAACTAGATGATCTGCAAGATCACTTCCAACCCAAACCATTCTATCATTCCATGATACTTAAAAAGGGGCCTTCTTTAACTCTGTTTGTAACTATGCTATTACCAAAAATTCTTCTAAGTTTGTTTCATGGTTTCATGCTTTTGTCATCTGGATAAAAGGGATGAAACCAGACACTTTATCTAGGATAAAGTGAAAGAAACTTGACATGTCTATATATAAATAGTACCATTAATATTGTAAATGAAGTTGAACATGCCAATGTAGAGGAGAAAAATCTTCTTATGATGATGTTGTCCAAATCATCATTCAAAAACCAAAGCAGGTATGACAATGAAAGTTCAGACATTGTGTTTGTACTTTCTCACACCCCAAGTAATAATGCCGTATTGACCAACAGCAGAAAGTCTGGTAATGAAATGCTGATGTGAGAAGTCTGAAACACTGTTCAGGAAAATACCTTTGTGTTGAAGATTTCAAAAGGCTTCCCCAGAGCACCTGATTCTATATAGTATTTAAAGGGACTATCTGACCTTACTGGTCTTTTAAGTTTGCACAGGGAAAGAAACAAGTGTTCATAATAGACACTCATCTGGGCCAACGCAGGTGCAATAAAATTGGCCATAGGATTGACAGAATGTCCTCTTCCATACCTTGTCTCCATGAACTTGTGTATTTTATTTGGCAGCACTGCACCATGACCCTTTTTAGCTTAGCTTATAAATCCATACCTGTTTAACAAATCCTTTTTACTGCAGGGCTTGAGGCTCAAGGGTTGAGGTTATAAACATTGAACATCAATAGCCTTGTATTTAGTCAAAAAGATTAATTCTATCTGAAAACAAACAAGGGGTAGGAGCTGCAAGGCAAAAGAAACTGGATAGGAAAAATTGCCAAAAGTAAAGCTGTGGAGAGGTTTGAGTCCAATCTCTGACTTTCCTAGATGTCTACAGTTTTTCAAACCACTCAAATGAATGAAGACCTTTCAGGAACCTCTGGGATATCTTAAACTAAGATTTTATGTGCATGGAACTGTTAAAGTTAAATTTTGCAGTTTCTTTCTGCTCAAAGTAAACAGACCACTGCCAGGCAGTGGAATTATAAACCCCTGCAAATATAAAAGTGAAGGAAAGTTATCTTGACATCTGGTCCTGAATCAGCATCCAGAGGTAATCCAAAGCACAGCAAATCACACCTTAATCTATTCTCATTTGATGGAAAAACAGCAATGGTTACCATTCCTCCTACTATTATCCAAGGTACTCTGTCCTTCATATTAAAAAAAAGTTTCGCTGTATAATCTATTTACTAAATTAGTTGATATAAAAACTGCAATAAAACATATAAAATTATTCCCAGTGCCACAGACTGACAGAACAGCAAAACATTTGGATATACTATTTTTCACTTGTTTCTGAGCTAACAGGTTCTTCTGATGAATCAAATTTGTTTTTAACCACTTGTTGCTCAGTAAAGCTGCTACAAACACCCTATAGGAACTAAACAGATACTGAAAGGAGGAGGATGAATGCACTTATGTTTCTCATGCTTATTTGGGTGGTGTTTGTGCCCTTAAGTAAAAACAACTTCATATTATTCAGCCTATTACAATAATTTTAAAGATCTTGATATACTTTTGATGTTATCCTGAGTACTGAATTTTGGAATCTGACAACTAGGGTTAGTACAGAACAAGCAAACTTTGTTTTCCTTCCCTAAGACTGGAGGTACTGCATAGAGTCAATTTCCCACTATAAATTAAAAGAAATGAACACTTAAAATAATCCCAAAAATCCAGAACAGTACCTTGGAAAATCATTGCTTAGACTAATCTAAGTAACTAACACATAGTATTAGTCCAATAACCTTGGAAAAATATCTTGGATTGATTTTAGTAACTATTGAAGGATGACGAAATGAAGATTTAACTTAGTGTCAGTGTAGAATATTTTTTATAGTTTGTAGAACATAAGAATGACTAAAAAACTCTTCAGACAGTCATTTGGAAACAGCCATGAAAAAAGAAACACTAGGATTAAAAAGAAGGTAGTTTTCCTATTGCACTCATTTTTTAAAAGAAAAGCAGTAAGACTGAGCAGCTTCAAGAATAGAAGTTAAAAGAAAAAGGAACTTATGTATGTATGTTATAATTTTATAACATTTCTCTGAGTCCTAAACTTTATCAGCAAAAATAGTCTTTCATAAAGTTCATCTGTAAAGATCCTTATAGTTGTTTTAACTGACTTTTAATTAGACTTCATGTATTATTGAAAATGTTTCCACTTTGATTACATGTAGAGAAGTGCCTCTTTGCCCATGTAAAGAGAGCAAATTGGCATTTGCTTCCTATCTCCTTCAGACCATTCAGATAAGGATAATTGCATTAGTTCCTGTCTAAGCAATGTTTCAGACTACAGCCCTAGGGCCAAAATACTATGTCTTCATTGGCCGCACTACCTACTCCAGTCATGTAGACAAATTAAATTAATTCCAATATTTTGAAAATGCTTCAACAACAACTTTTAATCACAAAACAGGGAAAAAGCCTCAGGAATTCAAGAGAAACTTAAATACAAGCTGTCTTTGGAGAGCCAGCTAGGGTACACTGTATAAAATATGCTTTTGAAAATCAAAGGGGAGGTGAAAATAGTTCTGGTTTATTATTCCTGGATGATTTTGCCATTAGAAATGCCAGTTTCATGCTGGTTTGAACATTAGATTTTTGCATTATGAGCACTGCAATGTCCTAATTTTTTCTACATCTCAACTAATTAGCCTATTCATGAGGCAAGTGTCTTGTGGTTATAGTAATCTGCACCTGCACACTTGACCATTCCTTTGACATCATAACTCTAAAATATGCAAAAATAAATATAATTCACAATGCTGTCCACTTCCATAAACATGGGCTTTGCCAGACAAGTGGTATAGGAAGCCATAATTTTTATGTCAAAATCTGGAAAAGGGATTTTTTCAGTTTTTCTTAGAAAACAATTCGTAACAGGTATTTTTGAATATTATACCAGTAGATTGTACTTGTTCAAATCAATGTCCAGTTTTTAATCTGAAATATCTTCATCTTTTTTTATTGTTAAGCTGTTTTTATTAAACATATCAAATGTTTCAATTTTATGTTTAACATTTAATTACATTTTAAAATTTACTTAGGAATGTGAGACAATTTGATCCTGGTTTCTCATTGAAACAAAATTTTTCTAATCATCCTACAAATATGTAAAATCTTGACTCTCAACATGTTAATCTATTGGTGCATTTCAATCAAATGGAGCAACTGGATAGAATCCTCATTGACAATAAAGCTACAAGTTTTGTAAAAGAAGATGGGTGAAAACACTCATATGTCAGACAATTTACAAAGTAAATAAAACTTATATATTACCTAACACAAAAATCCACAACTGCCAGCTACAACTACGATCTCATTAGCATCAATGCCAATGAAACCCAAGACTTGAGCCCATAGGGAATGTGTTTAATTTGTTCTTCAGCTCAGGGAAATTCTTGCTCTCACTTTGATACCTTGGCAAATTAATACATGCATGAATTTTTAGTAACGCAAACTCACAATACTGTTGTTAAGAAGATGACAGGTGACTACTAGTCCTGAAAGTCATATGTTTTTTGTACAAGCAGACAAAAAAAAATCAGTCTACAAAAACATATCCTGAGTTTGTTCTGTCCCAGAGAAGTTCTCTCTACTAGCTTGTAGAAAATATTGTGAAAAGTTCCAAAGTACAAAGAAAAAAGGTAAAAAAAGCACAATAGCTCAAGAGGATTATGAAATTTGGTTATTGAGTCATAATAGAATGAGCATAAGTCCATAAGCGTAATGGAAAAGTGTTGAAACCCTGAGTTGCAACCTTCTTACAGCAAAACTGATGTAAAGCTTATCAAGCTACAAGACCCTCAGAGAAGGACATGTCTTAGCAGCATGACAAGAACAGAAAAGTGAATCCATGATCTTAACAGAGAACCCTGTTTTCATGAGCTAAGGCTCCTTTAAAAGACACAAGTATAACAAAGTAGGGTGGTGGATTATGTCTTTAAATTAAGTCAACCAAATAAACAAGCCTGGGAAAAAAACATTGTGGATCAAAAAAAAAAAAAAAGTGCATGTGAAAGATTTAGTATCACAGTTTTATTTTCTTTTTATTTTCTATTTTACATATCTTACATCACATATGTAAGAAAGCATTATACAACGAGCGTCAGGCAATTTATCAAGTGCATCACCTTCCCCTTTAGCTTAACCTGTTCACTAGTGATAAGACCTAGTTTAGACTTTAGCAGTGTTCCATCATAATAATTCTTATCTTACTGAAAAGAATTCACAGACATAGCTTAATGTTTATCGCTTTTATTTCCAGCGCTAACTGCAATGGATGAGTCCCAGCAGTGTCTCCCACAAAGGTGCAACTAATCAGTTTTATAACAATTACAATATATTCTTAGTAGCTTTAAGAGGTAGGATTCTAATTCTACAGTTATCACAGAATCAGAGAATATGGTGAGTTGGAAGGGACCTACAAGGATAATGAAGTCCAACTCCCGGCCCTGCACAGGACCATCCCCAAGAGTCACATCATGTGCCTGAGAGCACTGTTCAAATGCTATCTAAACTCTTTCAGGCTTGATGCTGTGACCACTTTCCTGGAGAGCCTGTTCCAGTGCCCAGCCACCCTCTGGGTGAAAAATCTTTTCCTGATATCCTACCTAAATCTTCCCTGACTCAGCTTCATGCTATTTCTTTGATATCCATCACTGGTTATAAGAGTGAAGAGATCCGTGTCTACCCCTCTTCTTCCCCTCATAAGGAAGTAACTGCAGTGAGGTCTCCCCTCAGTCTCCTCTTCTGCAGGCTGAACAGACCAAGTGACCTCAGCCACTCCTCATATGGCTTCTCCTCAAGGCCCTTCACCATCCTCATTGCTCTCCTTTGGATGCTCTCCAATAGTTTAATGTCTTTTTCATATTGCGGTGCCCAAAACTGCACAGAGGACCTGAGGCGAGGCCACCCCAGTGCTGAGCAGAGCAGGACGATCCCCTCCCTTGCCCGGCTGGCAATGCTGTGCCTGATGCACCCCAGCACATGGTGGACCCTCCTGGCTGCCAGGGCACTGCTGACTCATGTTCAACTTGCCATTAACCAGGACCCCCAAGTCTCTTTCATAGTTCCACTCTTGAGCCTCTTGTTCCCCAGCCTGTCTGTACATCCAAGGTTGCTCCATCCCAGGTGCAGAATCCAGCACTTTCTCTTGTTAATCTTCATATGGTTGCTGATTGCCCAGACCTTTAATTAGTTAAGGCAATTATTGTGGAGAGCTGAACTCAAGCTACTCTGACTTGTAAAGAATTCCTGTTTCAGTCAGCGTATAATAATCATTCAGTCTGGCAGAAATCTCAGGACATAACCAATCCAAATTCTGCAAAAGCACCTGTAAAACTCATCTCACCCCCAGAGCTGTTTGCAACAATGAATGGACAACAATTAAACTGCTGGGACTATTTCAGTCCTCTAGTTCCTTTTCTGACCATAGATGAGATTAATTAATTTAAATTAATTTTAGTAAAACAAAGGTGGGCCCAAACGACTTTCTTCTGACATTGTCATTTACCATTAATATATGACACGTAAATAACACAGTAAAAAGTATATGTCCTAGACTAAACTTCTGTGATTATTGTGGGTTTAGATGTGGACTTTAGCAGTTGAAACAGCAGGCTGAAATTACTTATTTTGTGTATGATTGTTACAGTCATTGAAAGAACTTTTAATGAACCCATACTTTTAGTAAGTGTCCAAAAGCCGTAATTATACTTGAGAGGGATTCATGTCACCAAATTATACTTGTTTAAAAGTTAGACTTCTACTCTAGGTTGTTGCCTATGTTCTCTGAAGTAAATCAAAAAAGGGAGACATACTTTCCCTTCTTTTTCAAAAATATCTTAACAGGACAGTTGGATTTCATTAATAAAGATGACAACTTAAATTTTGGAGAGCAAAAGCTAGATGAGATAGGTCTTACTTTATGTAGTCAAAATAGAGAGCATGGCTGTAAAATAATCTTAGAATGAAACAAAGAAATTAAGGGTCTAGGGAGAAGTAAAAATTTCTCACTTAAGGAAAATCACCATGTATTATACTGAGTAGAAAAATTGTGCCTTATGAAAAAGAAAAGAAATTATAAAAAAATGTGTGTTTAAAGGACTGTATTTTAGAGGTTTAGTTGCACTTTCAGTTTACTTTTCTACTAAAGAAAATTGAATTTATAGAAATATGTCAAACAATAAACTGGGGAGGGAGGTTTACTGAAATCCTGGGAAGAGCTTAAAATTATAATTGAAAGGAAATGTGACAATTGTATATAATGGAATAATATTTAACACAGACTATCAAAAAAATTCCTTTTAAAGGTATTCATTACATGACAGTTACCAAATTATATAAAATGAATGCAATAGCTCCAAATCCTAAAGGAATAACTGTAAAATAGATGACACTGTTTCCAATTCCACAGATAATTATTGGTTTTGAAATAAAAAAAAGTCTCAGACAGGTTTGAGATTTTTAACACTTCTCTCACGGTATTTGATTTAGAATTTGTTTTATGCCTCTTGAAAAATCAGTATCTAAGATATTTTGATCACCTGAAAATGTTGAAACTTATTTTGTGAGAGGTAGATTTCCATCTTCCTGCCTGCAAATAAAACTTTGAAAGGAAGAAACGTGAAGATAAAAAAGCAAAGGCAACTAAATGAAACCCGGTAGTCTTGTTAAATCCTCATCATTTTTAATCCAGTCTTCTGATATTCAGATGCTTTAGTCCTGATTCAAATGTATGTGCAAGTGCAGCACTGAGCAGAATTTTTTCAAGTATAATCTTTTCCTACTTCTGTTATAGGAGAATCAGAAATTCTAAAGGAATCCAATGGAATAACAAAGAGGGGCCTGAGAGAACAGGGAATCATTTATATATTCTAGTACCTGTTCCTTTAGTTGCTCAAACATTTTAGTCCAGGATTTGGAGTTTCGGAAAGGTCAGTTGTGAATCTCTTCAAGGAGCAAAGGAAGATAAATTGCCATTTTCTACATCCTGAATGCTCTACTAACTGAATGACAGAACACAATTGAAAAGATACCATCCCCATGGGTTTCAATATGTGTGTGTGTGCAGATCTCAGTCTAGTATACTTATGTCTTCACTGATATAGGTTTTATAGGACCAACTAAGGATTTTGAGACAAATTAAAAACAAAACAAAAAGAAAGAGAACTAGAACACAGAGTTGAAGACTCTTCTTAGATCCTTATTTAGTAACTATTTCATCCAAAATTTTGAAATGAAAAAAAATCAGTATTTGTTAGAGCTTACAGTGATACCACTCTAATATATATAACTGGAGTATACAAGGGCTGGGCTTAGATGCAAATATAAAATAATATCTAGATGCTTAACTAACATTAATTCCTTTAAGAATATCATCCATAAGCAATAAAGAATGTATTTGCTTAGATAACAGAAAAATAGGAATAACAAGGTGTTTTTCTTGTCTTTAACCTTTTAAAAGAGAAGAACACAGCAAACATTAGCAACAAATAATGATGTAGTAGTCTCTGCTCATTTCATTATTCTAGTCATTAAAATCTGGAGATCTGCAAAGGCAGCTCTTGGCATGTGTGTGCTTCTAATTGAACAGAGGATATTCTTATAATATCTATCTGCCAATTTGCATGTCTAGGTAATGATGTCAGTTTTACACTGACAGTTAACAAGCATAATATGGTGTTAATCGAATGACCTTTCAGCAATAAGTGATTGAAGAATTAACTTCTCCAGCCTTAAATCACATTTTCACTGAATAAATTAAATGGAGTAATATCTTTCCAAAGTATCTGCAAGCACTGTAGCAATACTAAGAACCAAAAGATCCAGATATCTTGAGAACCAATTATTACTGTATTTTCTGGAATTGCAAGGATATGAGAAGAAAGGGAGACTAATTACTCCATGATCATTTAAAAAAAAGCCTAATACTCAAAAAGCAGAACAGTATTACCAAAATGAACACACACATACATATGCATACAATCTGAAAAATTTTTTTTAACCTGAATTCTTGCTTATTTTATTATAATGCAACATCATTGATATTTATTCATTTGCCCATAAACCACTGCTGTGAATCCATTTTATTTCAAATCAGTAAAGTTTTGGTCATATCTATTGCATTATTTCCAAAAGGTGGGCTCTCAAACAGATTAAAAAAAAAAATAAAAAGAAATAAAGAAGTGACAGCCAGGAGTAGCATATCTCAGTTCCACAGATGCTAATGCTAATACCATTTCTTCCTAAACACAGTTTACAACAGAAAGAAGCATGGAGCATAAGCCCTTTCCTCCTCTTTTTTACCCTCTTCTTTCTTGGTGGACATTCGAAGTGAAGTTCAGCTCACTTTGTTATCAGTTGTTTTCACACCTTTCCTGCCTGGTACTGACACTCAGTTCTGTTCTCCATGAAGCAATGACATCTGTAACAGATTATAACTGAAGTTTTCTCAAGAAATATCAGTAAAATATTGATCACATACAGGCTCATTTTTTAGTAGAGTACTACTCAGCTTAAAGAAGAAAGTCAGGTTATACCTATGAGAAGAAACTGCTCTAATCATAAATGAAAATTCTGGATAAAGAAAAACACATTAATATTGTGTTTTCTATTGATAAAGCCCCAGGCTTTAGCTAACTAGTGTAATTTTACTGTACACATCTCAAGAAAAACAGTATAAAAATTCTACATTGATATAGGCAAATGATACATTCATAAAAAATCATTTGGCCAAAAATACTTTTTGTCTGATATGTATTGCAAAATATGAGTGAGATGCATCTTGCCAGACCATGCTCTTCAGTGTTCTCCAATGAGTACTTGGCAAGAGGTTGGAAAAATTTTACGTGTTGATACTGTTTGACATTTTTTGTTCTTTCTGCTATCAGTTTCCAAAAATGTAAATACATATGTAGTTCTGAAGAATTTCTGATTGTTAACAAGTTAGTATCTGATTCTGATCACTAAATATCAAGGAATACTATAGATGATGGTTTTGAGTATAGTGCCTCTATCTGCTTTTTTTAATTAGCTGTAAAAATGCTCATGCACAGATAATTAGAGCCATAGAATAGCTGGAAGGCACTTTATCTTTACCCAGAAAAAAATAAATGAAGGTCCCAGGCAGCATAATAGACACAGTGTCAATCATTAAAACATGCATCACCAAATCCCTCTATTGCAGAAAGCTGTCCCAGATTGCAGTACAGAGTAATCACTTCTTGGAGTTTTAATGACTAATAAACTGTATTAATCATGAATACAGGTATTATAACATCTCTTTGCTTCTTGTTTATCAAGGTTATCTTATATCTTTGGAGATGTTATGAAGAAAATGAGGAACTTTTAATTGAAAAAAATAATTTCTCAACACTTGCCATAATCTTTAAATGTCATATCAATAGCTGCAGGCAATGAACTTCAAGAAACATTGTTACTCTACTTTTCACTCATTATTAAACTGCAGAAGGACACACTATACTTTCAGCAACTATTCGCATCTCTGGACCACTCTCTTCATTCTTGATCACCATTAGCAATGTAAGTTTATAATTAAGGATGATCTATTCAAGGTTCTTTCTGCATATCAGAAATCCCAAAGCATAATTAATTGGAATGAACAGAGCATCTGGTTGCTTGTGATCTTATAGTTTCAATGTATATGATATTTAATTAAAATAAATGCCCTCTCTCCCTCTCTCATAGGGGAATTAGCTCATTAAAATTTTCAAGAGTGAGAATCAGTCCTCCAGCAAATATTAACATTTGGGAAGGAGCAGAAGACTCTGTCGATAAAGCGTTCTGTCTTCTGTGTTATACATTTTTCCCCTGGTGCTGGATAACACTGCTACTACTGCTCATTCATCTTAACCTTGAGGTATGAATCTTTGATGTTCTCTCAAAACTGAGTTGGTTTACAACACTTTTTTTAAAAAACCATGTGTCATGGGTCTTTTTGAATTCTCCAGGTAAGCACACACAGAACTACATAATTCTGTCAAAGTTAATTAGTTACTATGCATCTAATTAGCAAATATCCATAAACTAGACAATCTTCCTCTGTCTTATGGCCATAACTTACTCATTAGATTCTTAAGTATTCTCTACTCATCTCCATCTAGGCAGCGACACCCTGTCTCATTTGAGGAGCCTGCATACACATAGTCCAGCTATATGTGGATGAGGGTAAGGTTGTGAATGGAATCTACCTGGACTTTAGTAAAGCCTTTGAGACCATTTCCCACAGAATTCTCCTGGAGAAACTGGCTGGTCATGGCTTGAATGGGTGTACTTCTAGGTGGGTAAAAAATTGGCTGGATGGCCAGGACCAGAGAGTGGTGGTGTTAAAAGTGTTGTCATGTATTGGTACAGGCTGCCCGGGAAAGTTATTGTGTCACCATTTTTGGAGGTATTTGAAAGACATGTAGATGGGGCATTCGGGGATATAATTTGGCAGTGCTGAGTAAACTGTTGAACTTGGTCTTAAAGGTCTTTTAGAACATAAATGATCCTATGATTCTATGTGATATGAGTTCTCTGAATTCTTACTAAATCATGTGGATTTTACACAGCTGGATGGGGGTGGATCAGACCATAATTCTATTGAATACCTTGCTGTTCATGGGAATTGTACATGCATTTTTATGCTGCTTTTGCTTTGTCAGCACACATCCAAAGTGTCCTTTTCCTTTGTTCAGGAATGCTAGGACTCTTGCATATTAGTCAGTACCTGAGATTTGAGGAACTGAGGTGTTCTTGTCCCTACAGACTCAACTATAAGATGATCCTGCAGATTTGACCTTGAGGGGTAGACGGGGGAAAAGATGGTCATATCTGCAAGCCTATTTCTCAGATTTCATCTGATATAGGTAGTCAAGCATAATACTCTGCATCCAGTTTGTTGTCATTTAAAACACTGGAGAGTTAAACTGACCTGCCACACTTTCTGCTTCCATCTCACTGAGCCATGAATTAAACAGACAAACATAAGATCAGTTTGACTTTACTGATATCAAATAAACCCAAAACTGGTGTTCAGATAGAAGAGATCTAATACAATATAAAGTGCAATGATGTCGAAAGCTTTGCTCACTTTTGATTGCACTGATATGAATGTCAGGGGCTCTGTCATTCTCCCTCAGATTTGATACAATAAGTAAAGCACTTCATAGTTGCACATTTTTATTTTCCCCAAGGTTCCCATGAAATATCAAGTATTAGGAGCTGCTGAATCTGATACTCTCATAGAGGCAGGCCTGCCACAACCCGACACCCCAATGTCCAGCCAGCAGTAGAGCTGAGCGAGAATTTCCAATAAGCACTCATGCACAAGCGAAATAAACAGCACGGGTGCACATGGCCAACAGGATCAACACAGACACTCTCAACACTTGGGCTAATGCAAACAACACCAACAGTGTCATCCTGGCCCTCTCTCTGACTGGTTGTGATAAGACCCATTAGTGGGAAACATACACATCTGTATAACACAGATACCTCGGCTAAATGGTCATAGGCACTCAGTCTACTGAATAACTGATCGTTGGATTCTCTCACCTTTGGCTGCTGCACACAGCGTAACACGCAGGCAAACAGCTTTCTCAGGCTTGGACCTCCCCGTCCCTCCAGCAGACAACCACAGACCACAGCCTATAGCACTCTTTTTCTGAGATTCAGGAACCTTATATTCTATCAGAGCAAACTTGAAAACCCACCTCTACGCAAAGCTGTTTGGTAACATCTCTGTCCATACCTCAGTTTGAAAACATTTTATATTGTATAGAAATTTAAAACATTTATTTGAACAGTTATCCATTATCAGTATCTACAGCTGGGTCACTTCTTTTCACTTTTCCAGTAGATACGATGCCTTTTTTCCCATGCTCTCCACCTACCCTATCTATCTAGGTACCCGACTTGAGCTGTAATTTCCAGTAAGCAGTAGCATCTTAAAAATTAAGTGATCTTAGCTATGCATTGTTACTTAGTTTGAAAAACAGGTGTCTGCCAAGGAAGGCAGGAGCCTCCCTTGGGATGGAAAACGTAAGCCACTTCCCTCTAAATTATTATAATTTTGAAATTAAAGGGCTCTCAGGCAATTATATGAGAAATAGGAATAACAGTTCTTTACTAATAGAAATATATAACAAAGCAATAATACAGAAACACTGGTTTAACCTGACAGAGTCAGGTTATGGCCTGACACCCTGCCAGGCAGGATGCTGGTAGAAGTCCAATTAGGTGGTGGCTGCAGTTCTCTTCGAAGTTGTTCTGGTGAAGCAGTGATCCTGTAGAAAAGGCCTGGTCCTCCTTGGAAGGTCCAGTGGTGGTTGTGTAGCTCTTATCCTCTAGGAACCCAGTAAGTACGGCTGCTTGTGCTGTTTCAAACCCCAGATTATATCCACGTGGGAATGCTTGGTTCCTCCCCCTGGGTGGAGCATCTCACAAGGGGGTGATGTAATTCTATGAGTCATGCAGTGGGTCCTTGATCGCCCATTAAACAGAGATAGCTCCTGGAGGGAGTTATCGAGGAAGAGTCATGGTAGGGGATAACGAGCACAGCCCCACCTATTTCAACGGCTTGTGACGATGATAATAAAATACATACTTTTGGTTACATCTTATATTGTAACCTAGGACAGCTACATTACTTGCCCTTTACAAACTGGCTCTTAAGCTATGAAGAGAGAATGAGGAATACAAAAATGAAGTAATGAAGGAGTCCTGGTCAGAGCTAATATAAAAGTCATATCAGCTAGGATTTTTGTTGAGTGGTGATAACCAGTTATGAAAAAACATCACCCAAAACTTAATGCACACATTTTCTGAGATTTCAGCAGTAAATTTATCTGGTACAGTTCTCTGCTTTTCTCTGCTCTGTCACAGCACCAGTCAGGAATGGCATTAAGAAGAAAGAGTCAAAACCAATTTAAACAGTATTTTAAACCTGAGTAGTCTAAGTGAGATGTGAATAATGACATTTTTGTGGTTCTGTTTTAGGGCACGTGGTTGTATACAGACTTATGTACATGCATAGGTACTCTCAGGTGCTGGAATATATACACATAAATTAAAAATGTCCTTACTTTATAAAAACCTACTTACATATAAATATCTACATCTAAACACAACTATTTTGGTGACAAGTATGACTATTTTGACTTTTCCAATCAGTAAACTTAGTTTGCTGTCTTTCGGGAACTGTAGATCAATTTTAATAATGATCAAGAATCTATCAACCACGCACACAGCTGCTGTAACTTTGCCTTCCCCTTCTCTGTCATGAAGCTCTGAGAATTACTTCAGCAATACTTGAAGGAAGTTTCACAAGGAAAACTTTGCTTCTGCCTAGGCATGCAGCTTTAAAGAAAGATAAGAAAGGACTGCAAGAAGTAGCTGTTGTTCCAAAATATTCCCAAAACAATATCAGAGAGCAATAAGCAGAGATCATTTCCTAGGGTTGCAATAATTTTGCATTTTCTGTGGATACAGGTGTCCCATCAAAGTAAAACCACACTGAAGATTGAATTCTGACTAATATTTAGCTTCAATATTTCAACATAGTTCATAGGGAAAAAAACCCACTATTATTCGATTGAACTTAATCCATTTCAGACCAAATCTTTGGCCTTTTCAGGTAAATTCAACACGCCATTTTTAACTGAAACTCTATCTCTCTGTTTTGTAGTGACTTACAGATTAATATTTTTATAGTGATTTACAGATGAATATTTCTTTATAGCCTTAACTGTTGCACCAAAGCTTGAAAACTCAGTCTTGCTAGTCATTATTATTGCTAAGTGCAATAGTATGCTGAATGAAAATTACTCCGGATAAATGTTTTGTGGGGTTTTTTTCAGGAGTTGACAGAGAAAACTAAGTTTCTTCTTCATAGCCATGTGAATACTTCTACTGAGAAAGCAGGGCTTCAACTAGATGAAGGGCCCCAGCATCTCTTGGCAAGCCCCAAAGTACCAACTCCCCAGCTTTTCACACTGGGAGTATGCCTGGGGCAACCCATCACTCCTTCACAGCCTGTTGACAAAGGAGCTGAAGGAGCACATCAACATCTCCCCAAGTCTCGCTACAAGGCTGGGCTGCAACATGGTCCCACGCGCATTCTCATCCTCACAAATGTAAGTGCGTCAAACTTCACTCAGTATACTGTAATTAGTATATAGCATAAAAATGTCTAGGATTATAGTTATGTACTTTCACATGCTTTAATATATACATGTATATTGTTAGCGTCCTAGACTTTTTCCTTCACTGCAAGCCAGATAGTCTAAATTAGTTATTAAAGAAAACAATTTGTGATGTTACACTCTCTAAAGAAAGTTTTTCAGGACTACTTTCTCTCTAGAGCTAAAACTACTTCAAGGAGGTAAACTGCTGGCATTCCTATAGCCTCTACTTTGCTTTAAAAATTCTCAGCTAAGAGTCAAGATGATATATTCTGAGTATAATATTAGTTTCTTTCTCTCACTAATCATATTGTCCCACTAAATATGTATGCTTCGATTAAATATGCAAATACTGTAGTCCTGGGTGTTTTGTTTGGTTTTTTTATTACATTTTGATTCTACTAATTATAGACTACAGAGTGAGAATATTTGTAACATGTGAATAACTGTTGAAGACACAGAATAATAAATTCACCTGCAGAGTAGATTACTACTTCTTGCTTGCTAAGCAAGTAATATACTATGTAGATCCATATCTGCATATTTTACCAGATGTAGAATAGGTCTTTTCTTTCCCAAAGACAAAACAGTATCTTGGCAGGTCAGTCCTCAATCAAATTGAATTTTGCTAGCCACCTCTCCTCCAAGGCAAGTTCATAGCTGTAAAATGGCCATCATCTTCATTATAATTTTTCCCAGAGTGTAAAATGCTTCCCAAGCCCCCCAGAATATGTTTTTCTGTTATCAAAATCCTAGGTGATAACATCATCTTTACAGTATCAGCATTAAGTGCTTTGGTACACTCATAGTGCTGAAAAACTGACTTAAAAACAGTCATGTAAGATTCGTATTATCAAGGATATTTTTAACAGTCCAAAAACATTCTCCCTTCTGAATTATATATAGGCCATAAAATTGATTGAACAGTTACAGTTACACCTTTCCAGTTCTGTGTTCAAAGACACAGAACTGCTGTGGGCAAGTTTGTGGGTGAATTTGGTACTAAGAAACACAAGAAAAAGTATGAGAAAGAAACTGCCTCTCAGAAATACAAATCAAATGATCGAATACTGTATAGATACAATCTGAAACCCTATGTACTCTTCATGGTGTTATTACTCTAGAAATAAAAGTCGAGTCCTGAGATTGAATTCTGGTACTGTCCTGAAAGTTTTTAACTGAAAGATGTGACATAAGAACTATTATTTGTCTTGATTATTAAGCTTGCAAATAAAAACCAAGCATGCATTTCCATTTTCTGTCTGAATTTAAATTCAAATGAAAGGGTTACAAACTCATTTTAAAACCATATGCAGGGGTTTCCTGGGAGACCAAATAAAGGGAAGGGATTTTAGGCCACATGTCCTCTCTAACAAGAGTGAAGGGTAATACTTTATGTTATAGGACACTCTACCCTCAGCATCACCTACAGCAGGTACTTGTAAGTTAATATTATGACCAATTAAGGAAAATTATTACAAATGATAGGACATATGGCTCTGGCAGACGTCTGGTTAGGATGCATGATTGGTCACAGAGCAACATGGAGTTAGCTAGAGAATTAATTTCAGTTAGGTATATTCTTATAACTACTGATTTCTCCGTTCGAGGTCTCACAGCTTGTACAAGATTTATCAGACACACAATAGCAATTACCAAAGTATTAGGAAAGAGTAAATTCAGATGTTCACACTATGGTAGATCTGCTGTAACAGTAGGAGCTGCTCTTGGTAGAAACAATTAGTACTGAAAGTGTTTCTTTTGTTGCAAGTATAGTAACTAATTCAGTGCCCTAGTCAGTTTGCTACTGCCTCCTAAATATTACGTCCTTTGGATAATTCAAGCACCAAGCATCTCCAGAAAATCAACCAGAAATTACTTTTTTCAAAGGAAATCTTTGAATCTCAGAGGAAAAAAAGAGGAAAAAGGTCATCTCTTTTGGCCCATCGCTGAGGAAAAAGCCACGGGTTCTGCTCTGCTATCATAATAATCTGAGAAACACTATCAGAATAATCTCTGTAGGATCTTTGCCACGTCCTTATTCTTTTTCTATGTGAAGGACTTTTACCAGCAAATTTTCTCCTGTCATTTATTGCATTCCAGTGTTAATTGCGTGATACCATATTCCATAATTAATATTACTATCAAGCATGGGCTTGGTGCTGCTGCAATTATATACAGTATTAAAACAGTTAATTTGTTGGGTGAACTGCTTAACTATGTAAAGTTCTTAGTACTTCAGAGAAGTGCTTCACATATCCATGTCCTTACTGCAAATTGGAATGCTTTTTTTGTCTACTACAGACTACATTAATAGAGTCTTAAAGCATTGGTATGTTTTGGAAGGCACCACTTACATTATAGAGAAACTTAAAACCAGTTTCATTAAATCAGATGAAAGGCCTATCAGACATAATATTCATTCTTTGATCATAGCAAATAGCAGAAACTTGCATAAGGCATTAGGAACTGAGCAGGTAGGTAGCAATACCAATTCTCTGGTGAGAACAGCGTCCTGGGTTACATCCATCTGCAGTTCAAAGATTCCATAAATCACAGGCTATATTTTGTAATTAGAGGTCTATTGTGGATTTTCTTCAGCAAACTTCAGCTGATCTTTGAAGTCTTGAAAACACGTAGCACTCTCCATATCCTTCGGGAAGGATTTCCTTGCCTTACCTACATACAGAGACAAAGACGTGTTTTGTTTTGTTTGTTTTGAATTTATCTCCTGCTAGTTTTGTTTTAGGTTTCTATCTTTATTGCTCTTAAATAAATGAGACACGGTCATGTTCACATGAAACCACTAAACATATCTTTTTGACGGTACTAGAAGCAGGATCACAGCATCACACCCATGGTGTGTATAAGCACAAATATATGCTTATTTGCAACATGTCTTGGACTCATAACTAATCATTTAGGTACAAAGCACTGCAAGAAACATGTATATCATTTGACAGTAAATCGATATTAAATCTTAATATCTTTGATACCACTAAAGAGCTATCTTATTTTTTCCCAATTTCATACTTCAACTATCAGGTCTTCTCTTTTCTTACCTACTATTCTTACTTCACTGTAACCAGCTGATGGATTTGCTGTCCTTTCTTCTGATGATAATGCCATCTACTGATGCTGGCACTGCGTTTGCTAAGAAGATTAATATACATGAGGCTCTGTGGTTTGTCTTTGCTCTATGAAATTACTGTAATAGCCATCCATCACTGACAGTTGTCTAATGTGTTCTATGAAGCTTACTTTGGATATACCAATCCCTCAGTTATGCTACAGAGGCAGTTAAATGATACACAGCGTCTTTTACGAACTGCACTGCAGTATTAATTTCTGATTAACTGTGGACAGTTCTGTCTCTCTGCTTCAAAAATTGATTCTAATCCCCAAAAATAGTCCCCTGCCATTCCCAGAAACATGTGAATCATCAGCATATGCCTTTTGTCCAGGAGTCTCCCTTTTATAGTAATAGAGGGAATGTGAAGATAGATGTACAGTGTTTAACAAAGCATGCTTCTGGAAAGGCCAGGAGTCATATGAGTGAGGCTACTCACCAGTATATACACCTATATTCAAAATTTGATTCCCCAGAAGGGCTTGTCTTCAATTATGAACCTAAGCAAGCTTGGAACACTTTACCTAGAATTGACTATCTCAAATTGGAAAAGTCCCAAAAGTAAGGGTCAATAAATCCAAATCCCTGCTTCTTGTAGGACTGCCTAAAACTAATCCATATGACTAAAAGCATTGTCCAGACACTCCTTGAGTTCTGACAGACTTGGTGCTGTGACTTCCCTGGGGAGCCTGTTCCAGTGACTGACCGTCCTTTTAGTGAAGAATCCTAATCTCCAATTTGAGCTTCTTCTGATACAGTTTCATTCAATTTCCTCATGTCCTACTGCTGGTCACCAGAGTGAGGAGACCAGCACATCCCCTCTGCCACCCCTCTTGAGGACACCGCACGTTTGTGATGAGGTCACCCCTCAGCCTTCTCCTCTCCAAGCTGAACAAGACAGGCAGTCCCAGTAAAGTAGAAATTCATCTCTGAAAATGCCCTTATAGGCTGGAAAATTGCAAATGTATATCTCAGTTTACCTGTTTATCACTGAGATATTTTGTTGTGTGGTAGATTTCAACAGCTAACTTTTACAAAAATCCCTTCCTTACTGCCACATCCCTGACTAGACTCACGAAGAACTGGCAGATCATCCCAGTTTCACTAGAAATGGAGGTTGAGGTAAATAGAATATTTTTTATACTAGTCAAATACTGGCAATGTAGAATACAGACTTATAACAGAGACAGAAGGAAGTGATACAACATGGAGGATAAGTCATTTTTGTGATGGAAATTCTTGCTAGAGCACCGTACTAGAAAAAGCGTGCTAAGTGTATACCACACGCAATAGGGATACATGGTACAACTATTTCCATGCAAAAGGAACCTATTCTATATTGCCAAAACTATAGAAAGACAACTAGTCCAAGTTGAATAAAGCATCTCCCATGAAATTTGAAAAAACTTAACCCATACATAAATATGTTTCCGACTGGAATTTAAGTGTCACTTTTCATAACATAAATTCTAAAAGTTAATTTCAAAATCTTCTTCATTTTTCAGGGTTTTCACCCTGAAAATTCAGCACATATTTGCTTTAAATATTTGCCATTCTTCATTTCCTTGTGAGTTATCATGAACATCAGTGACGCAAAGTTAATAAAGAGAAATCAAAAATTGTACAAGGAATTGCTAGAGCTAACAACAAAAGATACCATCTGAAACACAATGTCATGGCACTTCTATGTGGTAAAGGAAAGGAGGATACTGGGAGAGGTGAAATAAGCCTGGGACAAGCAGTTCATGGGGACTCTATTTGGTTTATTTATACTAATTTTCCAACATACCATTATTTTAAATTGTGCACAATTCAAACCAATTTCTTTGGTTCTTCATTCTGCCAAAAACTAAATTGTAACAAAATGAGACTCTGTTTTGTTTTTTTTTTAATCTAAGCATCTTTAATGAATTTCTAAAAAGAAAGAGAGAATGGCTGAAAATTGCAAGCCTATAAAACAAAAAAATTGTTATGCTATTTTTTGCTTTTTTTTTCACCTATGACAGGCTAAATTGTATCTGTGTCTCTAAGTATCCAGTCAAAGGTTTTGCTCATCACTGGTGTGGAAAGGCATCTCATCTACTTGATCCAAAGGATAAATAAAATAACCTAATTCTACTATCCTTCAGATACTCTTAAAAACTGTATAAGTAAACCTTCCACATTTATATAGAAGGTTTGTAGCAATTTAAAGCTCAAATAGGTTGAGGGTTCTGTCCTTTGATGGATGCTTCAGGTGAGACCCTTGCTTTGCCCATGAAAGATTTTTTTTTTGTCTTTCTTCTCAGACGTGCATCAGTTCATGGTCAAAGTCTGCTTGCTGCATTGATCCATCAGCCTTTAATTTTAACTTTGGAGATGCTTCCAGTAATCCTTGCAAACTGCATGGTTACAAAAATAGGTGTGTTAGTATTCCCCTTGTTCAGTTCTTTGCTTACATCTTTTTGCACAACAAAGACAGGTAAGACCTTTAGCAACATAAATATATTAGAAGTATTATCCTTCTTTACTTTCTGATGTTATTGTTATACGACTTCATTTCCACGACTTCATTTCCAGGAGGAGTATTTTGGGATGACATCAACTACGAAACATTACAAGCATAGGGCCATGATTTAATGGATACATTGCGTAAGCTGCCTGGAATCAGACCTGTTCCAACCACCACCTTTTACTTTCCCTCAGCATACCAAAACTAGAGATTTACATCTTATTTTTTTTGCCATAAATTTAAGGCAATTAGATATCATTGTACTTCTATTGTGCAATTCCTTCATTGTAATTAGAGCCAGACATCATAAAACAAGACCTTACCAAAGGCATTTGAAATGTGGAAAGAGATTACATGTTGTCTGGGGGGAGGGTGATGAAAGATGATGATAGTATCTTCACAATGGGCTAGACCAAAACCAGAGAGGAGAAAACCCTGAAGTGTACACTCGCAAAATGTTCTGGGTATACTCTAATTTTTTATTGTATTTACAATGGTTTTTCAAGTTACTAATATCTTTTTTTTATTTTTGAGAAGAAATGTATGAATTTCTATTCCTCAAGTTCTCAATAAAGCGTGTAGGTTCTCATGAAGAGCATGAAAAAAATCAACATCATTAAAATCAACAAAAGAATATCATCAAAATCAACAAAACCAAGCAATATCATTTAAGACACAGACAATTTTTGGAAAGCTTGAAACTTTAAATATTTCAGGAAATCCACTATTTCAAATTCTGTCATTTACTAAGTATTTCAGTGGGCTTACCTGTGTGTGCAAGCTGTATTTTCATAACTAGAGCCTAACTATATTGTGTTGAAACACATTTTAAATTCATTTTTATCCATTTCAGAGGTTTTATTGTTTTATTTTGTTAGTCTGTATTTTTGTCAGGGGAAACCTGACAGGTTTCTCACACTGTTTTTTTCAGATGCATGACAGTGCAAAAGCACTACAGATGTCAGAGTGGTGTCATTATGGAAACAAATTCTACATCTCCAGTGGAAACACCCCCCACATATTTTTTGCTCAAAACCACTGCCTGCTGTCTGCTCCAGCTTGCCTTGAATAATCTTTTAAATTTCCACTGTGTCTGAGATAGCTTTATGTCTTCACAAATCAATGTGCTGAGATTCAGTACATTTTACCCTGGGCACATTTATCTTATAACAACAACTTCCTGTTGTGAAGCAGAACTAAGCGGAACCATTTGTCTGTGTGCAGTTAAGACCTTAAACACAGACTGCACCACTCTCAGAGCCTTTACTTGTTTGTGAGCAAAACTCCTGCTTCGCAAACTGTGACTTCTTTTTTTACAATGTAATTTGGGAAAAAAATGTCGGTGAGCCATTGCTTAATTTATTGTACTTATTATATTTTACCAACAGCTGCCAAATAATTTGTAGAGATGTATTATCTTTTTGTGAATGTGCCCTAAGAGAGATAAAAATGTAGAAAGGCTGTTTGTTAAGTGTATGACAAAGAAAAACAAACATGGTCTTCTGGAAAGCAATTAAAATAGATCATCTCTCTTGGGTAAAGATTAATTAGAGGAGAAGTAAAAGTAGCATTTTTATTTAACCTTAGGAAAAAAAATCATTAATTAATATAATACTCTCAGTACAATACTAATCAACTGAATGTTTAATTACATAAGTTCAGCATAGTTTAATGCAAAGTCTGGCTTTACCTTCAATATTCAGATTGTCCTCCAGGATTGCCTTTCAAACACCTGCAAACGTCTCTATGCCCACAGTTTTGATTTAGACCCCTCTAGATTTCAGCTTCTTAACTCAAAACTGGGGTGCTTCACGTCTGATTCAGGGACCTGTATTTATCTTGCTGATTCAGTCCTGGCACTTGGCGCATGGATGGGAATCCATAGGTATTTCTCTGTCTAATTCCTCTGTGTTTTATTGGACATCCCATAATACATGCCAGGGTGACTAAAACTTCAAGTATCGAGGAAAAAGAAATGGTGGTAATGCACTTTTTAGAATACTATAAGAGTACTCACTGACAGTAGAGGAGCTCTGAGTGTCTTTTCTTGGATTTTAGGGTTATTTCACATAAAGTAGGCCAATGTGTTTGTGGTACCAGCTTTGCAAAGACTGAGTGGTCTTCTAAGGTAAAACTCAAATTGTACTTGGAGGGAGGATGGGATATGTTGAATTCTTTTGAGTGCAAATTCAGAAACCTGCTAGTTTAAATAAATAGCATAAGTTAAAAAGCAGAATGGATGTGACTGTGAAACAAATTAAATTACTACATCTGATAGCCCAAAAAAGAAATTAAATGAGGCTTACATGAGATGCGTCTCCAGCAGAGCTACTTGGAGAAATAGTTTTGCAGCTCAATTTCCAAGCACAGTCACTCCTCCTTAGGAGAATATAAGAATGACTTTTTGTTTCTGTGTATTGGAAGAAGTACGTGCTCAATATTCTAAATTCAGATGCAACAAAGACAATCTTCTTCAGAGAGAATAGCAACTGGCATCACAGAAGATGAATATTGACAATAAAAACATGAATCTGATAGCTTTTAGAATCCGCTATGCTTTTAGTTCAGGAGTTGGACTTGATGATCCTTGTGGATCCCTTCCAACTCAGAATATTCTATGACTCTATGAAAAATCATTTTGTATAAAGCAAAAATTTTTTTTTTCGCTTTTAGATGCAGAATGTCTGAAGTGTATGCAGACTCTTAAATTAAAAGTTACTGAACTTGACAAATTTATTTAAAAATTGTACAGTATTATTAATCATCAATATCCAAATAACCTATGTGACACTTAAATCTCATTATTTTGCTCTAGAAGACAATGGTACTTTTGTTGTTCCACTGCTGTAATAATGCTTATACTACTAATAAAGATCTTTGCTTTTCAGGGAAATGTCACCTATATACGTATGAAAAGTATTTCATTACAGTGATGATTTCAAATATCTAATTAGAAAGTTAAAGCTAGACCAGAGCAACTCTTTTACTTTGTATTTCTTTAAATGAAATTTTTTTCTCCTCTTATTCCATTTCCATGGAGCCCAAATATAATGAGGGTGATAAGAAGGCTTATTATTTTTAACATCTTAGTAATTAATTATCATAACTTTGTTAGTGATGATTTGGAATCCAACTCACTATTTTGAATGAGTAATGTAATTAGTGTCAATATGATTTCTGGCAGGCGAACTCCAGGTTAGAAAAATCTTAAAAGTTTTTTTTTTCTTTAATAGCTTAATATTCTCCTCCTTGTATTTCTTTACACATATGTCTTCTTTTTTATTTACTTGACTGACCACTACAAAAATAGAGAAAGATCCATTTGGATATCTGATTTTGCTAATATGGAAATATTCCTGTGACACCAATAACTTCATTGATGACCCATTGAAAATGAACTCATTAACAACCTCCTGCAAACAAACTTTTCTAGCTATAATATTTTTAAGTAAAAAGTTTCAAAACAACACTTTTTTGTTTGTTTGTTTGTTTGCTTTTTTTTTATTCTGAAGCCAAAAATAGATGCTATTTCATAATTATGTTATCCTGCTAAAACAAAAGAAGCTGGTTCTCTCACTTGATGTATTTCACAGAATTTCACAGAATTTCACAGAATGGCTAAGGTTGGAAGGGACCACTGGAGGTCATCTAGACCAAGCTCCCTGCTCAGTGTCCACTAGACCACATTACTTAGGATTGCCTTCCAAGTAAAAAGGAGACAAATGCTACTCTAGCCAAATTAGAAAGCAATGAATCAATTCTCTGAATTTCTAAAGTATTACATCATTATTTTTCTCATGAGGCACCTTTTTCCTTCCTACAGTGATCCATGGAATGAAGGAATACATTAGGAAAAAATCAGCTGTCAATCATATGGCAGCATCATATCTCAGTATTTCAGATACAACTGGACTAGAGTACAGATTTTCTTTCCACATGTAGCCTGTGTCTGCACTGATGAGGTTAATAGTGCCAAGGAACAGATAAAAGGACCCATGGCATGATATTTGGCTTGCACAGCTGGCCTGGTGCCAACTTTCCTGCAAGGTGCAGGAGTTAGTCCTGTCAATGGACTCTCCCAGTGGTCAGCGTGGGTGAGACTGATCTGTCATGGGGTTAAAAGGAGCTTAATACGATGGATGCTTCTGCTGTGTGAAAGGTGATCTCAGTGTCAGATAACAAACATCCCAGTTAAAGCACCTCTAAGCTTGAGAAGAAATCTTATTTTCCTAATTAATTTAATCTCAAATTCATTAGAATGTTTAGACAGCAAAGAATTTTTTTTCTCTGTCCTGCTCTAATTTTAGTAGCCTGTATTATATCCTCCTAATTTTTCTCCTCCAAAGTCAACCAAGCTTTCAAAGGTTGGTTTTTACTCATTGCTATAAAGTAAATTAGAAAGTGTCAGTATAATATCTTCTTGATGTGATGTGAATATCAAAGACTGAAAGATACCCTGGTTATATGACAATGTTTGCCTGGCATAAATGAATGAGTTCTTCTGTTTTTAATGTAATCAGTCTGACTTTGTTCTCACACCAAATCAGTGGAGGGCAAATCTTTTGACAGATGTGGAGGTACAACCTCTTCCTTTCATGTCATCATGACTCACTGCAGTTACACCATTTAACAGGGTGAAAACTGCTAAAAAATATTTTTTTTGTTCAAGAGAGTTTTGGAGGGCTGGGGTGCGTGGATTTACTTTGCTTTTAATAGCCACGTGTTGAGATGGAAAAAAAATAACTTGCTTTGGTTGTCTTCTGCATTTATTAGTGTTTCTTTTCAGAAGTTAATGCAACAATAATCTTTTTTAAATGTATACATGATCTGGACATTTATTGTTAATGCAGATAGTCAGGAAACAAATATTTGTCTAATTGGCCAACATTGAATGGTAAGATAAGTATTTATGTTTTCTGCATCATAGGAGAGAAGTCTTTCAAAGCATTATTGTAAACAGTATGTATTGTAACCAATGTATGGTGACAAGAAAGGGACTAGAACAGGACATGAAGGGGAAGGACGTTTGAGATCAGCAGCCTCTAGCATTGGTTGACTACATCCTTTGGTCTGTCCAAATAAGGGTTCATTACTAAGTTTTGTTTTTACTTTTACAATGATATAAAGACTGTACATGTTGAATAAGCTCCCCATCTCTTGTAGAGGTGAATGTCAGACCTATCTTCACACTTTTTCTGCACAAGTTTCTATTATCCACATATTGTGTTATTGAGACTTCATTTGTTTTCTCCCTAAAACAATACTGATTTCCTACGGTTAAGTTCTTCATGGCATATTACACTTCAAAATTTGGTTAATGTAATACTCAGAAGCAGCAATCTGGCATTTTTACTGTCTCTAAAATAAAAGTATATAGTCCATAGCAAAAAAAAATAAAACCCCATAAAACAAATTATATGTGGACACAAATAAACAGAATTATTGACTGAGAACACAGACAAAGAGCAAGACGAACTGAGGAAAAGCCCTTCAACAACCTAAAGAGGGAGAAGGAATAAAGAAAATTCCTTCAATCACAGCAAATTTCCCCAACGCAGTCCAATTTTTCTCATTTTAATTGTAGGATTTCATGACTAAGATTTCCCAGGATTTAAGGTAATACAGATCTTAGCCTTAACAAAGAGGAGGCTACAACTGCTTCCTGTGCTGGAGGTGCAAAATAATCCTCTAACTACTTTTGTCTAAAGATTGAATGACACCTTCAACTACTATCAGCAGTGCAAAACTGAACGAACAGCTATTACACCCTATTGTTTCAGTAATGCGTGCATTAGTGTCCCTAAGGGTGTATTTATGGGGATAGGCCAAATGATTCCAGAGGACCTATAACTGTCTTTTAAATCAATGATGCCTGCACTGAGGAGTCCCTAAGCTCTCATTGACACTGTCATGCCAAACAGCTCGCTTGACACCTGCACTGAGGGAGATCTTCCATTTTCAATGGTAGACGGGGAACCTGGCCACAGCAACCTCGCTACAGCCTGCCTGTGTTGAGCTGCAATCACCCCGATATTACCATTGAATGAAAAATTCTACTAGCAAGTGGTAGATTCTGAAACACTTATCTAACATTCAGTGTCTGCTTTGTAGTGCGATTAAAGGGAGCAAAAACACTAACACAAAAAATCCTGGGATTTTTAATTAAGCAACATTTAAAAGATATGTTCCTTATAAGTAAGAGAAAAAGGGTATTAATTTATTTTTAATCTATCTTTTATCTTCCATCTTCCAAAACTGGTAGGACAATTATAATTTTGCATTCTTGGAGCAAGAAGTTCTGTCTATTCCCCCTGCTCCAAACCAGCTTAAAGGAGCTAAAACACATGCACATGCACATGACACATACACAGGAATTTTTCCCCAAAAGACAAAGGCAGAAGAAATTAGATAAATGCATGTCTCCTAATGGACAAATTTACTTTCTTTGATAAGATATGAAAATTGTTGAAAAGCACATGTTTACACATAGGCATAAATAAAAATCCAGGAACATTATATATAAAACTACTTTGTGTACATTTCTAAGCTATGCATATATATTTCAGTATTGGCAATGCAATTTTCAACACTACTCATACATCTTAGCAGCAAAAGCTGCCATTAATCACATTCTTCAGGAGTTACTCAGATCCCAATGTAGGAATATTGTACAGCTATAGCTGTGACAAGAGTGGGAAAAAACTAGTTATCTATTTTACTTACATTTTGTATTAAATAAGTGTTTTTACTTGCTTGGGGACAGCCTGTAGTTCTGCATGTCAAACAATTGCCTTGTCTAGAGCAGGTGATTGACACCTCACTGAAGGGTTGTCACTGAGCCACCATGGAGATCCCACTGACTTTGATTGGCCTGGAAGCTGCTGCTAACCCTGGGGAAGAGAGTTTTGCTTGTACACGAACAAGCATGACAAGGACATTCGGAATAGGAATGCACCTGTTAAGAACATGACATACTGGAGAGACAAAAATTACACTGTTAAGTGCAGGCATCTGCTCTGTACACACAGTCTTGGACATCTCAGGTCTTCATTGTGGACACTGAAAAGCTTTGGCAGAGGGATTTTTCAGCCTTCTGCTGCATTCTGTGAGAAACATAAGGTTCTCACAGAAACTAGGCAAAATACTGTTAAGGGTTTTTGTAAACTATTTCTCTATCTTTGCACCTCTTGTTTGTCAAGGAATTGTTATGATATCCTAACAAGAAATATTTTGAAATGGGTGTTCTGTGGATTGACCAATCACCCTGATGGGTGGTTGGTCAGAGGTCCAATAATCTTTTGCCATGTTGGCGACTCAACTTATAAAAACTGATTTATAATTAATTAAATCAGCCATTTTCTCTGGACTCTGGTCGTGTCCTTTCTCTTCACCCCGGTCTCAACAGCGACACTTTATTATATTCAAAGGTCAGTTAATGTTTGCAAAGTTTCAAGTGAAAGTAAAATATTTGGTTGGGCTTTTATTATGTAATTTTTTATACTTCCTTGAAGAATTTACACCAGAAGTACCCAAGTCCCCATACAGCACTCTGGTGTGCCATACTGCTTCAGGTGTCTCCGACAGCCAAATATTACTTTCTTTGCTAAACCAGCTATATTGCCACGTTTGGAATTATGTCCTGGAGCCCTCAGGCTGCAAATCAATGAATAAGGTCCACTTATGTCTAATTTGTATGGTAATACCTGGGATTTGCAGTCAGTTGTGCTGTACCAGACTGCAACACCTCATGTTTTCTTCAACACAGTTGCTAGTTTTATGCTATCAGGTTTCCAAGAATCAGCAATCTAACAGAAGCACAGTATTAGCTGGACATTACCTGTTAGTAACAGTATGGCCATGGTTTTGTTTTTGGGCATAGAGCATGATAGGGGATACACATGATAGAGTCACCCCAAGACAATCAGTTAATTTAGTTCAAGGGAACTGACAGTGTTATACCAGGGTGCTATGCCAAATTACACTAAATGAAGTTTTGTCTCATCATGTTTTCATGGTTTTGTGATACAATCAATAAATCAAGTGTGTGATTTTTTTTTCTTTTTTCTTTTTTTTAGCTTTACTTTTCGTATTGACCATTCTGCCAAAGCAATATGTTGGTTTCAAGAGGAACACAAAATCTCATCTTCTCAGACTCCAACCTGAACAAACTTCTCAAACTACTATTAATATCCAAATACTGTTTGGGATCTCCATACAGTCCATAGCAGATTGCTGGAATCCCAAACAAACAAACTGTCTGTATCCTAAAAAACAAAATGGCAAAGAGCATAGCATCCCTTTCGAAAGAATTTTTATCCAAATCTGAGCTTTGCACTGACAAAATTCAAAGTTATATAACTTCTTCCTTAGGAGACCCCTTGAACCAGTCTTGTTCTTTCTCACAAAATGCACTGCCAGGAAAACTTTCATTTAAAAAAAGTAGAATCTATTAAATCCTTCCAATTTAAACTATAGACCCTATGTTCAAACAGCTCATTCAAGAGACTGGATAAGATTTTTCTGAAGAATAGATTTGTGAGCAGTCTAAGCCAGTTTTACTGAAGTTACTCTGGCTTGTACAAGTGCACAAATACTATTTGCAAGAGGAACTGAAACTTGAGAACCTACTTCCAAGATAAATATCCTTATCAGTGGACTGCTGGAGCAGTCTTGGCTCTTCCACCTTCCTAGCAAACATTTATCCTGGAAAGTCAGAAGTTTTACACAGAAAACTGATTTCAGCAAACAATTTGAGGTATATTTGCTTGCTTACATATTGGTATAGCATAAAATATTATTTTTTTGAAAAGGAATGAATTCTTCACAGCATGAAATTTTCTTCTAGGAAACCTAATTGTCTAAGTTATATCTGGAAATTCTATTCATTACAGTCCTACTAAATCAATGTCTTTTATGAAACACATACTCTCTAGCAATATACTTGAAATAATGAATGCTTATTACTGTAGTGGAAGGAGAGGGTGGGTTAAAATCCACTTAGTCAGGTCAAGAATGTTAACATACCAGATGAATTATTTATTCTTTGCTTATGACAAATAAAAACGTAGAGTTAGACTTGGTACTTGCAGGGGACATCTAACAGACTAAACTGAGGTTCCTAACCTGGAATATATCTTCCCTTGGGATCCTAACATGGCCAGATTTGAGATAAATGCCAAGGCACTGCACAATTTTAGGTTGCTATATGCATACTTGCCAAAGGAAAATTAATTGCTATGTAGTATTTTGGGGAAGAAAAAGACAATAAAAGAGTTGGAGTATCAAAGTTAAACACATGCAAACCTCGTTTGAAGGCCTTCGAAGGCTTTTACCTCTGACTTACCTGTGACTAGCTCAGGAACATGTAAATAAAGTAGGCTGCTTCAGCAAGCACCAAAATGTGAGTGAAAATTAGACTCGGACCACTTGAAGTGTCATATCTTTGGTTATTTACTGGCTTCATGCTCACATTTCAGAACACACAATGTCTCTTGATGGAATTTGTGTACAGCACAATTTTTCTAATGTCTTTTTTAGTTTCTCTTGAAAAAGGCAAGAAAGCCTTGAGAATTTATGTTATCTTTTGCCATCTTGGCTTGAGGATGAGCTTCATTTTAATTTCTCTTTCCCTTTTCTCATTTTTGATGGAATGGTTTTATCTCTCTGGATTAGGCCTCAGGAAGATTGCAAAGGTGGTTTTCTCAAAGTCTGAGAACAGTTATATTACTAAAATACAACATTAGCTAACCTTTTAAAGAACAATGTAAAATGCAAATAAAAAATCTTTAGAGTCTTATAAACCACCTTTCATTTGAACCATCATTCGGAGCCATAAATTAGATTTAGCTTTTTCAAAGTTTGATGTTTCACTAGAAATCCCTTTAAAACCAGGTTCTCTTGTGCTCAGCTCTAGACTGGGGAGGCAGGCCATAGGAATCTAAGAAGAAGGAGGAGGACGGGAAGCACTTTACAAAGGAGTAAAAAGACCTTCCTTAACATGTAGAGACAGTCTCTAAGTCCTAAAAGTCATTCATGTCATTTGCATCCTGGTCAAGGCTGTACCCAAATATCCATAAGAGTTTTCATAATCATCAGCTGAGTTCAAACATTGGATTGAATGAGTACTTAATGTATCACACCACCCTTAAAGAGAAATGCAGCAGCATAAGAAAGGCAAGTGTGCTGATTTCACTCGGGGTAGAGTTAATAGTCTTCACAGTGGCTGATATGCGGCTGTGTTTTGTATTTGTGCTGAACACAGGACAGAACTGATAATATAGAGATGCTTTTGTTATTACTGAGCATAGTTTACACAGAGCCAAGGCCTTTTCTGCTTTTTGTACTGCCATGTTGGTGAAGGGGCTGGTGGGGGGGTGCATGGGAGGTTGGGAGGAGACACAGCCACGACACGTGACCCAAACTCACCAAAGGGATATTCCAGACTATATGTCTTCCTACTCACTATATAAAGTGGGGGGAACGAGGAGGAAGGGTGGGGGAGACATTTGGTGACGGTATTTGTCTTCCCAGGACACCATTATGCCTGATGGGGCCCTGTTGTCCTGGAGATGGCTGAACTCTGCCTGCCCATGGGAAGCAGTGAATTAGTTCCTTGTTTTTCTTTGGTTGAGTGCACAGATTTTGCTTTCCCTATTAAACTGTCTTTACCTCAACCCACAAGTTCCCCAGCTTTTGCCTTTCTGATGCTCTCCCCGATCTCGCTGGTGGGAGAGTGAGCGACCATGAGGCTGCATGGGGCTTGGTTGCTGACTGGGATAAAACCATGACAAAAAGCTATCAAATTCAGCTGTGAATTTCCATGCTTTTGTGAAGGAAAAGCATTATTATCCTGACATAACTATAGACATTTTTTAAAGCTATCAGACTGAAACATGTTGGAATCATAGAATTTATTTCTCTCAGCCACTCATCATTTGAGTCACTCTCCTGACTCTTCACCAGTTTAGTTGTCTTTCTCTGGACACCCTCCAGCACCTCAATGTCTTTCTTGAAGTGAGAGTCCCAAAACTAAACAGAAGACTCAAGATGTGGCCTCACCAATGTTGAATACAGGGTGACATTCACTGCCCTGGCCACCTAAGCTCACTGGTGGCTCATGTTCCATTCCAACTACCCTGCCACCAGCCTATAGTGCTGCCTGGGGTTCTTGTGACCGAAGTGTAGGACCTGCTACTCCACCTTGTTGAACCCTTTTGTTGATCTCAGCCCACGGATCCAGCCTGTCCAGATCCCACTGTAAAGCCTTCCTACCCTTCAGCAGATCAACACTCACACCCAACTTGGTCATCAGCAAACTGACTGAGCATGCAATTGATCCCCTCATCCAGATCATCAATAAAGATGTTGAACAGGACTTGGCCCAACATAGATCCCTGGGGAATCCCATTAGTGACCGGCCACCAACTGGATGTGATTCCACTCACCACCACTCTCTGGGTCCACCCATCCGGACAGTTTTAACACAGGGAATAGTACACCTGTCCAAGCCATGGCCTGCCAGCTTCTGCGGGAGAATGCTGTGGGAGACAGTGTCAAAGGCTACATTGAATTTCAGGTGGAAGAAGATTCTAAAGTGAATGGTTTCTGATTAACTGTTATCTGGCTATTATACATAATTGTTACAAAACTTTATGGTTAAAAAAAGAAAATGAGAGACGTGTACAAATCCTGTAAGATTGTAAAGGAGACCAGGAAACTTGGAAACTCAAAGTACAATTCCTATAAGATACCGAAGGACCACATCCAACTACTTTAAAGGAAATTATTCAGGTTTCAAAAACAGAGGATTTATACAAGGCATTAAAGAGTACTAATTAATAAGCATTGGTGTTGGCCTTGGACAGAGTTTAAGAGTTTTATAGTATTTCTTCTCATTTATACATTAGAGAAAAAAATTTCAAAGGCTGATTTGATTTGGCTACTAGTCTTCTTGAGGGAAGACTGCCTCATATTTCTAAGTAGTGAAACTTATGGTATAAATCTTGTCATCTAAATTTAGCTCTCTAAGAGATAAGTATCTGGTCCAAGCTAATCAACCAGTCTGTCATACAGTCAGGAGAGAGTTTCCACTTTAATGATGATTTATTCTATTTATGGTACGCCTTTATTTCAGTACTAAGTAGATTGGACTTCAAAAACTCTCCTTCTCTCAGTGCTGACTATATAGAAAACTCAGATCATTCTTTTACTCTAGATATTTCCTTTTTAGTTATCTAAAATGTAGAAGAATAAACCTCAACTGAGGTAAGTAAAGGCTTTGAACTACTGTCTATTTTCATGAATAAATCCACAAGGTTTGTATATAAACAAACAGAGAATGCATTGCCAGAACAAAAAATCTTCTCAATCTCCCATTTTTATCTCTCTACAATCATGTTTTTACATCCCTGGTAGAAGCCCTTTCTCACCCCTATAAATAAAAGCCTGAAAGCTGATTCATTGTTTCTCACGGCAAACTCAATGGATAGCTCAGTATGAATCATGCCATTTTTGTGAATCTATTTTGTAAAACTTCTTTGCATGAGTTGGATCTTTCCTAAGTTCAAAGTTACTTTTCATGTACTGAGATTCGGGCCTCTGAGACATTTGCAGCCTGGAGGGTAGAAGAGGGATATGGAGAATTTGCCTTGCTTCACTGCTTTCCTCTCATTTATTTCAAAAAGACTCACAACTGTGTCTCTCCCCTGTTTGTTTGCTGTAGTGCAGTGCTTCTGAAACATCTGCCAGAGCTACAGACTTTGCAGCACCAGACTGATTCATGCCTACATATTGCATTAAACATTTCATGCATTGGCTTGTGCAATCCTTTCATCACCCAGCTACTTGAGCAGAGTCCAGCTGTATTCCCGTTGTGTGTTAACTTGTAGGCTATTGCAGAATTTCAGATTTGGTCCTTGACTATCCTTCTGAGAGGGATAATTAAGAACTATGAAAGCACAAACTAGTTTTCATATATTGCAATTTGAGGGAATAGGAATTATAATCTCTCATTAGAAATGGCAATTCATATAACATCTAGAAATTAGTGGACAAAAACTGTGAAATAGGACTACACTGGCATTTATGACCATTTTTTTTTAACTTTTTTTGGAGGCTAATCTCAAAATATTTAAATAGTTTTTTTGAAATGAGATTTATTGAACTTAGAAAACAAGGTTTTCTACTCTTTAATCTACTATCCACTAAAGGTGACGTTTCTCTTACTACTTGATTTTTTGTTTAAATTCTAAATACATATAACTCATGATTTTGATTTTAACACTGGCATGATTTTGAAGTCCTTTACAGCTACTATATGTTTCTATTCACTAGACAAAGTTCACAGGCAAAACAAAAATTCTATTGCTTTTTAGGATTGATGCACAATGACATATATAGACATTAATTTCAGAATATCATTAATAACATTATGCAATCCTTTTTCATTTAAAATCTTCTCATGATCACAATATTTATCAGGAACATATTTTACTAAATAAAAAATCCACTTCCAGAGAAATCCTCTTGCTCCGTGGATGGAAAATTAAATGTCACGGTCAATCTTGTCTTATCACATTTTTCATTTTAAATGGAAATGTAGCACGGCTATTGAATGAGATAACTTATTTTCAGTATTGAGTTTCAGCTGAGACCTTACCGATAGCACTGCTGTTACCGATACTTGGAATACTACAGCTGTAATTTTTGGGTGCAATATAGTACCATTAAGAAGCCCAACTGATACAAAGATTTGGCACGAAGAACTGCAGATGCTCAAAGTGTAAGACAACTTACATCTACAAAGTGTTTGCAGTCTGAGCAAAAGGGTGGGAAATCTACTACAGCAAGTGACATTCCAGCCTATCTAATATCAAAGAGTTTCACTTACTGAGTTCATTGAAACAAACCGATGCAAACCAAGAACCTTCAGGAGGAATAAAGATTGAAACCAGCTAAACACTAGATCTTAGAACAGTCTATGTCTTAGTTACAAAATGCTTATCTTAGGAAATAGGCTGAAAGCACAAGGGATCCACAATCAGAAAATCATTTAACTGTACATTCAACTAGAACAGTAGGAGCCCACCCACTAAGATATAAGCCCACATTTAAAGACCTTGTTTAACCAAAAACCAGGCATATATTAGCAAAGAAGACACTGGGGGGAAAAGTCATGCTTATATAAAAAATAAACAAACCAACAAAACCCCCGATTTTACGTAACATTTTTTCGACTGTTTAGATCAAACAAGGTAGAAAACAGTTCTTCAAAGTACTTCAAAGTACTTTAATTTGAAAGTACTTTGAAAGGCTATGCCAAATGAACCACATCAGGCTTATTGTTATTGCTTATCGAAATAAAAAATTGTGCTGCTCTACCTCTGAGAGAGGTTACCTTTTGAAACACTCTATTCAGATCAAGTTATAGTGTAATTTTGTTATCACTGCTACATTTACAGCAACAGATCATAATCAAGAGAAAAGAAAGTATAAAACAAAGGGTACTGCAATGTCACTTTGATTACCCCTTTCCAGTAGCACTCTAAACATGCAAGTATCTTAAGAGCAGTCAATAAGCATATAATGAAGACAATCTGGTTACTTTTAACCAAGGAAAATCAAAGGCAAGAAAAAAAAATACTTTGTCTTTAAGCTGTGAATGTCTTTAAGGTCCCTTCCAACCCAGACCATTCTGTGATTCTATATTTGATCACATCTGTTTAATGACAAAAAAAGAAAAACAAAACAAAACAATTGTAGCATACTGTTCAATTTTACTCACTATTGTCAGGTTTAAATTTGATACTGCATAGCACCGCTATGAAGATTCATACCTCATCTTAAGGTGAGAAACTGTAAGTATGGCACAAAAGAGCAGTGCCAGCTTATGAGCTTTTTCATAAGCTACAGACTCAACTGATGGAGTTTTATTAGGGATAAAGAATCAGCTCACATTATTTCTACTTCCACTAATTTTGTGGGTGGCAGTAATTAGCAGAGGATTTGGCAGACAGCTGGGGGCAGAACAGTAACCTCTTAAGTGGCCTTACATGATTCTCTAAAGCTCATTTGTCAGAGTCATTAAGCTTGTCTGTGTAAAGACATCCATTAGCAGAGTCATGCCCTACTGATGCATCTCTTGAAGCATCTTTTTTAGAGATTTGCTGTCACGGTTCACACAGAGATGCACAAATGAAATCTATTATGGTATTGACTCGGTCTAGAATTAAGAGAACTAAAACCACGTTTGGTGTTACATGTTGCTTATTCTGTGTAATACTCGTTTTTGGATTTGAAATATCAGTGTTTTAGAGCAGGAAATGGTTCTTCAGACTGTATTTATGAAGTATATAGTACAGAAATGGTTGACGGTGACAACGGCTACCATCATATAACAACTGCACTTAAAGTTACCAGTATTTTGCAATGCACATTTGCAGCAGAGAGGACCAAAGAAGGCCACTGCCAGCCCATAAATCCAATATTAAAACCTTCAGATGCAGTTTCAGTCTATTCCAATATCTGAATCATCTGTTAGTGAAGAAGTGAAGCGGGTAAGAGGCAATGGACAGAAACCTTTGCACAGGAAGTTCTGCCTGAACATGAGGAAGAACTTCTTTCCTGTGTGGGTGACTGAGCACTGGAACAGGTTGCCCAGAGAGGTTGAGGACTCTCCGTTGCTGAAGATATTCAAGAACCTTTTGGATACAATCCTGACCCATGTGCTCAAGGACAACTCTGCTTATGCAGGGAGGTTATACCTGTGGTATGTTTACTGCAAGGTCTAAATTCCAGCTACTGGAGAATCAGTGTTGTGCCACACTGTGCCCTGGTCTAGCCACCAGAGGTTGGAGGGACAGAGTGTGTGTTTGCACAGGTGCTAAAAGGTATAAGCAACAGTGTGTGGAGGAGAAACTGTGGGCTGCAGATCCAGTGGGAAGCAACAGGAGAAACCAGGGTGTATGGGGGTCTAAGTGCAAGCACTGGGAGAAGCATCTTCAGCAGTGCTATACCTGGGGACATTGCTCCATCTGTGGCAGCCTGTGTGTTGGGCCGTGCTGGTGGCCTCTGTGAGTGTGTTTGCTGGGAAGAGGGGAATCTCCGGGTCTGGAGTCTGCTGGGCTTGGAAATTCTCTCCATATTCTTAATTAGGGTTAAATTTAGCTTTCTTTTTTTTTTCCCCTGGAATCTCTTTCTAGTGAGAATATCAGCATAACATCGTGTCATATAAAAATATGTACAGAACAGAAATTTTCCTAAAGCAAGATACAAATCCAAAATAAAATGAGAGGTTACTTAAAAAAAAATTACTTGTTGCAAGGCTTCTTAAAGCTATATTAAAGATACAGATACAGATGCCAAATCTCTCTAAGTACAATTTAGCTTTTTTGAAATGCCAAATATTTCTATTTAATCTATCAATTTACTATCAATCATTTTAATTTATTTAATCTTTAATCTTTATCATCCCAGTAAGCAAATACAGAAGAAAGCTCAAGATAAAGTTACTAAATAATTACTTCTGGAAGTAAAAGTGGTATTTTTTAAACTATATTAACGTTTTTGCTTCCCATTTCAATGGGGCAGACTGGGTACTTTAGAAAACCATGTGGTTGCCACTGATAAATATTGAATTATTGAACACTACTAGATTATTTAAGGATTCAGAGCATTTAATTTATATCTTGATGAATATCTGCAATGTGTAGTTGTTTTGGTTTTGAACTTTTAAAAATGGAACTTAAAAGGATTAAGTCTCTCAACTTCAGAGTACTACTTCATAAAATTCCAGTAAATGTATTTAAATTAGAGGAATTTATCAAGGAGAGTAATTTCTAACTGATATTTTGAACAGCTCATATATTAACTGCAGGGCACTAGTTCAGACATCAACTGACAATAGTTTGATTAACGTTTTGAGAAACACAGTCATTTTATACAGTATATTAAATCAGTTGTTTCATTTTGAGGAGGGACAAAATGTCATAATGAAACAATTAGGTGGTGATGAAATAAATTGATCAAGAACATATTTGATCATAAAACCTCATCTCTCATAAAATGTTGAAGAAATATTGCCAGTGGACTTACTAATTCATTATGAGTATGGTATTATTTTTGATTTGGGACGGACTGTGACGTATCATATCCTTAAAATTTTACATTTTTTCTAGAAAGAGGAAATAGTTTGCAATGATAAATACTCCCTTGGGATTGTGCCTAGCATATTTGGAGTAATATGATTTATTTATTTGATTAATTTAGTCAAACAAAGCAGCTCCAATTTTACAAAAGAGGCTGGGACTTAATAGTCATTAACCTCGAGCATCAATCAATTTCTCCAGAAAGGACATTTTAAATTATCACTCTCTGATCTCCTAAGGTTCCAGCATCTAAGAGTATGCATTAGACTAGTGAGTCTGTGTGTAAGTTGGATTCGGTACTAAGACTTTTATGAACTAGTTTGTGATGTGTAAGGTAAGGTTGGATGGGGCTTCGAGCAACCTAACCTAGTGAAAAATGTCCCTGCCAATGGCAGGGAGATTGGAGTAAATGATCTTTAAAGGTTCCTTCCAATTCCAAGCATTCTGTGAGTCCACGACAGTGCTGGAGCCCTGGCAACAAATGAGCCTCCGTCTCTGGACAGCAAGTCCTCAAATCCTGCCTGGTCCTGACAAATCAGTGTTACAATACAAATCTTGTCAGAATGTTGTAGATATGTTATGGCATGCATTAGATCCTTGAAAAACAGTCTCACTTTTCTTCTGTAGTTTCTATCTAACCTAGCCTCTCTAGACAGCATAAAAAAGTAGTAGCTTAAAGGTAGTAATAGTTTAAAAGAAACAAATCTGTAAGGGAAAATGAGTTTTCATATTTTTCCTGAACAGTTATTAGTTACTTAATATTAATGTCACATTCATCCTACTAGAATTTAGCCTTTTGACTAAAGGAGAATCAAAACAAAGCCATTTATATACATTAACCAGCAATATCATATTACAGTTTACTAAGACTTACTGCAATGTCACTTTCAACTTGTAGTTTTAATCCAAATGTCTCAAATGTCATTATGAACAGTTATGTTTAGATGCAGTGTTACCTTTTTGTTTTCTAAGCTTAGAACTTGCAAGAGGAAAATTAAGTAAGTTATCCATTACTTTCCAAAATTCCTCCATCAGATGTGATGCCAGTGCCAATGTGCAATGCTTAGAATACAAGGATTCCTACAGCTTAAGGAATTGAATATTCCTGGCACTGAGCTGATGGACTCACATTGCCCTAGAAGAATGTAAAATAATGATAAATTGAAATAGTATTAGGTTTCTTTTGTATTCCAGAACATGGCAGAATACAAAGATTAGAGAACCATAAGAAGAAATGTGAAACAAACTCTGAATTTTAATAGAGACACTGAATACCATCCAAATATGAATTTAGGGGCTATCTTTGATCATTTTGTGGTATCAGTTAGTTCAGTAGGAGTCTGAACCTGCCTGATTCACATCTCAAAAACTGTCTTGAACAATCAAAAGGATAGAGGCACATGATTCCCAAACATGTATAACCCTGCATCTTTCTTGTTATTGTTATCAGACACTAATGAGTGACCAGATACAAATCGAAGTGTCCTACTGACACATGCTCCCACAACTGTAGCAGAGGAACAGAGAGAAGAAACCTGTGGTGGTACACCATTTCATTTATGAAAGACTCATGGCAGAATTAGCATAGAATTATAAAGGTTATTAAGGCTCATATCCTACTATTGCAGTAACAGTGACCATGTTATACAATAATTTTTATAAACCAAGTTCCATCTTCAAAATATCTTAGCTTTTTCTATCACATATTCCTCCTGGAAAAGTTTTTCCCACACTGAACAGCTTTTTGCCAAATAAAAGCAAATAGTTTTTTAATTAAACTGTTTTCCAGACAAATTAGCATCCTTTTTTTCACACTTTCAAGATTCTCTCTAATTAGCCAGACTTAACTTTCCTCAAAAAGTTAAATGCTCACAGTTAAGTTCAAGATGTTTTAAGTGCCTGCCCGTTTGTATTTTGATGTTTTATCTCTATAAATACCATTTACTTCTCAAGTAGAAATGGGTATCTCACATATATTGGCCATCCCCTTCCACTGGAATCCACCACTTAAAACTACATCCCTTATATCACATTTCCCTTTACCACACCAAGCACTGCAACATGATTTGTATATTTCCATGCAGTTGTATGGCATTAGAGTTGGCACCTCCTGAAGAGGTGAAGGTGGGAAATATCTTAAACACATCCATAAAAAGAATTATTACTTCTAGCTGACTAGAACAAAAGCTGTTTTAAAACTGCCACAATTTTGGAAGATTTAGATTGTCTAGAGGAGCTGTAGTTGTTAGTAGAGAAATTGTTCACAATAAGAAATCAGTAAGTTTGTAACAGTTTGCAGAGGTGTTTCTGCTGAGCAAACAGCAACTTAATAAATGTACATAGTAATAACATTTCATGTACTGCTATTCAATTTTGCATCTTCCCTTCTAATAGCCATTCCATATTCTAAATTATATTTGTGAGCATGAACCTTTGCCTTCTAACTATTGTTACAGAAAATTACATCAGTTATATCATCCACAAGGGACTTGTTGAAGTTCACTGAAGAAGAAAGTCTAAACTATTCCTATAGGTACGCATTTATATTGCACTCTCTAGTCTAATGTAGCTGCCAGCACCGCTAATTTACTTCAAGAATAGAGAGCGATCATGTTACTTAAAGGAAAACAGCGATGAGGCTTCATGTTATTGCTAACAGCCTCAGCTATATTAAGGTATAAAGACAGGTAATACAAAATCCTAAAAGGAGAATAAACCAATTCATTTCATTACAGAAGACTGTAATTATGAGTAAAAGATGACATTTGTAACATGCAAATATGTTCCAAAACCAGCAAGAACAGACCAAGCGCTGAAAATGAACCACCATCCATTAAAACAGAGGCCCACTCTTCCCTCAAGAGGTGTGGCACCATGTGATGTGAAGAACCTGTAGCTCATTGGTGGAAAATATTTCCACTTCTTGCATGAATAACACCAAATCTACCTCAGAAATATGGGTTGGCTATAAATATGCCCTTGGGACATACTGCTGAGACAGCAATCCCAGGAAGTCTTTGTCAACTCTGCGTTAGAAGAACTGTCCAAACAAAAGCAACTGGTATTTTAAACTTGTGAAGTTATGGAAAGGTCTGTTCATAGTCCCTTAAATTCTTTCATAGCCATCTCTGTTCTTCACTGACTATCATGGTTTTGTAGACTTTGAAATTACTTTTCCCAATCAGCTGCTCATCCTTACTTGCCATTGTCCCAGCTGTAGCATTCAGGAAAATTAGGGCTATTTCACAGAGCAGTTCTGGTGACAATGTGTTTCATTATCATGAAAGCAATGATGATGTCATAAGCGTTGAAGATGAACATTACTGAAAGAATCAGACAAAACACAGAGATATTTAATCAGCAACGAGGAGAAAAGTATTTCAGTAAAGGATACAATGTCTTCAAATGAGGCTTGGAAATTACATTTTATTTTCTAAAAAGTATACTGGAGTACAGAATTGCCCATTAAATACAAATCCAGGGGACACATCTCCTGCAGTTGATCTGAAGAGACAAGCAAAAACAGCCCAATCTGATGATGAATTTCTAATCAGTGACCTGACTGTTTGTTTCTTACTTGTCACAGATGTTTTTTGTAGCATTTTCTGCATATTCAAGATCAGCTGTGTCTGTGATTTTGCATATATTAACAAAAAAACTTTTGCCGACTGCACTTCAGAATGGAACTTACAAAGGAGTGAAGAAGTGCAGAAGGGAAACTGAACATGTTTGCCTTGCCAAAGGTCTTCTCCTACATTGCTGATTAGGGATAAACCAAATCTCTCTTACACAGCTAGCTTTTATTATTCTATTATAGGACAAACTTTCAGTCAAGAGATTAAAGCTAGAATTCTATCTGCAGTGAGACAGTCCTCATTCTTGGTTTGTCATGGAAGCCCCTATGGGTTTACCTAACCCAAACCCAAACCTTTTGGTTCCTGTTAAGCCAAAAATATTAAAAATCCTTCCACACTTTCTAAAAGATATACCTGTCCCTATAAGACTACAGAACACATTGTGAGTTAAGAATCACACAGAAAGTTAGGTGGCACCATGAAACGTCTACCCGAGTTCAACCTGCACTTCAGCAACAGTCTGAGGTAAATTTTCCTTTTTCAGATTCTAAAAAGAGGCTGTGTCCAAAACTGAAACGGTTTTTTTAGGCTACTCTCATTGTGTGAAAAGAAAAATATGTTCATTCTCCCTATAAACATACTCTCTGAATTTTTTATACCTCTGTGGGTACAATACTACCTCTATTTAATATAAACTTTCAAACACAGGATTAGATTCACAGAAATGATTAATTAATGAGGGACAAGGCCCCACCTGCTGCATCCAGCTCTGACATCCCCACCAAAGAAAGTACATAGATCTGTCAGAAAGAGTCCAGAGGAGGCTCACCAAGATGATTAGAGCGATGGAGCATCTCTCCCATGAGGAAAGGCTGAGACAACTGGGATTGTTCAGCCTGGAAAAGAGAATTGGGGTGACCTAACTGAGCCCTTCCAGTACCTGAAGGAAGCCTACAAGACATATGGAGAGAGACCTTTTACAAGAGCATGAAGAGACAGGACAAGGAGGAATGAATTAAAACTGAAAGACAGTACGTTTAGATTGTATATACGGAAGAAATTCTTTACTGTGAGGGTGATAGACACTGGAGCAGATTGCCCAGAGAGGCTGTGGATGCCCCATCCTTGGCAATGTTTAAGGCCAGGTTGAATGGACCTCTGAGCACCCTGGTCTTGTGGAAGGTGTTCCTGCACATGGCAATGGGATTGGAAGTGGATGATCTTTAAGGTCACTTCCAACCAAAACCATTCTATGATTCTTTAAGTGAATAAATGTAATCACCAGACTAGTGCAATCTGCAAAAATCCAGACTGATCCTTAGACTGACTGATGTCTCTCTTTGTTTTGCCTGAGAGCATCCCTAAGCATTTTACTTCCTTCTAGTGAAAATAAACACAATAATGTTTTCATATTCACAGCTAGTTCATGCTTGCATCCCATTAAAATTCGCGGACATTTTTTGCTCTATCTTGTAGGACAAAATCGTGCAGTTGTGCTGAAGGTACTAGTCAACATTTTAGAAGAGTGGCAAAACTAAGCTGATAAATATAGAAGAAACAATTAAGCTTAAGTACCATTTTCCAACTATCTGATACCTCCTGGGAGAGTGCAAATTATTCAGCACATTATTTTCTATTGATGAAAAATTTCTCTTCTATTTTTTTTGAAGATCACTAAACTTCAGGGTGATATTTATCCCAGGGAGAAACAGGAATCCCAGACAGCCAAGATTTAAATGTTCTAGGTCCTGTAAAGACAAAGACAACTATTGACCTTGGATTCCCAGTTCTTACTGCTTGATATTAAGCAGTTCCCTGCCTTTTTACTAGTTTTTGTAAAATATAGTCTCTAGCCATAAAAAAACAGGAAAGGAAAGGAAAACCATAAGATAAGGAGAATCAGTAAGCATAAATTCAAACTAACAAGAGTCTGGTTGGAGGCTTTATCCTGCAAGGAATAGTTTTAGCATATACTACAATCATTATAGGCCATTTAACCTGAAAGCGTATTTACTTTAAATGTATTTGCATTATACGCTCATCTGATCCAATGCATTCAAGGTTCTCACAACTGTTCTGTGAGAGTAAGCTGTAATAGTGACTTGCATAGTACAGAGTTTTACAGTTTCCAAGGTCTATATTTCAAAAATGGGACTAGCTTCACGTGAGACAGGTACAATGGTCCTGTTCCCACTGTAGGAATGATCAAGGTACTTAACAACACAAGATGGATTGTCAAAAAATTATTGTCCAATATTTTAAGTTAAGGTGAAACGGCTCATTCCCTTTGTCACAGGCAGATACCCCAGAAGCAGCCTGTGGACAGTCTGTGTAAGCAGGTTTGGCAGCAGGGTGACCTGCACAGCATGCAGTGTCTTGCAGAGTCTGGAGGCAGTGCCCTGGCAGTGCCTGTGTCCCATCCTGCAGCTGCTGATAGCAAAGCAAGACCACCTCCTCCTGAGGGTCTCCTCCCCAGGCAGTCAAAGTATAGCCAGTGGAATCCAAAAGGCAGCTGGCTTCACCCACATTTTTGAAAAATAATTAAGGCAGAAGAATTTTGTGAGTGAATTACCAGACCTGATCATAGGAAACAATCTTTCTGTGCATAAGTCCTTTAACAGTCTGCCTCCTAATTTTTGCCTTTTTTTTTTTTTAAGTAATATGTGTATTTAAGTGTACTTTTTCAGATGTATTTAAGTCTGCTTTCCATTGCTATGCATCATTCAGAATGGTTCTGATATCCAAACCATACATTTCCATGTTTCAAAGTCATCTCAATTAATGGATAGAAATACACTTTAAGCTGTAAATAAGGAGGTGATGCAGTGGTTAAATAAATTAGTAGAGTAATGCTGTTAGTTCTGCTAGTTGCCTAAGATGACTGAATCCTACCTGTGAGAAAATGAACTTTTTCCAGTGGCAACAGTATATACAAATTAAATTGCTACCTTACTGCAGTCTATATCAAATATTCATAAATTATATAGAAGTATCCAATATATCCTTGCATATATTGAAGTATGCAACAGTGTTTGAAGGCAGGACTGTTTGGTGATGCACAGGACTGGCAATGTGACCAGCAAGAACAGATATTCTTTCAAATTAAATTACTGCTTAAATAGAACCAAGCAGAGGAACTTGGGAGTTACTCAGTTGAGGCCCTTGATCTATAAGCAATAATATTTCTTTGAGAATCACATAAAGCAGCACCTTAAAAGATTTAAAAATGTTATTTTTTTAGGTTTTTACAGGACCTCACTACCCAGATAATTCTTAAAATCCGGATTAAAGCCACTTGTCCAGCTACTTTTCTCAGGCAAACCTTAGTTAAAGACTTGAAAAATAAGCCTATGTAAAATTTATTACTAGGACATATTGCATATACAGAACGTGCTGTATTAAATTGTGTACTGCCATATAAATACTGTCGATATACCATATTATGTTACAGTGTTCTATACTAACAATATTTCTACTTTAAATGTTATACTTATTGTGATATAAAAGCCTTTAAATAGAATTAAAATGGAAAAATTAAAACAACATATTTTTGAAGTAAAAATTATATCTGAATAGGAAATCTGCAAGGCATTCTAGTCTCAAATAATTTTCTGTAAGAAATTCCAAGTATGTAATTTTGTTCTGACTTGGTATAAAAGTAAGTTCCGAACTGCTGAGTGGAAAATGTAATTACGAGTTTCAAATAGTTCTGAAGAAGAATAATTAATCTTTTTTTTTTCCTCTTTTTCCCACAAAGCAAGACTTAAGAATCTGCAATGTCAGGGTGGCAGTGTAAGCAGTGATATAACTCAGTTACTGTTTTTCATGAGCAAGAAAGAATATAGATTTTGAGTAAGAAAAAGGCCTGAATGTCCTCAGCCAAATTATTTTTTGTTATTCCGCAAAACAAATGTATGCTAAGCTGAAATAGAATGGTTGATTATAGACTTTGTCAATATAGATTTCATGATGGATTATTTAAAAATGAGTTGGACAAAATGCAAAGCATTCTTTTAGGTTGGTATTCTTACTTTTGAAATAACCCTTACAGATCAGTAGCTCAGAAACTCAATATTTTAACACAGTGCACTGTAAAATCATAATGTTCCTAAATCTCATCACTAGAAAGTGTCACTGAAATCTCTGAATGCCTCAAGTCCAAGGAAAAAAGTGATAAAAGCAGCAGAATGGAACAAGTAATAAACTTCTTGCCTACATATAGCCAAGATAATGGAACAAAATACTCAACAGTAGAGATAATCCCTGCGAGATAGCAGAAAAAAAGCACAGCACCTTCACACTAACCAGTGTATCTGAACAGAGATATGAACAGGATAAAATTCATGTCAATCTGTTGCAAAATATGAAGTCCTAATAAATGGCTGTGAAGTGGAACTATTTAGAAAGTTTTCTTATTGTGTACGCCCTTTTCCATGTTACAAGATTCTTTTTGTGTTAAAATACAACTATGATTTTTATAGTACTTCCAAAAACCCTAATTTGATCTTTGCCAGCAAGCTGCTGTTTGAAGAATCTTACTAAAAATCAGTAACAGATTTTTCTGTTAGTAGGTTACGATCTATCTCTTGAAGGCATTCTTGGATTTTCAATCACATGAGTGATTCAAAAATTTTCAAACACAAGTATTTTAAACACAAATATATTTAATCCCAAGTATATTTAAAAAGAGATTTAGGAATGTAATTTTCACTAGGACAGTACCGTCCAATTTGTTCTAAAGGCCCAGACTGAGTTGGGGTTTCAAGCACCTGCCAGTGAGATCAGCTTAAAATAAGTAAGTTCTTAAATATCTTGCTTAACTAGGATTTCTACTACCACAAATCAGGAAGCATTAGCTGCTATATTTCATTATAAGGCCAATCCCTTTCACTTTTAGGACAAAGTGATTTTTTGGGGGGGGTCCTGTTGGGAAGCTGTACTGGGTCCAGCTAAGCAACCTCACCATGAGTCTAAGGCCTGAGCAGGCAAAGAAGGAAGAGCCATCTTCCGAGGCACACCAGCCTGGTACCTCCATTAATGGAACGTGAGTGGTCATTCACAACGCGTGCTTTAGTAGTGCAACTCTTTCTTCCTCCCAGTGCACCTTTTCCTCAAGACAGTATTGTAAGGGTGTGTGGAAGGACAGCATCCGTTCCTTTAAGGGTGTTTGGTCAGGGACTTTCTTTGGAGCAAGGAATGACAATAATAAAGGGAAGAAGCCACAAGTAAGAACACAAGCAGGGACACAGACCTGACAGGTGAATGGCAAAGGAGGAAGTGGTGAGACCCAAATCTGATGAGTTGTATTAAATTGATGACAGCCTGTGCGAGCAAGAGAAGGCTTATTCCAGTGAGGTTATATAATCAGAGAACATGTCAATTGTGAAAAAAGGGTAAAAGGGGGAGACCAGAACCAAAATACACAGGGACACAGACATCACAAAACCAATATGGAGACAATGACAAGAAACAAACCTCACCAGTTCCTCTAATCGACAGGCTGTCAAGGAAGGCACCACTTCCAGGAAGATCAACCTGGACTTTGTTACTGATAAGAGTGTAAACCAAAGATCCGGACTGGGAGGGGTGGGGCAATGGGATATGCAGAGCGAGTGAGTTCAGGGAGAAATAAAGCAAAGGGAAGGCAGAAAATGGCACAGCTGTCTGTCTGAGCCCTGCACCTCATCACCACAGTCTGTCCTATCATTTTAGTAATTCTTTTCTCAGTGATCTCTCTAAATAACCTCCCTCTCTATGTAGGAGCACCACCAGGAACTAAGGGCCAGCTACTGGTGAGACCTCTTTGTGTGTGAGTGAAAATTGGTGGCAGATATTGGAGTCAGAGCAGGGATACAGGTGTCCCTGGACCAATATCCAGCAATTGGGGGGATCATCAGGAGTCAGGTGGGTGAGAGTCTTAGTGTCGATGGCTGGAACATGGCCACAGGTGTGCCAGTGTGCTAACTGTTGGACAGTGACTGTATCTTCCGCAGTCCTGCGGTGTGCATCTGTACATGCTGGCAAACTTGAAGCTGGACCAGTCAGCAAGTAGCTGGGCATCAGATCCAGGACAGAGTATCAGGTGGGTAGACTGTGTGTGCCACTACATCCAGAGGATTTGTAAATGTGCGGTCCAAGAGGGATGTGTCTGTGTGTGTGTGCATTTGTGTGTGTGTGTCTGTGTCTGTGTCTGTGTCTGTGTGCACACACTTGTGAGTGTTAAGCTGGACCAGCTGGCAACTGGGGACCTGTGGGAAGGCCTGGGAGCTAGGCAGGAGAGCCAAGGAAGCAGAGGAATCATGACAGTGATTGTGGGATCCACAAATATGTGTGTGCAAGAGAACATGGAGAGCGTCCTGTGCGTACCTGCATTAGTGACCCGTCTGTGACAGCTGAAGAGCAGGGGCACATGGCTAGCTGTGCTCGTGTTTTATGAGAACCCTGTACCTAGAAGGGATGAAGTAGCTTCTAACATTCCTCACCAAGAATCACCTTCTGTTTTCAGATCTATGCAAGCATGAGAGTATGGTGAGCTGAGAGCCATCAGGGAACCCTGACCCACAGGCTGCTTTAATCCACAAAGGCAGATCTTGAGCTCTTCCAGTACTCATGATGAACACACAGACTTATGTCCCCTTAAGTCTTCTCACTTAGGCAAAAAAATGTGACATCAGATAACTATGTTTTCAAAGGTCCTGCAGAGAAAAACCGGACACCTAATATGACATGAGGAATGAAGTTCCCAGCTCTTGGGTGTTAAACACACATGAAGATATTCTTCATGTTATCCATTAAACTTAGCTACTCAGACTTCTCCTGATGATCATAATTGTATTATTTCTTCATAAGTGAGCATTCTAATGATTATTTACCATTTTTGGGGCCTGCTCTTTTTCTGCTAGTAACTTTGTATCTTGAGAACATTGCTTGGATTTTACTGTAATTAAGGTGACTAACAACTAAATAATATAGCAAACCGTGACATTATTAAACAAGCGGTAACTTATTACAGAACAATATATTAAAAGTGTGCCAAATTACAAATAATTATGCAGTTATTCACTTCGCTTTTTAAAAACTGTGTGAATAATTATTTGGTGAAAATTTCACATCACATAAATGATGTTATTGTTCTGCTATACATTCTCTTCTGCTCTTTCGGAAGGTGTGCAGCATGTATTTGCACAGTGTTATTTCTAAACGCTTTAGGAATAATAAAAAGCACAAAAAGGCAGACTTCTTATAGTGAGGTTTGACTTGCTAATGTACCCAGCTCCAAGGTTTCCTCGACAGCAAACGAAACATTCTTGCTTGTTTAGAGGTTGTAACAGGTTTCTACTATTTGACCTTACTGGAACAACCTCAAAATTGACAGAGAGAATAAAATGAATAATCCTTTTAAAGTGATCTCTCACAGCAACAGAAATTATGCTAAGAATAATTTATGTGAAATTTGCAGATGAATATATTATGGGTTTTTTTCTGCACTAGTAAAAATTGTCTGGCCTTTCTCAAAGTATTTGGATTCTACTCCTGCATAATGTGAGATGTTCATCCTTAACACCTAATGGATGTTAAATATTTCTATGAGGTATGAAAAGAGAAGTAGAAAATTAAAGATACTTAAAAAATTCTTTTTTAATCTGAGTCAAAGTACTGGTCAGAAAAAAGCTCAGAATAAAGGATACTTTCATACGGGTACTGTGCAGAGCATGTATCCCAATCTCTAAGTGTACATTCCCTGGACTTGACCCTCTATTGTATTATAGAACTTTAAACAAAAGTTCTGATGCTGTGGAAAGCGAACCTCAATCCATCCCACTCCTACAACTTTGATACCAGAGACATCAAGAGATGTCCAGAGACTGAAGAGGGATTGCAGGTCATCAGGAGAACACCTGAAGAGCAGCACAGAGGAATTCCAGTCACTCCAGACAGTAAGACAGAGTCATCTGGCCTGACAGAATTAAATTTACTCAGGGAAGTCAAGAGCAACAAGAGAAAGTTCTACAGGTACATCAGTGATCAAAGGAGGACCAGGAATTATATGGGTCTTCTCTGGAAGGAATGGAAGACCTAGTTGCCCAGGATGTGGAGAAAACTGAGGTACTCAACCACTTTTTTGCCTTTGTCATGCTGCCCAAAGCATCCAGTGGTTCTATAAAAGAAGAGACAATTAACTTCAATGAAATTTATACACATTCATATGATGTCAGATTATGTTTAAATTTGATATAAACCTGTGATGACACAAGGCTAATAGTCATCACTAGGCTGGTTTTTTGTCGCAGAACTGTCAGAGGAAAGCTGGAGTTACCGATATTTAAATAAGGAAAAGGTAGAGATTCTGATGCTGAGAAAGAATGGGAGGCAGCTGAAATAATTGTCATTGATGTATGTTTTTGCTAGAACAGTCATTAGTGCAATGAGAAGTGCCACTGACAGTTTGTCATCATTATGTTTTCAACAACAACTTAATAAAATAAATTTGGACAAGCTACAGACAGCTTCTTTATTCCCACTTGTAATCATGTCTGCATACTTGCCTTCATGGCCTTTTCCTTTTACATCAAAATTTAGATGTTACAGTATTCAATTCTAGAAAAAAAAAAAAGATAAAAAATCTGTGGCCAGAAATATTCTAAATTCTGAGCATACGATTTCCACTTTCGCTTTCCTTCATACATATTATTTTAGTGATGGCAGTAATTTAATTATTTATACCGTCGATGTCAAGAAAAAAAATCAGTAATTTCACTGTCATGGCTGTTAAGGGTAAGGGGTAACTTTACAGTAATATTCAAAAAAACCTCTAGGAGAACAAAAAAGTAAAAATTTTAAAGAAAAGTTGTGTGTAAAATTTTTCCATCAACATGGAACCTGATCAGTTGTAGGAGGAACATGAACTCAATCCAACAGTGCTGGATTTGACTCAGGGTCAGTGCAGAAGTGCCATCATTGCTCTGGGAGCAGCACTGGGAGTATAAAGAAGGATCTGAGGACAGAGATCAGAAATTGCAGCTGAAAAGGATATATTCTTCACCTGAGGACACTGACAATGCAGGGTCAAGCATATTAGATATCGTCACAAATGGTAAAGAGCAGTCAAGAATATCTGACAAGCTAGTGCCTGGACGTAGACTTCTGCAATCTCTTTCCCCAACTCCTGTTGCAACTGGCTTTCTCTGCCATCTCATGCCCAGCACTTGATGTTCCCAGAAGTTCCCACCTGCCAGCCTGTAGATTGTTACCGAGGGTGACACCACAGGCGTACCTAAAGAAGATTTCTTGGCCTAAATAGGCGTCTAATAGATTAATTCCCAAAATTTTTTACAACAAAGAAGCTAACTAGGATGCATCTCTGCTTGAGCCATTTGAAGAAGTTTCATGCCCATGCCTTCACTGCTCGTACTGGCATATGTTCCATCTTTCAGCTCATAAATAACAAATAAGAGCTTAGATATTTCATCTATTATGAGTCTAATCATGTCACAAAATAATTTGTATTCTTCTTCCCGCCTCTTTCAAGACTCAAAGGTAGCAGCAAGAAACCCACATGGAGTTTTCCTATTATTTTTAATTTTCTTCCTACATTAAATTTCTTCCCACCTTAATGTTCTTTCTTTTTTACTCCTTCACATAGGTACATTATGATATCAGTGAATGCTCACAACTCACAACAATAGCAGTGACATATTTGTTGAAGTCCTAACTCCACTTGCAATTATGTGGCAGATTTTATCATTGCATCTGATTCAAAGCTCATTGAAAACAATACAGACTGCAAATTCCTGTTGCAGAACTGTGTTTCAGTTTATTTTTGCTTGTGTGCACTACAGGGCACTTTTCTATAATGAAAATTTACTGTACATTTCACTGAGAGGTGGATGTGCCTCATTAGAGAACTGCAGATGTTCCAGTTAATTCCCTTAACAATAAAAAAAAGTCAGAATAAGTTCATGACAGCTATAAAGCATTGCATGGAATAGGACACACTCTTAAGAATAGCTGAAAAGGAAGGTAGAGCAGGAGCAGAATTAAATGGACTATTCAGCAATACTGATGGCATTGCAATTTACTATCCACTCGCAAAAAGAACATCATCTTATGCATATTAAGACTGTATATCCATGTATAAGTCTACAAGCAAATAAAAGTCTGTATAATACAAGAATGAAAATTTCATTCAGAAGAACCTAGACATGTTTCTGGTACTTGTAGGATCTTTGGAAACTGAGAATAATAGTCCCTGGCCACTGTGACTTGAAACAAAGAGTGCTTTCCACCTACGTGGCAGAGGAAGCCACAACAAATATCTGAACTCAGGCTAGCAATATTCCCTTGAAATCTAGGGAATCATCGTCTTATACCCACAATCTTCATTGACTTTGGGTTAAAAAATATTCAGCTTGTAGACTTGAATATTATTGGTACGTGTAAGTTTTTTTCATCATATTAAATTGTGCTCTGGTATCTTCTCAGTGATGTTTTATTAATTTTAGTTTGGGGTTTTTGTTAGGTTTTCTTTTCCTTTTTGTTTCTATAAATCAGTTCTGAAATCTGAAAAAAAATATAAAGAAAAAATACTTTAAAATTGTCTCAAGTCATTTCAGTTTATAACAAATGATCAGCTTAGTAAATAATTTCAAAGCGGACAACTGTCTTTCCTCAAAACATTTTTACCACTTATAGCTTATAGAAGCAATATTTGGAATCCCACTTCTGAGATTTACTCCTTTTTAATATTTCCCAAAGTATTTTATTTTCTATTTTCAGCAACTCAACATCACTACCACTAAAATAACCTGGCTGTTATTTTAGAAGGGTTTTTTGCATAAATAACTGTAACATAAACATATATTCAGGGCCTCACAAGGTTGCATGCTACCTGAATAAATTAGAATAACATTTTTATTGGCCTAAAAAGGTGAAAACAAGTAAACTGAGAAACAGAGAAATTAAAACTACTGTGTAAAAAAGGTCTCAAACCAGATCTTCATCTATTTAGTTTTCCCAGTTCCAAGAGGTACTGTGACTTGCATGGTTACCTTTTCTATGTGTATGTTTATGTTGTGAGCTTTTAACTTTTTGATCTCTGCCTGTTTGTCTAATGCAGAAATGAGAAGACAGTTCTTAGAGTATACTTATAATACAAGAAAGAAGAAAAAGACTCAAGATACCCAGAAGAATTTCTTTCTACGTCTCCAACACTTTTTCTCCATCAGGCACTTTTTCTCCGATTTCAGACATGCCTATTTAAACAGCAATTCCAGTTTTGACCAAAATAAGCACTTCAACTTCTCTTTTCTGTTGTGGCAGAAAACAAAATATCCCCAACCTTGTCAATGCACGTCAAAACATAGGCTTCAAGCCAAAAGCTTGTACAAAAGCCTCAAAAGCAATAAGCATAGATAGAAAACAATGGTGACAGTTTCTAAACCTGTTCTTCCCATGCAGACTGCTACTTATGTCAGCTGCACTGCTTCTGGCAGGAACATACAGCTGTTAAAACGTGCTCATCAGGCTGCAAATAAAAACACCCACTCTGAAAGCTGAAACAGGAAGTTTTAAGACTACATACTTTTGAAAATGACCAGAATGAGACTTAATTTGTCATTTCTCTAATTAGATCACTATATGCATATATATCTATATATATCTATCTAGCTATCTATCTATCGAGCTATTTAATTTTCTACATTTTGAAGTATACAGGTTGTATAAGTTCATTTTTTTTCAAAAGTTCACCAGAACTTTTAATGGAAAACTACTTTATGATCAGATGCTGATGTGATTATAAATTTCAGCTGATGACAGTGTTGAATGTCTTAGATAAAACAGGGACTGTGAGCCCATTATCTGAATTAGGATCAAGAGAGGAGTTTAGATAGACCTCAGTTACATTGGAATAGCTTGATTTTCTCAGATTCATCCAAAGCTAAATATGCTGTTCCCAACAAAAATAATATTTGTTTAAGTATTGCAAAAGCTTTGATTATCTGTCTTTTATCTCCTTTCGTAAATGACGTGTCCTTCCAGTAAATCACATCTGGGCATTGCATTGATGACCAAAAATAGGTAGGTCTTCATCATGTAGCAGACATCTTTTTCAGACTATGAGCACCTTATGAAGGTCTTTTGAAATTAGATTTAGAATGTCACACTTCATGAGTTTTTGATTGTACTGAATGCTGTTATTTTTATTAATTTCAGGAGAAACTGGAATTGTTCAGCTGCACCAGTTACCAATAAGGGTTTAAAAAAGGAACTGGGATTCAGTGTTTAAAGAGAAGAATCCTAAACTTGAAATTGTTAGTCTGGACAGCGAATAAACAACAATTATATTTTCCGTGCTTAGAACATCTGAAAGAGAGTGTGGGAAAACACATTTTGGTTTCTGATTTCTGCACTGACATTGCTGACCTTAGCTATATCAAGGAAATAGTATTTCAATTCCGTGCTGCAACACTAGAATTTCAATGTTTTCTATTCCCCATATTTATCCTCTTGAGATGACAAACTCTCCAGGGCAGAATAAAGCAGAAACGCCAGGTTTGCGCATTGCCTATGTATTTTTGCAAAGCAAATAATTAATTAGATTTGTACTAGGAGAAAGGGTATAATCAGTGAATTGAGTACTTGAATCGCTGTCTTTTGGAAATGTCAGATTTTGATGATCAGCACAGTTATTACAGTCTTTTCCCACACAGTCCATATTGGTGTCCCAAACCACCTTGGTTTAAGTAACTCCCAATTTTTTTTGCTCTTTTAACTTTAAGCATGTTTATTTCATTATAAAATACTCTGTACATATTAAACTGTTATCTCTAATATCACAAATATGGTATATAGATATAGCAATAGATTTATATTATATTTATAGAAAAAGATAAATTATATCACAAAGAAGTATTTACCCATTCAGCAAACACTATGCCTTCAACAGCATGCAAATTAAGCATCTTTCATGGTGTTAAGAGTTTCACACTGATGAAATAGAAAATTTATGTCTAACTGTGTAGAAGACCAGACCTTAGCATGTTTTGTCTTGAACATTCTGAGTATTGCTACAGGAAAGGTGATAGGAGGAGAGGATCCTGTGGAGGTGTGGCAGCGCTCTGCTGAGCCAGAGTCCTGCTCTGCCTTGAGACTCATGCTCAGTCAGCAGCTTTGATTGTGTGTGGTGGCTTGTGAGCCAGCACCTCTGAGGATTTTGTTTTGGGAGTTGAGAACTTATTGAAATGTACAGAAGAAAATTAAGGGCTTCTTAGCCAACACCTTTTGTGGAAGAGTTTTGTGAGAATTTAAGGGCTTGTTAATCAAAACCTTTTGAGTCCAGGCAGCGGGCTGGTTCCTGGAGTTATAGAAGACTGTGTAATAAAACATAAAGAGCTCCCTGACACATGTCCAGTGTCTTTGTTCAGCCTGACAAGAACTTACAATGAACATCACACCCCCTATTGATGGGTCGTGACAAACTGTAACAGAAATTACCCCACTAAATTGATAAACCTTCATGTGGAATATACACAAATCGTGCATAAGCAAAAAATGCCTACTGTCAGAAATAAGATGGTGTCGAATACCTCATCTGGAGTTGGTTTGTATACAAATCCAGTTAGATTGCACAGTTCGCTTATGTTATTCATACCACTAACCAGGTCAGATACAAAATTTATAAAATTACTTCCATTACATGAGAGGTCATTTTAAGAAGGCCTATGCCTGTCTTCTAATTATTTTCCCACATTCCCTCCCACTAGAATAAGATTATAAAGCAAGACACAAAGATTTTAAAAAGCAAAAGGTTTATAAAATCTACTCAGTTTACCATTGTCCTTCCATACTCCTGATGAGAGCTTAGCCTCTGCTACTGACCCTCTGCTGACTCACACAAATCTTCTAACCACTGTAATCTATTTATTGAAGTGCTATGTCCACCCACCCGGCATCATTAATACATGTCGGCCTTGCATGGATAAACCTAGACCTCTGACTTTGTGTCTATATTCTATTGCCTTCAAAAATTATTTCAAGCAAAAAATTATACTCAGTAACTTCCAAATACAGGAAAATAAGGAGAATCAATAAATAATAATATTTTGCATCACAACTAAAGTCAATACTTCACATCTGAATAACTGAATTTTTCATAAAATACTTTTCAGCTGGTAGCAGCTGTTAAGTTTAAAACTCTCTGTCCTCCAAAATGCTTCACTGATCTGAAAATCTCACTGACTACAAGTGACCATCAAAGGAGAGAAGTACAAAACACTTGCATGCTTTCTTTCTAGTCTTAAAAGTATGGAGAAGTAAACTAAATTTTACAGTGTATAATGTACATATTTTCTTCAAAAATAGTAATATAAAAACTAAGATTGACTGTAAATGGATGTTACCAATATTAAAACTGTGTCTTATGTACCAGCATATATAGACTGAACTATTAAAACCGCAAGCAGTAAGGTAATTCAAAAAATAGTGTTCTAGAATTTCATTAACACAGTTATGTAGTTTGTGTGAAGGAATTTCTGCTTTGCTTTTATTTAACTGAATGTGTAGATCTACTTTCCCCCTCCACTGTCCATGGCGCATATAACAGGGTTTCATACACATTGCATATCTGTAAATTTGATGAACTCACTGTTGGTTTTGATGCTTGTTCTTCCTACATTTCTTCAGTTTTTTTCATGAAAGATTATTACATCAATATAGTTTCTATTAAGTACAAACCAAGAGGAATTACTCCTTGTATTACCATTTAAAGCACATATAAACTTAATATAAAGCTAATAAAATAATACGAAATTAATATAACTGGGTTGGTACAGTTTTAATGGAATGGAACCAGAACTGCTCTTTCTCTTACTTGTAAGCTTATTTTATTTAGAAATATATATGTGACCCACACATATACAATTCTCTGTCCTATCAGTATTTATATTAAATTATCAGTTCCATAAAAATAGCAACTCAATATAAATTGGTTGACAGTTTAATCAAAACCAATACATTAGTGCTTCATCAGCAATCCCTTTTTGGAATTCTGATTTTCACTGGATAAATCATTTGCAAAGTGTATTGCTTTGCAGAGCAAATATATTTATAGTAAGAGTGAAGAAAACCAGACAACCATGTGCTCAAAACCAATTTTTAAACAATTAGTTTAGTGTCATAAATAGCTCCAGAGAACTACATCAAACAGTTATTTTTCATACAGAAGACTAATGTAATATCACATAAAAAATAGCTGAATAGCATTTATTTGTCTGAACAGCTAAAGATCCAATTGAATTTATTCATGAGTAATTAGCCTTTGAGTTCATCATTACGTAGAGCTAAATTCTGTGAAATATGGAAAGCAGTGTAAGCCCCATAGGGGACAAGGTCTCCCATTTAATACTTGCCTGTATTTCCCAAAGGACTTTAAGCCTCCCCTGAAGTCATGCATTTTGCACAGCTGTGGAAGCAGAATATCCCAGCTCTTTCAGTGGATGCAGGGTGTATATGTCGTGTATAACACCAGCATTCAGGCCTAGGAAGAGACACTATTCCAAACAGTAGCTCTATTTCTCTTGTTCTTGATGCTCTGCATTTTTTTGGAATAAATCTTTCTATTGACCCCAAGCAGAGTATGTGCCACCTCCATCCATCAGTGGAGAAAACTGCTGACCCTATTCTCTCTACTTTGCAGACTATGTATACTGAACAGTCAGGATAGGAGTTTCCTCAGGTATGCTAATGTAAGATTAATAGTAAGCTCCTCAGCTTTATTTTTGTTTTGGGATTTCACTATTCTGTTAAATGTTCAATATTACATAGTGACTGAGAGGATAAGGTGAAGATGACACTAGATTTTATGAGGCTATTGTTTTGACCTATATAGTCAGCTTGTCTGTAGTGTATATTTACATTTTTAGATAAATGAAATTTATAAACTCCCTTCTACAAACAGGCAAAATGTAAATTATAGGTAAGCTACATGTTTTTTCTATCTGACCAGTAAGTCTAATGCCTCTCATGGCTTTAAATATTTTGTATCTAAAAACTATGTTAACATCACCTTGTTGAGTCCTTAAAGCTATGTCAGAGGGTTTAATTTGCAATAAAGAAATATAATTGCTCTCTATTTAGCAAAGGTGAGATTTTTTCAAGCTAGTTATTGCTGTAACTTTATTCGCCAGAGATTTGTTTACACTCCTGTGGAAGCAAATGACAGGACCCATATTAAACTGCAACTCTGTGACGGAGAGAAGTAAACTGCTTCACCAAGAGCTCCTGACTGTCCCTTCCCCAGTCCAATTCTAGTCACTTCAGCAGGCATCAGCTATAATAAATCAGCTTTGTGCTCATTTCAGCAATGGCAAACAATAAATCACAATAATTCTCTTACTGTTCAGAGAGATTTCAATTCTTAGGAGATTTTTAATCACAGCAGAGAGGCAAGAGTGTTAATGAGGTCTATAAATTACCTTTAAAGAGGGTAATTATGTCCAGTGTTGTAATAAAGGCTGAGACAGCTAATATCATAAAAGCAATTAAACACTTTTTTAGATTGTGAAGATAAATTTGAATTAAAATATTACTGTAAACAGGGGGCCCATTTATTATGAAGCAATTGATTAGATAGTGGACTCAGCTAATATTGCTCTGGCTTAAACAGGTTCTGTGAACTTCATTCAGATTTTGTAAAGTAACAAGGCTACATATGACAAGTAGATTGTTATTGCATTATCATCACATAAATCCATGAACAGCATCTTTACTTGCACTCTTAATTAGATTTCGTGGAATGCAATTACGATAATTTCTTCTTCACTAGCTTCTGCTCATCTTTTTTCTTGTCTAGATTTGTCCTTATCTTTCAGCTTTCTTCTTCTTTTCTCTGGTCTGCATTCCTTAAAAGAAAAAACAGAACCTCATAATGAAAATTAAACAACTGGATATTTCTGGATGCTAAGCTACAATCAGATTTCCATGGATACATTAATCACAAAAACATTAACACCAGAAGAACTTTTCATGATGAGCAGTCATAAAATCTGATACCTAAAGGAATGAGTAAAGATTTACTATCTTCTATTTAAGGTATACTCAATGATAGGCTGAAATTAAAACCTCTGCTGAGTACCAAACCATCCCTGATTTTGTGCCCAAAACTGAAATAAAATACCTTTTTCTTATCCTCTGCTTTTTCAGAATGATACAGTGTATTGCTTCCTTCAGCACAGTGGCAAAGTTCATCAGCAGAAGAGAAAAATATTCCTACACTAATTTATCCTGTAGGTTTGTGATTAGGATGTTGTTAGAAGGGAAACAAAGACTTCAATTTTTATCAGCCCAAAGATGGCATAAAATATAATTTTCTGGGTAGCTGATCTACTAACTCTAAGCTAATTATAAATTGTTTGATGGCGGGAAGCAAATACCTAGAAGATGCAAGAGACTAACAGCCCAGAAGAATGGCTTAGCCAGCAGTCTGTGGGCTACTTAGGAAAAAAAATCAGGAGAAAAAATAAATCAAGGGGATAAGTGTCGTAGTGTTACAATATTTTATGGAAGACTTAAATATTAACAGGGGGAGAGCAAGCAAACACGAGTCCGATGGACTAGCCCAAGAACTGAGACATTCACTTATTAATGACAGACCAATGATTTATCCAACCCTTGTCTCTAGGAGCTGTTCCCTTCCTAAGGCAGTGCCCAGATCCAGTGCACAGCAGACTCTTGATTTTCCAGGATCAACGAATATTTAACTAGAATAATGAACAAGAGTTCATTGCTGGAAGAAATGCACAGAAAGTCCTTTAGACTGGGCAGAATATTCATACTCTGTTCCTGCATAAAATGGATAGGAAAGCAACATCATTTGCCAATAGTGCTTTATTCCATATTTCTTCATTTTATTTACCTGTATGTTTTGAAATGGTTCAGTAAATTAGTTCCAAAGAGTGTTTGTGGACACAAACACAGAGGTCCTTAAATCTGGAAAAGAAGTTGGCATTTAATGCATATCTCTATTTCCAGTACTTCTTTTTTTTTTTTTTTATCATATAGTGGTTTCCTGCTCTGACTTCCTTTTTGAGACCTTTAACTTCTCCTCTGTACTGTTTAGTGATCATAGAAACATACCCTTAGTCCTGATGATAAAGACCAAGAAGAAGATACATGAACTATGGAAGAATCTAGTGAATCTCAGAAAACACCTGTGATCCTGGTTAAATACTGCATATATTCTTTTGCCTCTTGTTGTTTGCCAAAGTTACATCCAGCTTCTGTCAACATACTGGACAATTTAAATGTTTTTGCTCTTCTCAGCTCTTTTTTTGTATGCCCAGGAAGCTGCAGGACTGTGGATTACTTTTCTGTCTTTTGTTTCCAAAATGTGCATTTTACTTGCACTATAAAAGTAAGTAAATTCCTTTTCAATATGAGATGTACATTTCAGTCCACATCAGAGTTTAATAGCTCTCCTACCTTCTGCAACAGCAGGATTATAAAAACGATACTGTAGGTGTTTTCAAGTCAATTTACCCAAGGTTATATGTTATGTACGAACACAGCTTTAGCTTTTTGTTTTAAATGATTGCCAGAGGATATAATTAAGGGAAAAGTGGCAGATATATCTCAAAGATATAGTGCTAATAGCTGTAACTGTTAATCAAAGCACAGGTTGAATACAAAGGTCTACCTGTATCTCACCTCATATTGGGCATATCAGTGAAGTACCCAAGGGAGAAATCTGGGATCTGGCTACAGACAATGTAAAGAAAGGCACATATGAGTAGTAAAGATCCTAACTGAACAAACTGCTTGCTCTATTTATTGTCTACAAAACTGCATAATGTCATGGGCTCCAAAATTAGAATTTCAGTTAAACAGGAAACAAGTTTTTTCTAAGGAAAAAAAATCAAAAGGAAACTAAATTCAACCTTGAATCATCCTCTTAATAGCAAAGAAAAACAGGTGAGAGGAAATTAGTGGGGAAATATATTTAAATTTGTTAAGAAAATATGTGCATTTTATGAAAATTTCCAAAATTGCAGTTAAAAATAGATAAATCCTGTGAAGGCTGGATTTTTTAAAAGCATGTATTCCTTCTTTTGTGTAACAGAAACATACATTCTTTTTTCTCTCTGTAACAGAGAAAAAATGCTTCTCTGACATTACATGATTAGCAAGGTGGACTAGCAACTACTACAATATTTCTTTGTTACACAGAGAAATATTCACGATTTTGAAATTGATGCTTTCTTTTAGTTCCATTACGTGTATAGTCAAAGGGTGGCAAGCACTCTTACCCAAACCTCCATGAACACTTTTTTCCATTTCACATAGTACAACAGGCATTTAAGCGTGTCTCCTCTCAGAGTGAAACTGTGGGAGGCTGCTCAGCATATCTAATAATTCAGTAGTAGTTGCCCATACTTTTTAAACTTTCTCCACCTCTTGGCCACCAGTTTCAATCCTGTTTTCTGTATATGTTCAGGCATCACCATTCATCACACCCACCTGCAGGCTCATAAAGCCTTACAACTCATTGGAACTTAAAAATATTAGTTTACACAGTTTTTTTTTTTTCTAAACTAGTGAGTTATGTGTTTAAGTGGTGGAGGATAAAGCTGGGAGTAGAGAGAAAATGTTGGGATACTCAGGTGTAGCACCAAACTATTACACAGTCTAAAACTGACTCACCTAACTTTACCCGCAGCATAGCCAGTACTGGAAGAAATCCAGGCATTCACCTTCAATTTACTTGTGAAAAATACAGAAAATAGACCAGTAATTGAAGCATATAATATGGGCAATCAAATATTTAACTTTGTTGATGTAATACATGAAAACAATGTGAGACATCATTTTTATTCTTCTTCAGCCTCATCAGGTTGAGGGGTAAAGGGAAATCTCTAGTCAAGGAATGAATTATGATGTCTCACAACAAGCAATTGTGCTATGCTTGAGTGCTGCTTAGTTAGAAATTTGTGAACATAAATACTGTGTGAAACAGAAGGTAATTGTAGGACTTTTTTCTGGTAGTATTTGCTAATTGCTAACAGCTATCAGACAATTGGCTTTCTCAGGGTTATAAAAAATATAGCCCCAGATGACTTCCCGTGTAACCCTCCATGGTCCTCCTCTTATTTATATATTTATCTCACTTAAATGTCAAAAGATTTCAAGATTTCAGTACAAGAGTAAAGGAAAGTTTACTTAATCAAATTAGTAAAGTTATGAAGGAAATCATAGACACAGGTTGTCAACAAATCAAGAAGTCTGGATTCAGTATATCTATGTATATCCCATATCTGTATTTTTTAGACAAAAGGTGTTGATGCTCATTTTTGTACAGGAACTGGACATGAAAACGAACGCTGGCTATTTCAGAAGAAGCAATCTGGAATGGGTCAGCAGCACATTCTTCCTAGTCACTAAAGTCAGAATGATCCATGCTCTGAAACTTGAAACTTCAGGTGGTGTTGAAGAGGGACTGATTTCTATATAGGATTTTCCAAACTAAATCTGGCAATTCATTCATCTTGTTCTGTAACTTGCCTGAAGTAGTTACTAGTATCTTGTAGAATACCCCTAGGGAAAGAAAGAAAAAAAAATCCCAAGACACAATCCATCAGCCAGTGATGTACATTCAGTCACACCCAGGGTGATGTTTTGCAAGCTTCATTTGCTGTTTAAGGTGCTCCTCATTTTTAGTTTACCTCAACTGCGTAAAAAAATTTAAGGTAATTTATAAACTGTAAAAATTAGGTTAATCAAGCAATGAAGACTATTTCCATTTCAGATATATGTTTAATGGCAGTCTTGCTTGGGTTTCATTTCAGTAGATGTCTGCCATCAGTCATGGACCTAGTTTAATACTTAACTTGCCCAGCCTAATGTTCAGCAGTAGGTTTCTGGTTATTAATTACAACTCCACAATATAACAGGTGCCCCATGCATCTCACCCCATTTATATTCAGGCAGGCTGGTACACCTCATTCTTATACGCACACAGCACCAAAGCAATTACTGCTAAAAGCAGGTGTATTATTCATTGTGCTATGAAAAGTTCTCTTTCTGGTAGAAATGTAATGAGTGCTTTAAAAGACTAATGTTTAATAATATTCTGTTAACAGATCATCTGTTAGAAATACTGATTAAAGGAAAGAGTCAATGCCAGAGCCACATTTAGTGTTCATTTGCACAGCTCTGCTGAAATCAATAGCCCTACATAGGTGTCTAAATATCCAAGTAAAAAGTGCTGACCTTAACACTGATCTCTGATCACTGAGACATTTGCATGAGTTTTTAGCTATCTCTGAAAACACTTTTGAATTTCCCCTAATTATAGTTAAGGACATTTTTGAAAAACATTAATTCTGAGAATGTGCCTGAATTACAGACCTGAGATTTGGATGCAGATACAAAACTTCTAGAATAATCAGCAATCTTTGTATACCACACTTTGAATGAGCAAGTCTTACAGGAAAAAAAGGGATGACTAAGATATGGAATATCTCATCCTAGATGAGACTTCAAAGTGCATGTAAAGTTAGATAGACAGCTTGATTCTCATCTATTTCTGTATCTGTAATGTAACACTGAAACCCTAGAGAGATTTAATTCTTATCCTTATTTAGACCACAAGTTTCAGTAAGGTCGCCTGAGATGTGAGGACCTGACATTGCTCTGTCAGTGTTTTGACTTTCATTTAAACAGTGTGGAGCAGGATGTACAGGTGAAAACTGGACTACAGTTCAGGAGCATCACTGCCTGTATCCCAAAAGACCTATTTTCAGACTATTAAAATAGATTACATAGTTTATGAGAGGCCTCCCTTCCGATAACTGACAGGTTAGAGTCTCTCGCTAATATCCCTCTGGAAACTGAAAAAAATGTGAAAGAATTAAAACCAATAATAAAATCATACACAAAAAGAAAATTATGGAAAAATTGTTAGTAGCAAGCAGAAAGATTACTCAAAGAATTCCAGGAATAGTCACAAGATTATAAAAAAGCTAAAAATGGATAATTTAAAGTATTGCTTCAATTCCTAATGGACTGTATTTAAATTCTTAGCTACATTCATAGCTTTACTTTTTACTAGTGTATTCTAATGTGACTCTAGATTAAAACATAACAAAATGCTGGACAGGTTCCCAGATTTCCTATACTCAGTTCTAAATTGTGAGTACCTTGGAGACAATTTCAGAAATGTAAGACTGCACAAATATTTCTTGAAGGAAGGTTATTTCTATATTTTAGATTAAGGTGAGGAGGAAATTGTAAGTCCTGTAAATGGCTGATATATAGTTACTTTTCTTTACCTCCAAACTTTCACTGATGTATATGATAGCTACGGAGATGAGTAAAAGTTTGGTTACCAGAGATAACTGAAATTCTTATAATTAAAGCATGTATCCATAGGAAAGTGAAATTCTTTCTCTAATTTAAACCAGAAACACTTTCAAAGTTGACCATGTTCATTCCTGCCCTAGTGGACATTTATACTCAAGGGGAAGTGCCTCAATTTTCCATTTTTTCTTCTTATTCTCTTACCAGGGTAATTTAAGAGACATAAATCATTTTTGTGTGCCTTTATGCAGCCTATTGGTCAATGCCAGGACACCTTAAGATGGCGTAAATCATTTTCTGGGTACTTATTCTGTTTATTGTTGAAAGCCCAGAATTTTGTACAAGTTCCACTAGTGACCTTCAAATAGAATAGATTTTCTTGTCAGATTTTAGGGGAAATACGAAGTAGCTGACAATGTTTCTTCATGCAGCAAATAAAAACAAATACCCAATGAGGTCCAGAGGATGCAAATGTTTTATAACACTGAATGGAATTACATGTTTCAGCAAAGTTATGCACAATCTGAAATGGCTTAGGATGGGAACCTAATTTTTCAAGCCCTTATTTTTGCTGCAGTTGTGCCAACATATGAGCAATTCAGTCATTTCCTCATCCGTCTGTGGAAGGAAAGCTCCACACCTTGTTCAGTGGGAGAAAAATAATTCCTAAGAATAGTCATTTGGCATAACTGAAAGTCTACTGTTTTCATTAACAGACATGAAAAAAAGTTTTCTAGTTACACAGGAAATATTTCCAACAATTTTTGCATATTCATCTGTGGACTTACAAATTTTCTTCTAACATAAAGCTTAACTTCTCATTTCCTTCAAACATACCAACAAGGTAACATGGCCTCTAGGAATAGTAACATAGAGAAAAAAACATTTATAAGTACATTTCTCTGAATTATCTTGAGTTTTAAGTTGCCATTATTGCGGGTTAGAGCATGGTGCTAATAAAACCAAAGTCGTGGATTTGAGTCCGTATGGGCCACTCACTCAGGAGTTGGTCTCGATGATCCTTGACGGTCCCTTCCAACTCAAAATGTTCTTTGATAATGTATGGTGAAAATGTACCTCTCACTTTTTTGAATGATCAGTATTTTCACGGGTTTCACCGTGTTAAAATTTTTTTAAACACCAGGCAATTTTGTCAAAAAAAATATTCAAAATTTTTCAAAAGTTTTTTGAGGTAGGCACCCAGTCTTAAATACACCTTGGGCAACATCTGAGTTTGTATCAAAGATGGAAATTTGGAAACAATTTAAACAACTCTTTTTAATCAATATAAACTCATTTCATAAATTTTTGTGGCTCTCATAATTTTTCATAAGTATTGTTAATGGTTTATAATACTTTACAAAAATTTGGAAGAGGAACATCTGCCAACAGGTCAAGGATTATTAGATGTGCATTATTTGATGATTACAACTGAATTTCCTTTCATCAAATCCACATAAAATTAGCCTTCAGATGAGTCTGTACTCCTAGAGATTTTTTGCCTGGGAAGCTGATTTTGCTGCAGACATTACTATTGGATTCAGTCTGACATCTATTAAAAGTTCCTCAGTTCTCCATCGATAAACAAAGGCTGAGATGTCTAGTGTTTCTCCAAAGAAGGATCTTCCCTACCTTGCTGCCAGCCTGTGAGACCAGTGTGTAAAAATATCAGAAGTATTTTTAAAAGAAAGGAAGCTGTAAGAAGCGACAGAGGAGAGAAAACTGCAACGCTTTGAAGGGAAAGGAAGAAATCATAAGAAATAAAGGCTTTATAAGAAAGTGTGATGGAGAACAGAAAATAATAACAGAGGAGAAAAAATGAAGCAATCTCTAATATAGAAACAGTTCATCTTCTTAGTTGTCCTTTATATTTAAACTAAAAAATCCCATTCTAAGAACCTGAGTCAAGACTGAGCCCCAAGGTGTGGGTACTTCTGAGTCACATGTAATAATAATTTGATACTGCATTGAAAAAAATGTTCACGTGGTTTCGCAAAGTCGTTGTGGTTTTCAGTTCATTGCAACTCAAAACACTGAGAAAGTGAGATTATTAATCTGCATATCAACTAATGATGGTGTTACTGTGCTTATGAATCTTGGACAGCTATTTTTCTTCATTGCATACAAATATTCACATTTAAGGATGGCTGACACTACTAACCTTCTGGAATTTCTGTCTATTCTTTACCAAACTTTGATCACGCTTTAGTGAGTCCCCTGTGCAGCCCTTAAGAAGACGTCTTCTGCAGTTAGCAGGCAATTTTACCCAAAACCTTACTTAGCTTTCTAGAAACTGAGAGCAGCCTTCATCTGTGGAAAGCAGCAGATGGCAAGTAAGTTGGCTGCCAGTAGCCAGGGAGAGTTAAACAGATATATAGACCCTGAGTGCAATTTACTGAGGACAGCTCTCAATGGTTTACTCTAAAATTCTTTGTTTAAGCACAATTAATGCCAGAACCACTGCTTTCACATGACTGGGTTCTGCAGCAGCTATTAACATTATTATTCCAAAACACCAAGGGAGTAACATAGTGCTCTGTGAGGAATGATGTATCTTTCTTATAGTCTGTAATTCTAGCATTTCAAGACATTAGAGATCACTTTCAAGTACCTTAATGATGTGAGCAGGTTTTCAACAGCTCTCGGTGACAGTTGCAGGTTGCTGACAGAGCCACTGAAAATCCAGCAAACTTTGTGTAGGTACTCAACAGAAAATGAGCTCTTCTAAAAAATGGTCATCAACTTTCAAATCCTGAATATGTCCAAAAATTTGGACTCATTTTACAAGGAACGAAACTGCAAAATTGAAAATTCAAGGCAAAGTACAATCATAAGTTTTGCCTGCCCTGAATCTGAAATGGTTTAAGAGTATCCAAGCTTGACTTTTCTCTGTCATGATTCAAACACCAGGTTCAGACACACGGTGGCTGGAGGATTGCTAGAAAGAAGGGATGCTGAGCACTTTGCTCAAGGCTACAGAGCAAAACTCAGTGCAAGGATCTGAAACAAGAAGTATTTATCTATTAAAAAAATCCCCAAAACTAACTCTCCCTTTGCCTGTCCATTTCTGTGTCAGCAGAGGTCATCTGCAACATAAAGCAGATGCTTTTAAACCCATTTAGAAGGCCAAATGCAGAAAGATAATGAATATATGTTACATTGTTTTATAAAGATTCAAACTTGACCAAAGCATTTAAAAAGATTTTTTGACTAGTGTAAATAAGAGCCCTGTAGACAATAATGTAGTGCCATGATCATTACTTGACATGTGCTCTGTGCCACAGTGGAGAAGACAGTATAGAATTAGGTGTAAGAAAACATGTCTTCTCTGCTTTTCTCTTTCTAGTCTTCTGTTCAGCTCACTAATTGAAGCAATGCTAAATTTTCATGTGCCTAAACTTTGTAAACATCAGACAATAGAACTAATCCAAATCTATCCTGAGTACTCAAACAGAAATGAACATTAAGAGCAAAGAATCTTTGTAATGACTTGTAAAGACTCTGGATTGAGCTCTTTCAGAGGACTGTTCACCACAGCAGCTAAGATTATGACCACATGGTGTAGCCTAACAAGCAACACAAATCAGTAAGTGCAAGGCAGTTGCAGATAAAGGGAAGGGATTTGTTCTTCTTGCACTCCCTTTGCAGGGCACTTTCTTCCCAACATCATAAATTTCTTAAAGATCTCACATAGGTTTTGGTTTTTTGTTGTTTTTTTTTTTCCTTTGCCACAAAGGACTTCTAATACCACTGCAGGATAAAGTTCTTCTTTTATGATTTGTCTTTCAAAGCTTTGTCTTGACTAGTCCCCTTGGTGTATTTTCATTACACTTTTTTGTACCCAAATCAAGCAATGATGGGTCACAGAAAGTTAATAAAATGCTATATTCCCTGCTTTTTACAAGGTGTGATGTGTGGCATATCCAGGAGCAACACAAGCATTAAATGTCAGCATTGACTATTGTAAGAAATAGGTTTCAGTGGTGGTGTAGATTTTTTTTTTTCAGAGGAGGATTGTTTTTGCCTCTTTTTCATACCAGTTCATGGCACTGTTTCCTTTACAATGATCAACTTTTTGATTGTCTTCAGTAACTGGGAACAGTTCACATTTGAAGCATTTACATTAGAGAGAGTTGAACTAATGTAGGTACCTAGGTACCTAATTCCTCACTTTTTGTGCTTTAGTTATTTTTAATTTCTGAAATGTTGGTGCACATACAAGGTCAGACTGCTGGCATTATTATAGGAAAACACTGTGCATGCAGCCCCAAAACTAACATTATTTCTAGTGCTATTTTCCAATTGCTCTGGGAAGAAAAAATTTTCACATCAAGGCTTATTCCTGTAACATGCCCAGCTCAATACTGGACACCCATGTTGCTCCCAAATGTCATATAAACATTCTTCCTGTTGATATATCTTCAAAAAAATACCATTTTTTAATAAACACAAAGGTATTGTGAGGTGTAAAAACAGAACGAAAAGGAAAACTTGGTCAAATAATATTAGTAAATCATATTAGTGGTCAACAATGTAAAAACAAATTATTCACATTACTAGTAACCATACAATAAAACATTCCCTAAAATGTCATCAAAAGCCCAATCAGTTCATAGCTACGCGCATTAAAAGGCATCCATTGAGCAATATAGTTTAAAATTCAAGATGTATAATTTCAAAATGTGAAATGAAAAGGGGCTGGAGATTTGACCTATTTGTCTGATGTTACCAGGAGTGCCCCTGCACAGTATAGTATAGCAATGCTTGCACTATCTCCAAATGAACGAATTAGTTGACTGGGTTACAATCAATAGATTTTATCTCCCCAAACTTGAGCTAAAGGGCTGAGAATATTTTCTTCACATTAGGACATTATACAGAAAGGAACTTACGCACAGCCTTTAACTGCAAATCACTAAACTTCTCTTTAGAGGTTCTTTGTTCCTACAAAACTCGATCACATCTCTTCAAGAGCGCATGTCGCAGAGCATACAGATCCACTCTAAGAGATCCCTTTGCAACTGTTCCCAAACTTAAATCACAAGGGAAAGCTATTAGCAAGGAGAAACTAATGAAACGCATTTCTCCACTTTCATTTTTCTCTGAGCTCTTGAATCTCTTCAGATTAGGTTAGAGTCCACTGGAGGAGGATAGTTGTGTCAGATCAATCCATACTTCAGTGAGAAGCAATTAGCACCTCACACAGCACAGAACTCACAGCCTAAAAGGTGCTTTGTGCCCTATCTGGGGATGTGTGCACACTTTGTTGCCAGCCTGTACTTCCCCATCAGAAACTCTGCTCTGAAAATGTAAGACATTCTGTTACAAGATATGGCTTTATGTCTGAAGCGTAATATCCATTAGTCCTAACTCATTCCACCTCTATGCTACAGGAGGAAAAAAAGAGTTTTATCTCTGCAAGCCATCTGGATCTGCAAGCCAAAATTATAGTTCCCTTTCCTTAGCCCATGTAGATCTGCATGCATTAATGGAGTATGTTTCTATGCTCTGTATATATGGTCCTGTACTTGGAGTTCCCAGATGAATGTTTCTAAAGCTAAGATTCCAGAGAGAAATATCTCAACTGTTACTCAAATTTTGGTCACAATCTGAGATCTGTAGAAGGGCTCAGAGGAAGTAGAGAGTTTTATGTAAAGCAATGTCAGAAGTAAATAAATATTTCAGCTAGAAATTAGTTGTTCACTGGTTCTCAACAAACACATGCATCCAGGAATTATATGTTTTAGGGTTCAGCGGCAATGAGCTGCAGTGAGCTCTTTCCTGATTACCACACACAGCTGTAGCAGTGAAAGGAGTAGTTATGGACCCCCAAAGAGGTTATGATTACAGCAAAAAGAAAAGGAAAAGAAGGAAGAGGAAGAAGAAGAAGAAGAAGAAAAAAGGAAGAAATTGAAAAAAAAAAAAAGATAATTTTTTTCTTGTGCTATGAAAAGAAGAAATTATAACATATTACATTACCTGCTGGTATAATAAATTTAATTTGAAACTTTATGACAACATGAATTTTCCTGCTTCAACTCACATTTTCATAGATACAATAAGAGTCATTTTACTCAAACTCAGGAGTTATTTTGATCACGATTTCTAGGAAGCTTCACACAAAGAATCATGAATGAGAAGGGGAAAAAATATTGTAAAATTGAGTTATAAACCCTAGGATAAAGCCATATACGAACAAAAAGGATTATTTGTCCTCACTGTTTTCTGAGATCTGTAAGCGTGCAGATTTTACTGTAATGATGAAAAAACAGAAATTCTTTAAAGAAGAATGAAATTTTCCATTTATCATAAAACTTCTACAAACTGCATAATCAGGCAAAGCAAACACAACTTTCACAGTACACCTGGATTAGTGAATAATTTAATTCTAAATATATCATCAGATGAGAAAGAAATTAAAAATCTATAGTTTCAGTTATTTTTACAAAATTTCTGACACATTTTTATTCTCTCTTACCTCATCCCAAATCAAAACCTTTCAATATTTGATCATTTCAATGGAAGCTGAGTGTCATAGAGAGACATGAATATCCTGACTCATAGAAGTATACATTGCTTATGAAAATTACTTCATCATAAACATTTAATTTCTCAGTGATTGTATCTTTTCAAGATGTATTTGCACATCCTTTTAGGAAAAAACATTCATTGTTTTTACTTGTGTTACTATGAATGATTTATATTTCATAATCTTGGAGGACTACAGAGCAACAATACATTAGACACTGTCTTTGACCTAAAAGTCAGATCTTTGACCTATAAGTAAAAGATTCAGGAACCTGGCAGCATCTGTACTAACCTTTGCCTTGAAATGTCTGTATATGTAAATACATAGCTTTACAGCACTGTTATTGATGGAAAAAAGAATCAAATGTTACGAAATTGTTCTTCCAAGAACTGAAACCTTTTCATTCATTCCCAATTCTACATAACTCTCTCAAATAAACTATTTTCAAAAAGAATCTTCTTTTCTCTCCAAAAAGGGAAATAAATATATTAGGGAGTTGATAACTGTGTTTAAAAACAATGTTCTAGCTATACAGTATCATGATAGAGAGGTAAGAGTTCATTACATGTCATTTCATAGAAACAGGGAAAATCTGCTTCTGTAGCACAATGAAGTGTCAAATTTCTAACTTCCAAAAAAACCCCCAAAACAATATCATTTTCACTGTCACAGAACTATCATAATGAGCTCACCTGACTCCAAAATATTTTGCAATATTTCTTTTGAAAAAATAAACATTTACCAGGCAAAATAGTATATGGTAATAATTACAAGAGCAGCCTCCACTTCCCAAAAAAACCAACTCAAATATCAAATAACTCTTAACCACATCTTTAAAGTAAGTGTTGCAGTTCACCCACTAAGTAATAACTATAATTGTGATTTTATTCTAGTCTTCTGGAAAGAGAAACATAACAGAACCAGTGTGACACCAAGACAGAGGAAGAGCCATACAACAGTCCAACAGTAAGTAGTGGTGAATGATGCCATATCCAGTTGGTGGCTGGCCACTAGTGGGGTTCCCCAGGGCTCACTGCTGGAGCAGGTGCAGTTCAATATCTTTATTGATGATCTGGATGAGGGGATGGAGTGCAGTCAGTAAGTTTGTGGATAACACTAAGTTGGGTGGGAGTGTTGTTCTGCTGGAGAGTAGGAAGGCTCTGCAGAGAGATTGGGACAGGCTGAATCAGTGGGGCTGAGGCCAATTGTATGAGGTTAACAAGATCAAGTGCCAGGTCCTGCCCTTGGGTCACAACAACCCCATGCAGCGCTACAAACTGGCGGCTAAGTGGTTGGAAAGCGGTCCAGCAGAAAAGGACCTGGGAGTGTTGATCAACAGCGGCTGAGCACAAGCGAGAGTGTGCCCACTGAAGGTCCGTCTTGCTTGTATCAGGCATAGCGTGGCCAGCTGGATCAGGGCAGTGTCTCCCTGTACTTGGCACAGGTAAAGTTGCACCTCAAATCCTGTGTCCAATTCTGGGCCCGTCGTTGCAAGAAAGACATTAATGTGCTGGAGCATGTCCAGAGAAGGGCAATGGAGGTGATGAAAGGTCTGGAGAGTGAGTCATATGAGACTGAGGGAGTTGGAGTTGTTCAGCCCGGAGAGAAGGAAGCTCACGGGTGACCTTATCATTCACTACAACTGCCTGAAAGGAGGTTGTAGCCAGGTGTGGGTTGGCCTCTTCTCCCAGGCAGCTACTGACAGGACAAGAAGAAATGGCCTGAAGCTGTGGCAACGGAGGTAAATGTTGGACATCAGGAAGAATTTCTTCAATGAAAGAATTGTCAGGCATTGGAAAGGACTGCCCAGGGAAGTAGTGGAGTCACCATCTCTGGACATGTTAAAGAAATGAATGGACACGGCACTTAATGGTCTGGTTGACAAGGTAGTGATCAGTCAAAGGCTGGACTCAATGATCTTGGAGGCCTTTTCCAGTCTAAAGGATTCAGTGATTCTGTAATTTCTTTTTTCATGTCAAAAGAAAAGCTTTCTAATAAGGAAAATGATAACCACAAAGGAAATCATTACTGAAAAATAATATCTGGTGAAGAAATTCAACTCAACTGTGAAGGCAGAAGTTTGAAAAAAATTCTTTCCAAGTAGAATTAAGTTATTCAGAGTTAAAGGCTGCTATTTCTTTTATTACCCAGATTAAAATCAGTAATAAACTCAAATTAATCAATACTGCTACCTCATTTGACTTTGGAAGATCATGAAATTTAATTTACTGTGATATATTTGTAGAAATTAATATGAAAGAAGCTACCAATTTTGAATTGTTATAGTTGCTTGAAAACCTTAGATGAAAATTGGTACCATGAGTGTTAAAAATAGTTAAGCCACAAATTAGCAGTTTCTTGCCTCAACCTTTCCCCCTCTTCGTCTCTTACCTTTTCTTGCTTCCTTGCATACTCCTCTCCCAAAAACCTGCATATTTCTCACCTCTAAATTTTCCTGGATCCCACTGAGTGCAAGAAAATCCTAATATTTTTTTCCTTTTAAGATTTCCCTTTTCTAATTTTCCTGTACAGGGGGAACAGTTTTAGCTCTTAGTTTTGTGAAAGATCATGTAAAGCACTTTTCATTAAAATAAATTATTCTGTTTTACTGAAAGTTTTGTTCCCATGAAATCACTCTGCTTCTGTGGCTTAAAAATATTCAAGAATGAGCATCATCAAACTGCAAATGAAACTTTATGAAAATTATGTTAAGACTAAGCCCTTTTTTTGCATATTTAATTTGTACTAGCTGAATAAAATATGTGTAAGTTTTGATATCTTCATTTTCTTCTTGTGGAACAACTGGGATCTACACAAAACCAGGTTCCAAAGTGCAGATATCTATAAATCAAGTATTTTCTGGTGTTTTAAATCTGGTTCATGATTTTCTCTTAGTTTTTACACTTGTCTCTCATTAAACAATTATGTTTCCTGACTCATACATTCTCTTATACGTGGCAGGTTTTTATAAGTAATCTCTGTAGTGATCTACTTTTGCTAAAAAGCTCTGGAGTGATGAGCAAGGAACAGACTCCTCCTAGTCAACACAGAACATATTCAAGGTGTGAGACACAAGCCCAAATGCAAGCTTTTAAAACCATGCCAGTGATACCAGCTCCTCCTGTGGCTAATTTAGTGTCACTCCACCACGGTTCCTCAGCGACAGCCATCTCTCTGTTTATCACCACAGCCAAATCCAGACCTAGGGGTAGATAACATGACTGTTCTTTCTGCAGTGCCTTAGCCATGGTTAAGATTGATCCACATCACCTTTCGAAATATCCCAGATAACATTGCCAAGGCAAAATGACAGATTATCCTAGGCCATGTGTCCAAGAATTTGCTAACACCACCCTTCCAATACTTCTGCTATAGGACTCTTATTCTGTATTATATATATTCCCATTAACTTTCCACACTTTTCTCCTACTCTTATTTTTGAATGATAAAAATAGAAAGAAAGAGAACTCATATGGCCTGAGTGTCCTGAAAAAATTAATTTGAAAAAACCAACATAAATACTTGCCTACTCTTTCAAATAAAAGAATTGTCAAATGTAAGACAATTGGATGTGTTCACAGTATGCACATCTTTAACTCCCTTACCTTTATATTTTTAATTTCAGAATTTTTTCTCTTAAAAAAAAATCACTGATAGCCAGGAAAGCAAATTCTTCTGTGCTGCCATCAAAGAATCCTGCATAATTTCACCCAGAAATCCACAATCTTCTTTCTTTTCCCTCACCAAGGTCTTTTGAGATTCCGGATGAATGGCTTTTCCTTCAAGCTCCCTCAAAGAAATGGATAATTGAAATAAAATGTTCATTCAGCCAGAAACAGAAATATTTGTTTGGAAACAAAAATTTGTGCAGTCTGTCTTTGTGTGTTTCTTTTAGTTTTGTTAAACATAACTCTGAAAACCACTTTCAGCAGGCATAAACTACGGAATACAATAAATCAAGAGTGTAACAGTGGTCTCACAGCTTGAACATGGAAAATTATGTCATCCAGATAATGTAAATAGATTGAAAATAGCACCAGACACAAGGAAGATTGCTGTGGAATAGCAGCTACAATTTTGAAGGGCAGAGATATATAATTTCTGCTGGAGGCAAGAACCTGAAAGTGATTTATCAATACCAAAGAACTCCTATGAAAGATTGTTATTTCTTCCCTCCATCAAAAAGCTAGTTTAATAGTTGAAACAATTGTCAGTGAACTGGTAATGACTTGCCCTGCAGAGACATGTCACAGTGGGGTTTGGTCTCCATATCTCTCCTCCAAAATATATCAGATTTTAATTGCTGATGAGAAAAATTCTGTGGGTAAAACTGAAGAGGCCCTTGCTACATTTTCCTACTTTTTTACTCAATCTTTCTTACTCTTACAGGAGTATGTAGCAGCTAAACCTATACTTAAACTCTTCTAATACCAAGAAATTAGCATCTTAATAGTACCAAAATTAAACTTTTTTTTTCTGCTGTTTTACTGTTAGAATCACTCAAATTATTATATTCTTATCAGTTCCCCCAGGACACACATACATGGAAAACTTCTTCAAACATCTCTTTGATTGAGCAGCTATTCACAATAAAAAGGTTTCCTCAGAATGAATGGGACTATTTGCATTTATCAAATAATTTAGAATCTTCAATTGCTAATCTAGAACAGGCAAGAGAAATTGGTTGATTTAAAATAGAGCAATAATACAGGTTTTTATAAGGAATGTGTGACATATTGTCATGGTTTAACCCCAGTCAGCAACTGAGTATCACACAGCCACTGGCTCACTTCCCCACCACCAGTGAGACTGGGGAGAGAATCAGAAGAGTAAAAGCCAGAAAACTCATGGGTTGAGATAAAGACAGTTTAATAGAGAAATCAAAAGCCATGCATCCAAGCAAAGCAAAACAAGGAATTAAATCACTGCATCTCAAGGGCAGGCAGGTGTTCAACCTTCTCCAGGAGAGCACGGTCCCATCAGGTATAACAGTTACTTGGTGTCATGGTTTAGCATAGCTTGGTTTTTAGTTAAGGAGAAATCCACCAGCCACAGAAGTGATTTTTTTTGCAAGAGGCTGCTGACAACTTCCTTCAGACCCGACAAAACCAATCAACTGGCTAGTTTGAATAATGACAACTCTGTTAAGCCACTTAAGAGAGCTTGACATGCCTCTGTGAACCACATTTAAGAACTAACAAACCCCTGGAAAGCTCTCTTGCTTCTGGCTTTTGGACAGGTAACTGGGAGGCCGGTGCGGCCTGGCAGGGTTGGGCCCAGCCCTGCCCCGCGTGGCCCGGCTGGGTCGGCCCGCAGCACTGCTCGGCCAGGCCGGCCCGTGGTGCGGCTCGGCTAAAATCTCAGCCTCTTCTGCTCCGTTAGAGCAGCCTCCCCCAGTGCGGCCACGGAAAATGAAAATTCTACACTGAAAAGAGCTCCAGCCGCAGCCTGGCAGAGATCACGTGACCAACAGCAAGAGGCAAATTCCAGATGCAAGGCCCAGGTGAGATTAACTCTTTCAGAGCTGTAGAATTCCCCAGAACAGATGAAACCTGCAGACATCAAACCTCTCCCGAGTCAGAGGGAAGGAGACAGTGAAGGCACATGAAGAAAACACCATAAAGACACAGAAGTCAGTGAAGAAGGAAGACCTGAAGCCCAGAGAGAGGAGAAAGAGGAGATGCTTCAAACCTAGAAGACGAAATTCTTTTGTAAAGCTATGGTGATGAACTATGATACATCAGAATACCCCTGTAAGTCATGAAAAGCATTGGAGGGTGGAGCGTTCAAACCACAACCATGAGCAAAGGTACCTGTGCTGAAACAAGCAAATGTTGAAGTAGCTGTGATCTAATGAGACGCTTGAACAGAGAGAGATGAGAGTGATTGAAGACCCTTGCCCCCAGGGAAGAAGAAGACCTCTGTTCCCAGAGATGAAGATGATTCCAGAGATAGATGAAGAGACCTTTGCTTCTGAACAGCCCATCCTTAAAATGGTACCCCATTAGCTAAAGATTGAACCCTCAAAAACAGTTGTGGGGAAAGCTGTAAGTCGAGGGAAGGGACTTTCACACTGCGAGCAGAGAACCATCTCCCGGGTGGCTGATTTCGCTGTGACATTGAAGCCACAAGAGAACTATTTCTTGTGGAGGAATCTCCATGGCTGGCAAGAGAGACTCCTCTCCCTAAGTGAACTGAAGAAAGACTATTATAGAGGTGGTAAATAGACTGAAAAATCCCAAGTCTTGTCTCTTCACATTGTCAGTGGGAAAAAAGGAGAGGTGGGGGGAGAAGGAGCGTTCTGAAGGTTTATTCTGACTCTTTCTCTTTTTTCTTTTACTTCTGTTAATAAAGCTTTCTTTCTATTCTTTAAAGTTTTGGGCCTGCTTTGCTTTCTCCTAATTCTTATCTTACAGAAGGAAAATAAGTAAGTAATTGATGTGAACCAAACCACTACACTTGGGAACACAAACACCATCAACTCCAAATGTTTCCACTTCTTCTTTCTTTCCCCCATCTTTATATAGTGAGCATGATGTCATATGGTCTGGAATATCCCTTTGGTCCTGGCTGTGTCTCCTCCCAACCTCCCATGGATCCCCAGCCCTCTCACCAGTGTAGAAGTACAAAAAGCAGAAAAGGCCTTGGCTCTGTGTAAGATCTGCTCAGCAATAAGAAAAACATCTCTACATTATCAACCCTGTGTTCAGCACAAAGCCTTATTGGATTACTCCAAAAATGAAAGTGAGGTCTGCACTATAATTAGAAAACATAAGCATAATTAAAAATGGGAAAGTAAAGAAGGAAAAGTATAACTGGACACCTCTGTCTGTGTGGTCACAGTAGGACAATAGGTTTCCTTTGTGCATGAAAGGATGTTTCTTTTAAGACAAATAATAATTGCATACTATGCTCAGTCAGAGAAGTCTTGTGTCTCTTGCTGCCGCATACGCCTAGGTATCCCAGATAATTTAGACCATTCTTTCAAAGGATGTTAAATTTTCTTCTTAAGGTGATGTGTCATGTAGTGAGTCATTGCAGCATCTATAGAGAGAATCACACATTTAAAAGGTTTCTTGCATGGACATCTCCTTTACAATCAAAAACTACATTTGGATGCACTGAATTTAAGTCCATGTAACTCTGTTAGCATATTCTGTTCTTCCATTTAAAAACAGGGACATAGGAAAAAAAAAAAACGAAGATGGCTGTTTTGGTCTGGATTGGAGTTTTTTACTAGAAGTGTTTGGGAAGCACAATGGGTACCTAATAGATCAAACGCTTTAAAAAAACCCATAAATGCAAGCAGCAATGTATAGCTCTGAGCAAAAGAACCCAGGAGGAGAAGAGTCTGAATAAAAGAAGGAACTAAAAGCTGATGACTTGTGGAAAAGCCCTCTGCTCCAGCCTCCAGTTTTTCAGCCAATATTAAGAAGTATTGACAATATTGTCTTTTTACATGTGGTTATCAGAGACCTACCCTAATGTCCATTGATTTTTTCCTCCATTAATTCTGACCATCTTCTAGAATGTGACCTAGCTGTCCAAAAACTGTTTGTTTGCCATGGATAAACAGCAAAATATAGGCAAAATCCTTTTAAAAACAAAAATTAATTCTTCAAAACAGACAAAGCTTAAAAGACCCAGGAAAGGTAACAAACAAAAAAGGCAGATAAATATAGTTAATATTTATGTGAGCAGCTGCAGTGTTCATCCTAGCATACTATAGAAATAATTTAACTATTAAATTATATTTCTTTCTAAAACCACATCTGGGAGTATTTATATCTATATGTATACATATAAATAAAATATAAAAAGTCAGCTTATTAAAACTACTGGGTGATTTATGATAAAATATTCATAAATTAATTAAGCATAATTAGCATTAAAATATAGACATCATTTAGATGTTAATTAATTTTGTTTCCCTTATCTTACAAGAGCATATGCAGCATGTCTTGCAGCAAAAGATGTTATACCAAAATGTCCTCTGGAAAGCAATATATTTTAAAAACCAAAGAAATGCTCAGAAATGCTTTCTAAATACATTTGCCATATTAAGAGCTCCAAAAGCATGTAATTGTCATTATATTTGAAACAATGATGTATATACAGAAAACGACATGAACCTCTGACTCCAAGTGATCAAAGAAAACTTGTCTGTTAACCTGTCTATTCAGTCCCCAGACACCAGTTACCCAGCTGTACCTTGACACTGCTTTTGTCTTAAATCTTTTTCAAAAGCTATTTCTATTGCTGCCCTTTGTGCTGTCAGTCATGATGGAATAATGCTCACTAGAAAGTTAGGTGTCCTTAAGTGTTTACACATTCTCCACTAAGATATTTGAAATAAACAACATTTCTCAGACTAGAGTTTAGAAAGACATTTCAAAAATTAATCGAAACTGAGATCTGTAAATAAACAATTTTGAAACTTCTTAGTTTTTCAATATTTAATTTAGAATAACAAGCTAAGGCCAACAATATTTTCAATCATCAGCCCTTTTCTTCTTCTGCAAAAAAGCCAACTGCTCTTCTTTTGTGAAGGTATCTACTGGGCCTAAACTTCCTGAAAGTATTTGGATCATATTCTGACAGTTCTCAATTCAGATTACCAGTTAATAGACAAAAATAGTATTCCAGATTTATGTATACAGGAGAGATGGGCAGAAAATAGATAATGTTTCCATTTCATGTACTCCAAACTGTCAGGTACCTGAAGAAAGGAAGGTTTAAATAAGTTTAAAAGCTAAAAATCCATTATATGTAGGTAAATTTTACTTATGCATTTTCTCTAGGAGTCATCAGGGCTTTGACTACTCCTTGATCACATCCTTAGTTTAGACAAGATTCTTACGAGAAATTCACTTTTGTTTGATGTCAATGGATCCACTATTATTCTTACTGCTCATTATGTGCTAAAATAGTTCATTTCCATAGGAATAAGAAGCATTTCTTTCATGGACATTTTTAATTCAATATCCAACCAGAACAAGGCACAGCAGAAAACACTTAAATAAAATAATCTTTAAAAGTAGCATAATCCAGGGTATTTTTACACAAGTTGTAAGAAGTGGGCTATCCACCAGAAGCAGAGAAACACTAAGTGCAGAATGTATCAGTGTCCATAAAGATAATTAAACTTTAGGGTTGGCAAAGTCATGGATGTATGCGGTAGCATTGCAATGTATTTTATATTCATGCAGATTCAAAACATGAAATATGGTCAGAGGAAATATTTCTTTTTAACCTTGAGGTCTGAAAAATGATAATTCAACTTGATAACCATTTCGCTGCACACTGTATTAGGCTACAAGCCAGACATTTTATATTAAATGAGCCCATATTTGCATAAAGTTGTCAGGATTGGGTTTTTTTTTCAAGAAGGGGGTTGGAGGAACATGTTCTTAGGAAATATTCTATATACAGAAAGAAAGAAACATACTTAATATTTCTAAGGTTGATTTGTGTTTACAATATGTAAATGTCCTTTTTTAACTTCGGTTTTCTTACCTGAATGTTGGGGTTTTAGGAGTTCTCCTTTTGTTTTTCTTTTTCTCTTAAAGACTTTTCCCCATATGTGTTGCCAGAAGACAAACGACCTGGCCATGGGGGGGAGGGGTCCAACTGGCTACACTCTTTTACCTGGGGTTTTCTCGTGTAGGGCAGAGATGTCATGAGATTTGGACTGGGAAAAAGGGGTTGGGTGGAGCCCCTAGCCCTCTTGTTCTCTGGGCATTCAGAGGGAAGAGAAGCTGCTGGCACTGTGCGGAGAATTGATCATCACTGCAGGGTTCTGCCTTCTGCTGCCTTCCTTCTACCATGAGTGGAGCTCTGCTTGCTGGAGCAGCGGTTGCATTGGGACCCTGTTTAACACACTACCTCACTAAAAAGGGACTTTCTCAGGATCTGCTCAGGTGTCCCAGGGAAAACCCTGGAATCCCAAGCCCGCCTTCCCCTGCCCTGCTCAGAGCTGGGCTGCAGCTGCCCCGCCCCCTTTGCTGCTGCTCTAAGCCTTCCCTACACGGTAGCTCCACACACCCTGCCTGCCCAGACCTCCCGGGGGTTTCCGCTGCAGCTCTGGAGTTCGATNAACCATCGCACCCGCCCCGCTCAGCGGGAGCCGCCAGCGCCCCTGCCGGCCGTGAGCGGAACTGCACCCGAGGGGAAAGGGCCCGACAGCCGAGAGAGGCTGCACTGGGTTCTGGTTCTGTTTGTTGTTACTGCCACAGTTACTGTTCTTTGTTTGCCTTGTTATATATACATATATTAGTAAAGAACTGTTATTCCTATTTCTCATATCTTTGCCTGAAACCCCCTTAATTTCAAAATTATAATAATTTGGAGGGAAAGAGGTTACATTTTCCATTCCAAGGGAGGCTCCTACCTTCCTTGGCAGACACCTGTCTTTCAAACCAAGACACTGAAATATTTGAAAGCACTTTTTTTTGTGACCATTCTGGCTGAGCAAAAAGAGTCAGTGTTAAATGACACTTCTTTATTTCCTGCTGTTCCATAATGATTTTTTCTTATCAATCAGTGTTTCCAAAAAAATGCAGTTTGATAGCAAGGAGAGCTCAGAAAGTCATTTTAGATAAACTACGAAAGACAGAGAGTTATGAAGTGCCACAGAATGAGTAGAACATCTGAACATAAAAGTGGCCTTGCTGATATAATTTATTACAGAGCACTTAGGAAAGTTAACATGAGGGAACATAAAAATTACTGCAATTGAACAAACTAGTGAACCAGTAAATATAGCATTTTCTCCCTGACAGTAATGAGAAACAAAGACTTTGAACTATTTTCTTTCTATTTCCTTCTCCTTCTTCTTCTCCTCCTTCCCTTTCCCTTCCCCATCCCCTCTCTTCTCACTGGGGAAAGTATAAGAACAACTCAAGGGGATTTAAGTCTGGTTTATGTACAAAATAAAAATACTTATAAAACTTGTTTACACAGATTATGAGTAGCTAAAAATGAAAAAATAAAACCCTATATTTAAAATCACTGAGTTTAACTGACCAGAAATATATTTAATTTTTCTTTTTAATTTTGTGAAGAAGTTTTAATTTAATGTTCTGAAATATCAGGAAAAAAGTTTTTTGAGATCTCCAAATACTTGAGAAAAATGTAAAAATGGGTCCCTTTTTAAGTGTTGTTAAAATTCAAACTGAATACATAAAATAGTTAAGAATTTGCAACTTAATTTATAGTTGGTATATATTTTTTTACTGTGTGAAAATTTAACAATTTTTAGCACAATTATGAATTAATAGCAAATATGTACTTGATAAGATGCATCATTAAAATAATAAGTTGCTTGATGTACTGACATTGTTAGATCATGGAAGATAGGGATGAACTAATCCTAAAAAACAAATTTGAAAAATTATAGCTGAAAGGGGGAAAGTCCTGACTACTTAAGGCTACAGAAAACAGCTTGAAGAGATTTTTTTTTTTTTTAATAGAAAATGATGGTAATTCAGCTAGCCAGAATGAGCTGTTTTTTCAAGTACTACTCTTGACTCTTTTGACTCAGCTTCAATATTAATATTCTCAGGTCTGAAAAGAGAACTGTGTTCCTGATTCTCCTGCTTTCTGCATTTACATCTATCATTCCTGTAAGTTTACCTAGTGTGACACCTGGATCATTGCCAAAATGTACTATTCTTTCTCCTATTCTGTACTCTGCATTTTTTTATTTGTGAGGGGGAAAATAAACTATTCAGTACCCATATTTTGAATATTATTGTTTTTTTCTTGAGAAGAATGTAGCATCAGATCCCCGCCAAATTACCCTGCATTTCTGATACCTAAAAATGTATTTTAAAGTTATGTCTTTATGCTTCTCAATCTGTTTTGTTCTGTGATGACCTTCTCTTCTGATTCTGAGTAATTAGTGACTTCCAACAGCAGTAGGCAGTTCTGTGTTGTTTCCCTACCCAACTTGGTATAATTTTTTTTGTTTCCGAGATAAAACTTTCAGTTTCCCTTTGCTTATGACCAGCTTTAAAGACTTTGCATGTCTTTACCACTTTAGGAAGTAGTATTTCTCTTAGGAAAATTTACAGATAAAGTTAAAAAAAGAGGAGGTTTCAGCCCTCTGGAAGACACTCTACACGAACAAAGAGTGGGCTGAGATCAGGTAACGAGACAACTTAAATCAAAACAGATATACCACCTTAAAACTTACCTCTGGTCACTGTGTACAGCTGCTGTCCTGTCTTTGCAAATTGTCTTATTCCAACTTATCTACAAATGTACTTAGTTACATCTTTATTGCTTCTAAATCTTGCTGCCTTTTCTTTAAGTTTAATCAATTTTTGTGCTGCTCTTCTCTTGTGCCAAAAGCAAATGCCAGTTGTTTAGATATTCTTCACTTTGCCCTTCATTGCTGTTTTGCACCTATCTGTGAAAAAAAATTATTGCCATGACTTACGGGAATCACCTTAGAAAATAGTATTTCATATATCACCAGATGATCCTATAAGACAATGAATAGTAAGGAAGAAATAAAGGGAAATTGCTGTTTCTTTGGGTTTTCCCAGAAGCCCAGAAAAAGACTTAAATCAATAGGCTGCACTGAAAATATTTATGCCTTCCAGGGTAGAATTATGATATTATAGCAAGTAACAGAACTACTACCATAGATGAACACCGAGATTAATAAACTTCCCAAGTCAGTAACTCTTTCTGCTGTGGAAAAATTTGGCATAGCACTATTGATGATTATAGCCAAAAGGACTAAACCTTTAATTTCTGAACATCTGATGCAGGAGCGCTGAAAATAACCTGGTTTTCACAGGGTGAGATAGTCACTTCCTGAACATCATTTCTAAGAGTGCCCAGGTATTGCCACACCTCAAAGATCACTTGAGGGAGAAAATCTCATGCTTTTCTGTGAGAGAGCTAAGCACACACCAGAACACACACTAGGCTCTTCACAACAACTCATACAACCATTACATTAAAGTCTGTCAAAACCAAAATGATGCAGGAGTTCCCTGTGCCTAGAGTCTTGTTCCCTCCTGAACACACATCACTCCTTATGAGACTGCAAAGTTAGAAACCACTAATCAAAAACAGGCATTTGATTGAAATATTAATATTGTTGTCTGAGAAAAGAAAATCAATTTTGGACTCCTAGGTTTGGTACTCTGAGTGAAAGAAAATGTACCATATACAGAACAAAGACTGCATAATTAGCACCTACACAGACATGAATGAAGCTGCTTGTGAGATTCCTAATGATTAGGCCAGGCTGGGATATCTCAAAACCAAGGTAGTATCCTTTGAATTCATATTTCACTAATTCGTTTTTTTTACAGTGAAAACTAAGACTTAGTACAGTGAGTTCTAAAAATAACATGCACAACACCACAGAAAAAGTCCTTAGCCACAGTGTGGCTAAGGTTTAACTTTCCCCACTTAGTTCAACAGCAGTTAATTTTAGAATCAACATATGGAACATCTGCCCAAAAAAACTATTTCTGCACTTGAAGAAGTAAATAGAGTATTTTAGAAACTATGTTTTAGATAAGTACATGCCATAAGCTTATATTTTATGCAGGATGAAGATCTGTATCTAGCACATATTACCTGATTTTACAGCAGGTACTAAGCCTGTACATATGAGTACAGGCTTGTGTTGTAAATTTGTACCAAATTTATGAAAGATTTGTTTAACAGATAATGGTAGGAGGACCAACATTCCATTATAGAAAATGAGTCTGCAAAATTATGATATCCTACAGAAACTCTGCCTAGCAAAACACTCAAATCCTATAATTTCTTCTTTATTTATTCATAGAAACATAAGAATTAGAAAAGCTTAACAGAAAGTGCTGAAATGAAATGCATTCAATGTACTATTTTGCTTTAACCGGGAAAAAACAAACCATGAAGGGCAGCACAGCCTTTCTCATGGTTGGACACAGTTGAAGTCACTGACAGCAACATGCCAGAGGAAATCAGACACAGTCTTTAACATCTGATGCTGATTTGAGACAAAGCCACAACTCTGTTTTACTATTAGCCACAATTTTAGTATGGCCCACAGCAGAAAATGACTTAATTTAATTTACCTTTCTCTTCAGTACAGCTGTAGCAAATCTTACTGAGATTCTCTCCTAGAGCTCTCATCCTCTACCTACCAGTATACAACAGCTTCAGGGATGGGAGCAGATCACCACCATTCCGGGTATCAATATAGAGACAGATATATAAGAAGAGTTTCAAAATCATCTAGCTGTGCTCAGTATCAGGGCCAGTCCTGTTTAATATCTTTATTGATAATCTAGATGAGTGGATAGAGTGCACACACAGTAAGTTCACAGAGAACAAACACTAAACACTACCACTGTGTGGTAGTGCTGATCTGCTGGAGTATAGGAGGGATCTGGACAGACCGGATCAATGGGCCAAGGCCAAAGGCTCGAGGTTCAACAAGGCCAAGTACTGGTCCTACACTTCTGTCATAACAATCCCATGCTGGGGGAAGAGCGGCTAGAAAATGGCCCTGCAGAGATGTCTGAACATGAACCAGCATGTGCCCAGGAGGTCAAGAGAACAAATGGTATCCTGGATTGTAAAAGAAAGAGTGTGGCCAGCAGAGTCTCTGATCCTCCCCCTGTACTTGTTACTGGTGAGGCTGTATCTCGAATCCTGTGTTCAGTTCTGGGTCCCTCAGTACAAGAAGGACATTAAGGTGCAGGACTGAGGCCAGAGAAATGGCACTGAAGCTGATGATGTGTCTGGAGCCCAAGTCTTTTGAGGAGCAAAGAGGGAGCTGCTTACTTGCTTAGCCTGGAGAAAAGGAGGTTCAGGGAGGACCTTATTACCGTCTACAACAACATAAAAGGAAGTAGGGGATCAGTTTCTTTTCCCAGGTAACAAGTGACAGGACAAAAGGAAATGGTCTCAGATTGCATCAGGTGAGGTTCAGGTTGGATATTAGGAAAAATTTCTTCACTGAAAGGGTGGTCGGGCATTGGAACTGGCTCGCCAGGGAAATGGTGGTATAACCATTCCTGGAAGCATTCAAAAGTTGTGTGGATATGGCACTTAGTGACAGGGTTTATTGAGGTCCTAGGTTAAAGTTGAGCTTGGTGAACTTGGAGGTCTTTTCCAACCTTAACAATTCCATAATTCTATGATTATGAACAGCAATGGAACTGCCAGAAAGAAAGTCTTCTTAAAGGTGAGCCAATCATGCTGATACAGTTTGAAAGATACTTCCTATCCCATTTGGTTCAGATTGTTTCCCTTTTGCTCCCTTTTTTTGGTTTGAATTTACTGGACTTGCAGACACAGCAAATATTGAGAGTATTATAAAGAACAGCCATAGATGTTAAATTTGAATTTGCAAATATGAACCTTAGGACTTTTATGCCCCTTCAGTCAGAGAACAGTGACGTTCCACATGACTTCTAGGTCTAGCTAAAATTGTGACTGCTTAGCACCACAATGGGGCTAAAAATGGTCAATTTTCTCTTAGAGATGAGTAATTATTGGCAGAATTATTTGTGTGGAATTTGAATTTCTTCCTCTACAGTATGAAAAAATGGATGTGTACCAAGAGACTTGCTGACTTAAGACTATACAGAGATAGTTATGCTGACAATTGCATTATATTCAAGCCATACTAAAGTAATGGAATTATTTTTATGAACTACAGAAGGCTTTGGATAAGACCTTAATTGTTTAATTTTTTGGTGCTTTTAGCAAACACTTGAGCATTTTTGTTAAAGAATGATCTTAGGGAATTGGGATATTAACAAAAAAAAAGGAGGTAGAATTTTTAGATAAATTACCTGCTATGAACTGTTTGCAAAAATTAGCAAAATCCCTGAGTCTCTGTGATTTCCCAGAAGTAGACATCAGCTGTCAACTGTGTATGTCAGGTTTTATTTTCAACCTTAAAAAGTAAAGACCACATTTTTAACACCATCTGCTTCCTACTTCTAAATGTATTTCCACACCTTCCAAATGATACACTCTATGCTGCAATCCAGGTTTAAAGAGTTTCAAGACTCAAAACTCAATTTAGGATCTGTTCTGCACCATATGCAGGACTGAAAAATTCAAGTCAAGGAACAGATTCTGAAAGACTAACCACTGAAGTCCTACATAAATAGTAACTCTCACTGCAATTCTAATATCACCTGAACTGAAATTAATACCATAAGAAAGTACGGGGAAAAAAAGCTCCTCACTTAATATACCTTTCACGGTCTTCAACATGTAAACTATTATTTATAATCTATTATGTATAGAGCAATTTTCAACCTTTCCGTGATTCATGGTTCTGAAGGAATTTTTTAATGTAAGAGAGTTAGGTTTTGAAAGCTCATCTTATGCAGACTGCTGTGTAGCATACATCAAATTATTCCTCTCAGTCAACTTTGCCAGACATTTAAAAGAATGGGTAACTCCCTGGAGTCTGTGGATCACAGGCTGAAATCCACTGATCTGTAGGACAGTTGTCAATGATCAGTGAGGTTTTCAAGCTTGCTTCCTGTCATGTCTCCTACTCAAATGATTTGACAGTGTGTGCTTCTACTTCTGCTGTGCACTGGTACCATTATGAGCCTGATTTTCCTTAAAGGACTGGGGAAAGAGGTGTTTTAGTTTAATCAGTCAGACAGCCAAATACCACACAGCCATTTGATCACTTGAACCCAGTGGGGCAGGGGAGAGGATTGGCAAAAAAAGCAAAATTTGTGGGTTGAGAGAAAGGTATTTTAATAGGACAGAAAAGAAAGAGAAAATAATGATAAATATACAAAACAAATAATGCACCATGCAGTTCCTTACCAATTGCTGACTGATGCCCAGCTGGTTCCCAAGCAGTGGGCCATCACCCCCTACCTCCTACCCCATTTCTTTTATTCAGCAAGACACCATATGTTATGGAATGTCCCTTCAGTCAGTTTGGTTCAGCTGTCCTGGCTTCTTGTGCACTCACAGCCTGCTCACTGGCAGGGCAGCATGGGAAGGGAGAAGGTCCTTGACTTAGTGCTACTCAGCAATAGCTAAAAAATCAGTGTGTTATCAACATTATTCTGATGCTAAATCCAAAGCACAGCACCCAACCATGTACCAGAAAGAAAATTAACTCTATTCCAGATGAAACCAGGGCAATGGGGTCAATTCTACATTAGAAGGTTTAGTTGTTTGCTGGGTTTTTTTCTGTGAATCTCAGTAATTCTGTAGGTAAAAGTTACCTCATTATATAAGGCAGACCATTACTGTATGGTCTGTAATGGGGGTATGGGGTGAGAAGGTGGGGAAAAGACAAAGGAAAAACTACTGAACTTTTATGTTCAGGAGAGAACTGTGGAATTTTTACTGTTTCAAATCATAGATCAGCCCTCAAAATCCCAGTCTGCATATATTTTGAATGGAGTTATTAAAATTTACGGGAAACATTATTAAAACGATGGTACACATTCTCATGGACAAAATTAATCCATCATTATTTTAAAGCAATAATAAAATATATGACTGATGAACAGAGCAACAGAGTGTATTTTGATAACAGGTCAAATTCACTCTAATTTTACCTCACTGAAAAATACTGGGAAATCCAAGTCATGCAAATAATTTTCATTATAGTTCAGTCGAAGTTCACAGAGATCCCTGTTCAGCAATGCAGATAGGACTCCACTTAGTTCCAGTGAGAATGGAAGAGCTACATTACTCTGTTATCTATTATGGAAGAAGAGGATGAGCTATCAGATCTGATAGCATCAGCAAAGCTGCAGGAAAATTCCAGAAAATAGACCATTGATCTAATTACCTTTGAAATATTTCCATTCATTTCAACAGAAACTGGATCAGATAATTTGTGAAGAGAATTATACAGATTAAGGCAGCAGTCTGTTCCTCCTACATGGCATTTCACCAAACTGAAAATTATTGTGCAAGACAGGGATCAGAAAGAGAACCAGTTCTTCAGAACAGCCCAGAGTTCAGCCTGTGCATCAGAAACTCAAATGTCATTTTACTCAACATAGTAACTGCCTGAACCCAGACTACAGCAAAAAGTCTCAGCTAGTGCTACCCCTCACTGAGTTGCTGCTTCTTCTAAATCTTGTGAAAACTACGAGAGAAAAGACAAAACAAATACATAAAATTACACTTCAGTACTCTTCTTAAAATGGATACAAAAACCATGCAAAAAATCATTCAGAAATTAAACTCCTGAGCTGTATATAAGGACATAATATTATTCTTCTTGTTTCTTTTTTTCCTGTGACCAATAGATAGAGACAAACTGATTTGCAACAATACAATAGTCATCTGCATTTTCATGAAATACGATGCTTAAAGACTATAACTGTTCTTTCCACTGCCACAATGGATAACTGTAAAATATAATTAAATGCCTTCTTCAAAGCCATTTCCTTAAAGAAGAAGGACAATTGCAACTATGATATACAAACACCCTATCTTTACTATGGCAAATATATTTAACTACAACACATTGCTCAGGAGTCTCTGTCATTGTCCTCTGAGTTTCTTATATGCCGGTGCTATGTTCAAAGTGGTTCAGCTTTATTTAAGTGCTAAAATTTTAAAACCCAGGGTCAAGGACAGGTCTTACCAGTTCCCTTCCTGCTATATGAGGTTCTGTACCCCACCACACCAGTCCCCGCCACAAGCATTGTGTGGCAATTCTAACATTTTGACATCCAAAATACTTCACTTCTTGGAAGTGCAAGGTGAATATCAGACAGAGTCAACTGAGAAAATGTGAGGTTGCTTCATCAAATTGTTTGAATTCTGGACAATTTAATATTGCTGTTCAGGATGTTACTGTGACATATAATAATGTAACATAATATTACTGTGAGGTAATATGCAATATGAAGTTAGCCCAATATGATGTTACCATGAAAATAGTATGTGGTCTTTTCCACTAAAAATAAAGGCTGAAGAGGAAATGAGGATAAATGAGAGCACTAGGTAGCATAGGCCTGGCTCTTACTGTATCTAATCAATCAGACCGGATTTGCCAATGTGTCTGTAGGTCCATCATAACCATTTAGGGTGCTCAAAGTTATACTGTCTGTAGCCAAATAAGCAGACATCTCTACTGATAATTTACTTGCTTTTTCTTCTCTTCCTCCTGTAATTTCCACCCATTTTGGACTCCTCTCCTCCAGCCCTAGAAGCTGATGCCATTAGCATCAAACTGGGCAGTGTGACTACCATGTTTCCCTGCCTGCTTGGCCAGTATGAGTACGTTCTCTTTTCCTCCACTGGGGAAGCAACCCTTCAGACACTACAAACAACCACCACTGAAGCAGTGAAATCAGATTGTCAGAAAGGGGAAGAAAAACTGTTCTCAAACTCAGGTTCTTACAGGTTATGAAGAACAAAATCTCATTTGATTTTGCTCAGCAGTTGGTAGCAAACCCCAAAATTTAAATGGTCTCTCAGAGGTACAGTAGAGTTGAGACCAAATGCACGGCTCAGGGCAACCACCATCCTGCCGTTAATGCTGAACAGACAGAACATAAAGACATTGGTAGGTAGCACAACAGGCAGAAAAATGTTTTTTGTGTTATTATCAACACCTGCATTCTTAAAAGCATCCTGCATTACCAATATCAAGGCAAAGTGTGTCTGGTGCCGTATTCACTGCTGCCACCAAGTGGGCCAGATCTGTGCCCCAGAACATTACACAGGCAGATCCACTGAGTCACATTTCTTCAGAACTGTATATGGAATTTTGTTAAACATTAGGGCATACGACTGCCTGTAAAGATAGCCTATCTCAATTCCTCTTTCTGAAGAATTTAACTCTGTGCCTTCCTGAAGTAATATACCTATAACTTTTTCCTCCCTGAATCCAAAGGAAGACATTTAAAATCTCCCCAAAGAATCTGTAGGACTTTTATTGGCTGGGAAGACACCTTAATGGGAATACCTTCAAAAAACACAGCCAGGTGTTTTCGATAAAGGATGCTACCTACTTCTTTTCTAGTGGATTTTTGTCCTTTCAAGGTTGCACTGTACTTTTCAACTGGCAGAAGCTGTTGCAGGTGATGAGGAGCAGACAGCTTGGACATTTTGCAATGGCATCATCAGCAGTAACATATACAATACCTTCCTCTTGGCACTTAAGCAACATTTCCCTAGGCATTTTCTGACAGCTAATGTTGAACCTTGTTATTCTGCCATGTATGTAGTCACAGAGAAAAAAAGCCAGAGCACTAGTCAGGGTAATCTGTATGATTAGTTTCGTTTCTCTGTCGTCACAGATGTGAATAGTAGGGAGACAGATAACTGTCATGTTTTCTTTTAAGACCTTCTGCAAGAAAAAATTTCTTATAAGTTTACATAGAAATCCATACTAACTCTCTGTGATCCAAATAAATAATGACATATTTTGGATCCTTCCTCCTTTTCTGTAAGCAATTCTGTATCTGTCCCTTTTAATGGCCACTATATTTGCTTGTTACACCTGAAACTAACTTTATGATCTGGGAGAATGAATTTAGGATGATTATTTAGAAAATTCAGCTTTAACTCAAATCAATTCTGTAATGGCCGTCCTTTATGCTCCTTAAGGCCATCCACCATGTCACCCCACTGATATTTATTTTTCTCACATTATTCAGTGCTGCTGCCTTACTTATTCTGCACTTAGTCAAAACCAAACAAGCCCTCTCTGTGTGACTGGCAGAGTTATCCTATTTTCTTTATAGTTCTCAGAATTTAGGGTGACATAAGTATATGCAGCTGCAGGATCTGCATGAGAGTTTGTCAGTCACTGGATTAGATTGAACATGGATCCTGGAGAGGCATCTGAGCAACACTAACATGAGAAAACTGTTACAGAAAAACATGGCAGAAGAGGTAGCATTCTTTGCCCAAAAAAAAGAGAGAGAAGGCCGAGATCGGAAACAAAGTGCAAATAAGGTGGATAAAATGTCAGAGATGCTGGGATATATCAGAATTACTTGCTGGTTCACAACAGGAATAGTGAAAGATCAAAAAATAAGTTGCAAAACAAAATGCAGTAGAATAATAAACAAAATTATAAACACACACACACAGAGTTCTAGGCCATTTTCTTCTTTCTGTTTTCTTTTACGATTTCTTTCAATTTCAGTGATAATTCTTAAATCTGCCCATTGAACCAGGTGCTTTATTAGTACCTTTATGTCAGCTTATCCTTCAAATGTATTCATATTACAATTGACTGCATTCTAGGAATTTATTTCATACCTTTGTAGATGACCATACATCAGCTTTTACTTCCAAACTGCTTCTTGATCTCTCACTTTTATCATGAAGCTGCTATAAAGGTCTATCTACTTTGTTTAGTCACAAGGCAGCATAGCTATTTCTTGAAAAGATAGATAAATCATAATTTACTTCTTCATCTAGATTTATTCCATCCAAATCAATAAAATTAAAAAGAATCTGTCACTGGGAATACAGGTAAGCAATACAAAGCAGTCCTAAAAGTGTTATAATTAGTATAACAAATTATGGGGGTAAAAGGTATTTTCAACAGCAGGTAAAAATATTGATAAGATTAAATTGAATTAACCTGGAAAATACTGTTGGTATCTAACCAGCTGTCAACGCAAAGCCCACCGATATTGTTAAGCGAATTCAGGTTGGCTGGATCTAGCCAGCTGTTTGGAAGCCTGATCAGTGTCAAACATCAGTTACTCAGTTCAAACAACATTTCTCAGAAACCTCATAAAAATACTCTGAGTGTCTTCGAAAACAACTGTAAGCAATTAGTTAGGATAGAAATTCTATTAAATGAAAAAGACAATTATTAAATAAAGTTTGATATGAAGCAGAAAAACTAAATGAAATTTGATGATTATGCAACATCTTTAAAAATCTTCTTCAAAAAATGTATTTCTTTTTGCCTTTAGTTTCAGTTTTATTTGAATACATATTAGTTTAAAAGAAACTACTTTGAAGTGGAAAAAAGCTCTTGGATAGTTGAAATAGGATATGTGGGAATGTTTTTCTATCCCTAAAAAAATCTCCACCATATTTTACAAAGTAGTTCCATTTTCACCAACTTATATAGTCCACAATATGATGACACTTAATTTCCTTATATTATGTCTTAAGCAGTTACAACCAAGTCCATCTGATTGTCTATTTTGCCATTACTGACATCCTTTAAACATCTCATTTGCCAGTTAATTCATTACCAAAGTAGTTTAAAAGAAATTTCTTCATTTTCTTGCCACAAAATGTAGTTAGGAAGAAACAACTGCATAGTAAAATGGTTCAACATGTAAGCAAAGACAGTTGGAGGACAATTCATGATGCCAAGTCTGTGTTTTCAGAGATCTATGAGTTTCCCAGAACTTTTGGCTAATCTTCTCGGATGTTGAAACTTACCTGGATAAGTATGGATCTGACATTTTTACCTGAATACACTAGACACATATTTAATTTGCAGCTCCAATATTTAGTACAAGGAAATCACCCAGTAGACACTTATAGCAGAAACTGAAGCTGAATCTTGATTTAGGGAGCTCAATCAAGAGGGGCAAATGGGAAAAGATCTGCAGAATCATGGCAAAATAGAGACATGGAGAAGAAGAATAAATATGAATACATGGTTGAAGTTACAAAGCATACTACTGACCTGAAAGTTTGTGTTAGATTTTCTGTAAGTTTCCTTTTAAAATATATAGCTTTTAAAAATAGAGAAATTAAGCAAACAATAAATCCAAGAGAGTTATTTGATGGGAATTTGTCTTGGCCTAGTGTTCTTGCTAACCTGAAAAAAACAGAAAAGCAAAAAATTTTAGTGATATAAGGATATCCTTTTCCTCAGACACATATTTCAAAAGCAATACGAATTTATTGCAGTCAGTATGCTTTCTATGAATAAAAAAATACACTTCCTTTCTTTTGCTGGGCACCTCCAATAGCCCATATCCATTTCTGGAAGTAACAGATGACACTATATCCATATCTTTGCCATTTTCTCAATATTGCTTGCAAATTCTATGCTAGTTACCTGTCCTAACTTTAGAATCTGTGCCAAGTGTTTGTGTGGTAAGCTTCAGTGTGTTAAAAGAACCCAGTCCTCCATCTCAGCAAACAAAAATAGCCCTAGAAACGCTAGTAGCTTGACTTGAACATAATATTTTAATTGCATTCAAAATTCTAGTATTTTTAGTGAATACATTTCTGCTCACTGTTGGAAGTCCCACTGTTCCTGAAATTTCAACTTCACTATGTTTATCAGCAAAAAAACCAAAACGACAAACCAGCCTATGAGACTGCATGTGTTGTTTCATTATAGATTTCTGAAGTACCACTTGAATGGAATAAATAGCTGGAAAACAAAATTATTACAGTAGCAAGAAATTTTCATATGACTTCTTAAAATTATTTAGATAGCTCCTATGAACAACAACCTTAATGTATTTAAACAATATTCTCTTTTGTCCAAAAAATACCTTGTTATCAAAGTTATTCTTGCAACTTTTAAAACCAGTTACGATGGTTTTCTTGAGATGATTCAACTACCACAGAAAAAAGAGACTGTGAGCTCATTAATTGTTGATCAAGATTTAGCACTTCTACATTACTGTTTCAAAACCACAGAAAAGTATTCCATGGCCCATCCTTGAAGAGGCTAAATGTGAAGACAGAAGGAAACTGACTTAGAATTACACAGTGCAGATGTTCCTTTGGAAAGTTTGACAGAAGATTTGTGATGCTCTTTAACCAAGTTTCCATAAGGTAGATGAGGAAACAATTCAAAATGATAAGCATTGACTGCAGGATATTTAGATTTATTAATTTTACTTGAAACAAAAGTAAGGAAGACAGACCCTGCATTCTCAAAGGTACTTAAAGCTTTAACACTCCCATGCTGCCTAATCCTTCTGTCACCAGGATATGAAAATGAATCTCGCCTTGATTAATATTCCATTAATCCATGACAAAGTACCCATATCACTCACACACTTAGTTTCTCGGCAAGTTCCTGCGATATGCCTCATTAACCGGATTACACGTTTGATCTGATCGCTGTCATATTGTTTTGTTGACAGCCAGGGTGCCTCATGCTGTACTGTGCAGCGAAGAGTCTTTATTAGAGCCAACCCTTCCCTGTAATGTCTCTCTGAACCTGCTCCTCTGATGTGTGGAAGGTTGACCTAGGTCAAACTGTTTGTGATTAAATGTGAAAGTAAATGTTAATGTCTTGCCTGAATTATCATAAAACTAATTTGACTAACCTTTGATAGACCTTTGAGATAAAATAAACATGAAAAATCTATGCTGAATGATTTTTTTTTCATGGAGTAAAAAAAACTATTTTCATCTCTGTTGACTTTTTTTCTCTATAACTTCTGAAGGAATTTAGGCCTGCTTAAAGGTAGCATTCTAACAGCCCTGAGATTAAAATTCTCAGCTAGTTACAGATCAGAAAAAACATGGTCAACACCTACCCCCTTTTTTTCTCATAGAGAACAGCTCATCCAAATGGAGTAGTATTTCCCACTCCCTGGGGCTGCCTGATCTTTTTTTCATCTTACCAAACACTCAAGTCAACTTTAAAAGTACAATGAGTTTTTTAACTTGTCTGTAGGGCAACTGGATCAAGACCTGGAACACAAGCCTTTTCTTTATGTTTTTAGCCTTCTTCTGATTGTCCTTTAATTTCTTAATCAGATATTGATTTTTATATACACAGAGCTGTATTTTTAAAGGAAATCTGTCTCTAGAACAGGGTTAGAAATCAGTTTTGTTCCTTTTATCTAAAATGGAAGAAAAACCTTAATTATTGAGATATTCCCTTTCCCCACCATCTGGATATTAGACAGTTGTTTCTGGGTGCAGTTCTAAATGTTGATATTTTCAGAGGAAATATTTGGATTCAGTCTTACCCAACTGATTCTGTCAGGCTGAAAATCTGTCTAGTCTTTTTCTCAGAGATCACCAGTGGTGGTGGTGGACTCAAGCAGTCTAATTTTTCAGTATCTTTATCATAAGAAAGTGCTTTTTAATATTTAATCTGAATACCTCTCACAGAATTTAAGTCCATTAAAACTGGTCTTGACTACTGTGGGCATGGAGAAGAGATTGCATCTTTCCTCTTTTCAGCAGTTTCTGTATTATATGTTTTAACCCAGCTTTAAGTTATTTTTGGGGAAAAAAGTGGAAATATAATTGATATTTACTACATTATAATTTTGCTTAGTTTTAGATGGAGTATTTTAGGCTACAAGTAAGCATCAAGTTATTGATATTTTATAAGTAGTGACATGTTGATTGAGAAAACTCATATCTAAGCATATTAACAGCTTCAATTAACATAGTGCGGAAAAATCAATCTAATTCTGAGTCTATTTACTTATTGCTGTTTGTCATTCAACATATGAAACATAAAACCCTCTACTGCTGTTATCCATAATTCTCTCCACTTTTGCTTTCATAAAAAATAAGAAGAATTATTTCTTTGCCTAATTGTGATAATACTGATAGATAAATAAATACTTATAATACCGATTTCCTGACTTAAGATCTTTGAAGTTTTCAGAGATCATCCCCTGTAAACAGGTAAGATAGTGGCTGTAAGCAAATCCAAGCTTTAATGTTGCATTGTGTAAACATCACTGAGAGCCTGACAACGCATCTACTTCTTCTATCATCCATTCAATGCTATTGGACTAAAGTTTTAAGCAAATAAAGCACCTACTTATCTCTATAAGAAAGGTCCATTTTTTATTCCATACTTCAAAGCAATGGTTGAAAACCTCTAGCTGAATAAAATCTTTCCTGTAATGAAGTGAAACCACATTGAAACTGCTCTAGTAGAATACAACACACTTTTAGTCAGCAGGTTGAAAACAGCCCTCACTGCATAACATAAAGTCTAATTTTTACATGGCAAAGTTATGACAGCTTTTTTAAAAGCTGAATAAATGTAGTCTTTTATATACCCAAAATAAAAATTAACTGAGTGATCCAAGGTAACAGAACTATTATTTGAGACCAGGACCAACAGAGCTTCTGGCTATATTGAGGTCAACAGTAAAAGTCTTGGTGTCCTGACTAAGCCAAATTGTCTTGATGTGGTTAAATATTCTGATTCAAGGTGAGATCTGACGGTTCAGTAAAGCATGAACTATATTAAATAAATATGCACAGAGACAGATGGTCAGTCACCAACTTGACTTTGATCCTAACAAAGTGTTGTTGACAGCATAAGAGGATTTGTTCTTCATTAATACCCAGCTGGATACAGGGAAATTTTCTTATTTCTACCACATATCATACAGGTTAATCAACCCTGGAATACATATAGGCACTTTCCTCTGCCAGAAAGAAAATTATGTTGGCCAGAGATCATAACAAGAGAGACCAGAAATTAATTGGACTTCCTTACAGTATCTAAGGGAACCCTGTTGATTGCATAAGTATAAAAATGTTGACATGCAAGACCACTAGATATTATTGTTAATAGACTGTAAATCAAAATCCTGAGCAATTCTTTGTATTGAAAAAGACTGAATCCAGCAGAACAAAAATGTTTGTTTCAGTGTATACATGAAGAACAAAAAATTCTCCAATTTCAGTATGTCAGGTAAGATTTGTCCATATTGTTGCAGCATTAAAAAAAATGGTAATGCATGTAGGTTGATTTAATAGATGGTTCTAGAGAAAAGTCATGGAAAGTAAACTTTTCAAAGTCAAGTTTACCATTGTCTGTGAAACTGATAAAACATCCATAACAAAAAACTTTCTGAAGAAGTCTTTAAAATCACTTATAGGGAAAGTCTAAATGTGATTGAGCTTCTGTGCTACCTTATATCTCAACCATGACAACATTTATATATTACATTAGGTATTGGACAGATGATGAACTGTTGCGGTTTGTTGCTTCTGCGTTGGCATGGCAAGCCGCAAACCTTCCTGGAGAGCACTGCAGGGCTGCCTCAGGGAGAGCGGCTGTTCCGCTTCCCATAGCCCTTCCGAGCGGCCCCACGCTCATGCTCTGGCTAGCTGTCGGCTCCACAACACGGTGGCGATAAAGGAGGCGAGAAGGGTGTCCACATGGGGACCTCGGAGGAACCTTATTCACATGCTGACGTGCTGCTTCCCAAAGGCAGAGAGAGAACATACCGTGGAGTCTGGGGTTTTATATGGGGAAAAGGGGTGCAGAGAGAGCACATGAACTAATGGTCTCAGGGTACAGGGGTGGTACATGGGCGGAGTTGTGGTACCGGAACCAATAGGGAAGACCTGAGGGAGTGGTCAGGACTAGGGGCGGGGAAGAGAGGACAATATGGGAAGGGCAGGCATTTAGTAAGAAAAGGAGTGGAAAAATACAGCACTACGATAAATGTGAAAGAGAAAGCAAAAGACAATCCCAAATTTTACCTGTTGTTGAATCAAGTGGTTTAGGTTCCTAGCCTAGCAAGTCCACTGTGAAGGTTTACTTCATTCCCAACTAGATCTGGATCTAACATGCTCCTCTATCTCATTTTTAATTAGATTATTTAATTATTTTTAATAATTGTTATTATTTTTAAAAATAATCAAGGTGTTAGATTTTATAATCCAAACTGACTGTTCTTTAGGAAAGAAAAAAAGTTAAAGGCAATTTTCATTATGTGGGTAGTTTAGTGCAAACATTTTATTTCTAGCACATTTTCCTAATCATACAGTGGCAAGTAATTTGGTTTACTATGAATAAATGAAAACCAGTTTGAATACTTATTATTTGCTTGGGTTTATACATAAGAAAAGAAATCCTTTCCTTCTGCTTGAAAAAGTCATTAAATATTAGAGACAAATTTAATAACAATGTAGATACTTGTATTCTTTCTACTCCCAGGTCTCTTATCCTGAAAACCCATTAGCTATTTCTTCCATCATTGATGTTCTAACCTTTACACAGTAATTACATCTGTGACAGCTCGAAATTATTGTTGTGAGGACAAAAGTTGGCCATTGCACGTAGAGCTTGTCTATTCAGTATTTGAATTTGTGGTGTTTTCTTTTAAAACTCTACAGTGCCAAAAGATGCTCATAGAGCATGGGTTAGCAACATTCTGGAAAGCATCTTGTTTGCCCCATTAGTCTGGATCCAGTCAAGGCTATCCAGGCATGTTCAAGATCATCTGTGAAGGGGAGTAAGTCAAGTGTGGTATAATTAATAACAATTTGGAATAGATAAGTTCCATGTAATGTTCAATAAAAAGAAATTTTCTTAAACTTTGTTTTTTTCTTGAATAAGAATTAAACGTAGCCTTAAATTGCAAAGTGTCAACCCAAGTGAAAACAACCGGAATTTCTGCCCAAAATCTGAAATAAAATGCCAAAGACCCCTGATCCAGAACACAAGCAAAGACTGTGAAGCAGGGGATCATTGGCCATTACAGAATTATGTTCTATTTATGAACAGAAAGGGTTTTACAGTCTCAAGGTTCTCTCCATAAACATGTGCATAATCACCATAAAGACTGGCATTTAGAAAAAACAACGTTTCAGTAGCTATAGAGACCTAACTGAACTGTACCACTTGGATGTTATGCTGTGAGGATTCCAGGAGATGCTGTGCAGTCAAGCACTACTTTATTTAGGTACTATTGTTTCCAAACAAAGTATGGTATTTTTGTGCCAGAATCAGATTATAATAGAAAAACAGTGAAGATTCATTCTTTTTAAATTTCCAGTCTGGATAGATCTGCCAAGGTGTTTAAACTGGTGAGTAACCCATCTCGCCTCAAATGACCTGGCCTAAATTAATCTTCTCTCTGTACTTCTGAAAATAATTTCTCCTTGCTGTAAACATCTTCAGAAGTCAACACTTACTACTGTAACAAAAGCAATTAAAATTAAATTTAAGAGATGGATTTTTTTTTTGTACTTTCTGTTGTAGTTGAATTAAGTTTTATAAATACTGTATTTCCTAATTCTTGTTTATTGCTTTTCGGGAAAGAAAGGGCTTTTCTTATGTATATTTAAAACACAACATGCCGATGAACTTTACAAAACACTCATTTTATGTAAGTTAGCTTAGATGGCTAAAATTAATTCCTCTATTCCTAGATTAATATTTTAATAGTCTGAATACTACTGTAGGGTTAGTTTCTAATAATTTCTTCTATTTTCTCTTTATGGTTTGCTACCATTGTTATCATTAAAATGTGAGTAATAAAATAAATTCAATTTTTTAGTCTAAATATATGCATTTAAAATACATACATTTTTCAGCCTCATAACATGAAGTTCATTTACTAAATGAATTTCAGTTCAATACCACTGATGCTTCTGGGTGTGTATGTATGCAGACGTTATTGAGCAGTATTCATGAACCATCTTGTCTCACAGTAGTCTGTTTTCTCTCAGTAACCTCTTCTTTATCTTTGCATTCTTCTTCTTTCTCTTAGAAGCTATGGGCATCTGAGGGGTTGCTGTTATTTCTTAAGTGTAGGCACAGACAATTCCTTTTTATTTTGCAGAATTATCTCTGCTGAATCTCCCTTCCCAACTGAAAAAGGCCCGTGTTTGTCCTGTGTTCACTTACAGAAATTCTCACCTAGTCTGGACAGCAATCTTCTGCAGTATCATGTTCCTGTGTTAAAACTAATTCCTCTAAAATATCTGCCTCTCTAAGAAGGAGATTTTTATGCAACTTATGCATACACTTCTAAAATAACTGCTAAGGGTTTTTTCAACTTTTTGATTTGCTGAAATTTCTTCATGAGGTTTCTCCTAGTTTTGAAAACATTTTAAAAAGGTTATTCATCAAAAGTTACAAACAAACCTTTCTGTCCAGTTTTCTCCTGATTTCTCAAAACAGAAGGAAAATACATTTTCTTTAAATACTTCCAAACCATCAATAAATTAATTATGCAATGTTTCAAATGCTGTAGCCTCTATAAATATTCCTATATCATCACACTCATATACTTACACCTTCTGCTTAAACCAAAGGCTATTTTTATATTTCAGATGCCACCCTTTAGATGGTAGACATTCAGAATAACAAGGAACTTGCAAGGAACTGAAAGTAACAAGGGAAATACATCTCCATCCTGGATGATTGTTCACACCCTGAAGGTGCTCTACCAAACAAAATAAAATTAGTACCTTCTCATATATGGAGACATCTCGTCCAAGACACGCAGTTATTGAAGGAACGGCATGATTTCAAATTGTGGATGGAAATGTACTACTCTCCTAAAGACTCGGTTATCTGCTTTTGGAAGAATATATTTATCATTTTGGCAGTTTTCAGAGGCTGATTTGGTAAAGGGAGTTTCTGAAATTCTACTATACATTTTAAAGAACTCAATTCTCCTGTATTCCTTTTATACATAAAAGCACAAGCATATTTGCATACACACACAAGGAGTTTGAGTGCCTACAGCAGGGCAACAAGTACCACTAACCGAGATGTTGCTCAAGTTTTTTATACATTTTTGCAAATTGGCTTAATCCATACGAGAGTAATATGCTCAACAAGTTTACACAGACGATCCAGAATGGATTTATGCCAAATTGCACTTAATTTCAAGATGTAGCAAATCTGATTAGCTACCCTCACTTCCACTGCTGTCAGCCCAGAACTGTTCTCCTGTCTGGAGTTCCAGCATCAGAAGAAGTTTGCTTTTGTCTCTCAGTTTGCACGAGCTAGTTATTGTGCACAGCCCTCAATCTCAACTTTTAATAAAGATCTTTATCATTTTCTGGAGCACAAGGTTTTCATTTAGAGTAAATTTTTTGGTTTATTTGCTTCTTATTACCAAATTCCTTGGACATCAAACATTTTATCCTGGAAAATAAATGTTTAAAATAGAAGCTAGAACAAATGAAACTGTTGGACCAAAGATTATAAAAAGTCTAGGGGTATCTAATCAGACCATTTATCACTGTCACACATGTTTCCAGAAGCTTCTCCAAAACTTCCATCTACTCTCCTAGGAGCTCTTCATCACTTTCCTTCAAAGTTTCAGCAAAATAGTCTATTCGTACCATTCTGGATTCAGCTGAAACCAAGGGTGCTGGAGAAGTGAGACCTGCAAAGTTTAGTAGGTCCATATCATCTATGGAATTGTTTTGAATTTTAAAAGTATCACATCTCAATTTTATATTTTCTTTTGGAGTATATTTGAAATATAATGCCCTTGGCAAGATGCAGAAAATCTAAGAATACATTGTCTCTCCACTGCTTTCTATTGTATTCAAGCTTTCTCTTCCCATCTCATAGGAGATTTTTAAGTAAGGTAGTTAATAAGTTTCAAGTTCCTTAATGTCCTAGGTTGCAATATAGATGTTTTTAAGTATTCTATTACCACCAGCTGTGGGCTGTTAGCTGTTATCACCTGCTAATGACCCACCCCCGGATGACACACAATGGGCCATCAAGGACCCACCACATGACTCATAGACTTATCTCATCCCATTGTGGGATGCTCTGCCCAGGAGGGAGGAGCCAGGTGTTCCCACCTGGATATAACCTGGCCTTGGAAGTGCCTGAGCTAGCCCTGTCTACTGGGTTACCAGAGGGCAAGAGCTACCACTGGACCTTCAGCTGGAGACCAGACCTTCACAAGATCACCGCTTGAACTGAACTACTTCAGTTGGACTGCTACCACCACCCTAACAGGGTGTCAGGTTTGTCTTTGTCTATCTGACTTTGTCAGTGCTTTTCCTTGTATTATTTCACTTATTTTTAATTTCAATCTTGACTTGTGATCTCCCATTGGTTTGTTTTCAGACCAACACACTTAATAACAACTTTCTTTTGCAAAACAGAGACATAATGAAAACACTGGTTTTCAAAAGATTCAAATCTTTGCAGTATAGAATCATTTGACGTGCAAGGTCACGAAGTGTCATTCTATTATTTATTTATTCTAGCATACCCCATCTGGCAAACGACTACTATGGAACCTCTCACTCACTCTCTGTGCCCTCCACCCCTGATTGGATGGGAAGAAGAATCAGAAAAAGGTAAAGTCCATGTGTGGAGCTGAGAACAATTTAATAAAGGAAATAAATGTTATTATTAATAATTAACTAATACAAGAAAAAAGAAATAGAAATTAAAATAGAAATAATAATGAAATATAAATAATAACGGAAAAGTAAACGGAGATAACAAAAAGAGAGAGAAATAAAACCCAAGGAAAAATTAACAGTGCTCAAAAAAATTGCTTACCACTCACTGGCAAATGTCCAGCCTGTCCCTGAGCAGTCATCAGCCACTCCCAGCCAACTTCCCCCAGTTTGCATACTAAGCGTGCTGTTCTGTGTTATGGGATATCTCTTTGGCCAGTTTGGGTCAGCTGTCCCAAATATTTTCAACATCACGTACCCACTTGATTCAGCAAATTGACGTGGTCAAAAACATCCACTTGACTTTTAACAAATTGTTCTTTTAAAATTATTCATTAAGCATTAAGAGCACATCATGCTTCACTAAATAAGTATAGTGATCACTGCATCCACTAACCTTTCTTATACCTTGTAACATGCTGTAGCTTATTTCTTTTATTGTTCTTCTCTCACTTTTTTTAAGGATCATTAACAAATGCACGTTTCCATGTGCACTGGCTATGCACTGACTTTTCCCTTCAGTATTGGTTTATTCCACTTTAAATGCAGGTTGTGTGGTTCAGGGGTCCACAACTGTACATATTGCTTTCCATGGGGTATATTACCCTTATAGTCACAATGGTATGGTTCTGATTTTAATTTGTGCAACCTTAGATATTTACAGCAAAATGGGCCCAATTTTCATAACTTCTAGGCACGCAACATTGGCTTTGCAAATGATCTCTGAACTAGAATTCCCATACTGACAGCAACCTCCCCCAGGAGCCTTTTTAATGTTCCAGTCTAAAAATTGCACCTCGTTTCTAGCACTTACTTCTTTTCCCATTTGTTACTTTTAGTGCAAAGGAAACCAAACTTGCAACATACTTGACAGCAGACAAGAGCCTAAGTGCTGATCTGTAAACAATCTGGATTTAATGTTTGTTCACATAACCATGATCTGTTTCCCAGTGGCATAACTTTAATTTTCTTTAATAATTAATGAATCAACTGACTTAAGAAAAATAAAATAAAAACTACAAGGATCATTCAGCTGAGTCAATTCCTGGGTCTACATGCCAAGAATTATAACTTGTCCATTTCTAATAAGTAGATTTTTTTTTAATAAATAGCAGCTAATAGTACCTTCTATTTTCCAGTTTAAAACAGAAGATAATTTACAATGTATCTTAATTTTAATCTTAATGTGATTATCTTCCCACAGGTAGACATTCACTAACTGCTGTCTAATATCTGCAGTAAACAAAATAGAAAAATGACAGATTTTTGTCTTATTTCTTATATCACTATAATTTATCTCCAGGCATTATTTCATATACATGCTGAAAAAATGAGACATTTTCTGAAATGACAGTTGAAAATATGTAATTTAAATGGTACCATAGCATTCAGGTATGAGGGACAATTTAAGATTATTCAGGCTAACTCAGTCTTGATTTGATTTTTAATCACATTTTCTCATTTTGTGCATTTGATTTGTTGTCATTAGCACTTCTTTATGTAGTTTTCCTTTGTGCAATGTCCTAAGTATAGATGTTTTTCTTTTAGGGAATATGGAGCAAACAACTTCTGACACTGTGAGTAGTGAGGACTCAATGGGGCTGTGTAACAACAAGGTGATGTTCCTCAGCACAGCCTAAGACAACGGTGGTCGGTTTTCATCCTCAGCATGTGCGAGCAGGAGATGATGCATACATCTCTGCTATCGGCTTCAGAGCTCGTTTGATAACAGCAGAAAGGCATGGGCATGGCAATGACCAGAGTGCCCCAAGGGCCCTGGCTGAGACACACTGACTGAAGATGGTGTACCTAATTAGAGAGCAAACTTGCTTAATTCTTTCAAAGTCTGCAGGGAATATTTACAAAATAATATTTTCAAAGTCTTAAAACCCAGCTGAGTTGGGGCAAACTTCAATGCTAGTTGAAGGCCTTTCATTAACTTGACCTTTCCACTCCCTCTATGACATTTTTCAAATCCCTTTTTCACAGGATGGGAGACTGTCAAGAGACGTAGGGACTTAAAATGCTCAGAATTTTTTTTCATGTTGGCAAGACAATATTTTTCTCTAACTTTCCTGAAACAGTGAAACAGTAAAATTATTTTGACAGATATTTTTAAAACTATTCAGCTTGAAACAGATTTGTAGCCAGAAAAAGTATAAATATTTAAAACCTAACAAAGTATTAAGCAAACTGAAAATAGGTTCTTATGGAATGTCAGCTAGTTTTATACATTTTCTTATTAACTGATGTCCTTCTTATAACATTTTTCATTACAGTATGGCCTTCTGAATTGCCCTAAAAAATGCCTTATACTATAACACATAAATGCACATCCATCTGGGGAAGTCCTATGGTTAGTACCCTTAGAGAAGAAAGTAATTCTGGCATTGCTTCAATAACAGTACTTCACATTTCTTTAAAACTTCATACAGAACGCCTCAAAGAGTTATGCAGTTTTAAGAACTACAATCTAGAAGCAGATTGAATGCATGCTTGCAAAGAGAAAAGCCATATTAGATATAGCAGCAGATCACAGCCTGGGGTATTGCAATTGCCAGTAATCCTACTATGCCTGCCAGTCAGAGTATTGACCTGGATAATGTACCCTACATATTTATCTAAATAATGGCATAGTCTCTCTAATTTTCTCAGACCAGCATCCTGTGTAGACACTGTGCAGTGTTTTACACTGCAACAGTATTTATTTATGGTAGCCCTAGAAAAAGCATTAAGAATCTTTTCCAATCAGAATATGGCTAAAATTCTCTTTACCCTCTTTCAGCTGTAGAAGAAAAACTCTCATTTTCACACATTTAGTTTTGCTTTGTAAATTACCTGGATGATTCACATACAAATTGGAAGAAAACATCAAGAGAACAACTTCTTCATTTGTATCAAAAAAACCACAATATGCTCTCCAATATACAACAGAAAGCAGAAAAAAATACGTTTACCAATAAAAAAATCAGTGCAAACCAGGAGGCCCTGAGCTTGCTTCCACAAAATTAGTTTTATATGAGTAGAATCTTGTCTTCACACATTGAGTACACCTACTGATCAGCAGCATATAGAGCGTAATCTTTCCTAAGATTTTTCTTCTTACTTCACAACCTATTTCAAGATTCAGGATGGGCTTTTCAAGGTGTAGAAGCAACTCTTCCTCTTAATATCAAATCATCCTTAGCCTTACAACATTTCTCCAAATTGTTAAATGTTTTTTAAAGGATGGAGAAATAAGAATATCAAACAAATATGCAGGAAGTCTCTCTTTAGTGATAGATCCTGTGCATTGTGATCTTGCAAGATAAATAAAGCATATACAAATATACTTGAACTATGTGGCATGTTATGTCTTCATAAAGACGGCCTGTCTTTTCTCCTAGATAAATTAGGAGAAAGAAAAACACCCAGATTGTAATAATTATAGCTGGAGGAAAATTCAATTTGTACTACAGTGAACATACTAAGCTTGAAGTGTCTACACTGTTTTTGACATTTTGGGAAGGAAAATAATTCAGACATGAATAAAACATCTCCATAATACATGGATGCACAATATAAAGTAACTCACTGTTAAAAGCAATTGAGTCCTCTAAGATTATTGACTGGAAAAAATAAAAAAGGAATAGAAACAAAAGCAAAGACATAAAAACCACGTGAAAAGAATCACAATAATAATCAACTGTAGAGTTTGCCCACTGAAAAAGACCTTCTTTCAAAGCTGACCATACAGACTACCAGAACAGGCTACCTGGAGGTGAAAATAAAATTAATAGTAATTGACTTAACCAATTTTGTTTGTATTTTCCAAGCTATGAAGCAACTTAATAGTCAAAAACCACCCTACAAACATATTTAATTAATATACATATGCATTTATATGTAACATGCAATTTATATTACAAGAACACACAGAGATAGAAACCTAGATTTTGAAAGATAACTGCCAATATAGTATGTAAAATAGTGCTTGTCTCCCCCAATACCTAGACACTCAACATTCATGTATTTTACTCAGTAAAAGTCTGCTTTGATTGTAGTTCTAGAACTTCTGCTTCCGAGTAGTTCCCTGCCACTTTTCACATATTCCATAACTGCTGTTCTCACAGGTGTTGGCCCTTTTCTTTCCTTTCTCATCATCTTTCAAAAGCCTTCCAGCTCCTGAGGTGATGCTCTCCCATTATTCTGCCAATGTGTGTACAGGAGTTATGCCCCAGCCCTCAGTAAATGAGCTGCGACACATTGACTTCTGCTGGCAGCCACTGCTCCTGATGAAGGTCACGCACCTGGGAGGGATGTCCTTATGATTTAATCCACCATATGCTGAGCTCTGAACAGAAACGCTCCTCTCACATTTCAGTACCAGGTCTTCCTGAAGGTGGAGTGGATGTCAAGTAGGATGGCCTACCTTGGCCAGTTTAGGAAAGGAATAAATTCAGGCCAGGATAAAGTGCAAAAAGACATTGGGGAAAAAAGTACAGAATAATTGCTACACTAATCAGCTGTACTTTGGATGAATGTGGATGAGGGCAGTATTCAGTTTAATCACATTTAGTCTAGAAGTTAGCAGGTAGGCTAGAAAAGTAGTTTTGTTTGTTTTTTAGCTTGTTGTGGTGGCTTTTTACCCAGCTCAGGCAGTGTGTACCAAGCAAATGTGGCACTCCAAATTGAACAGAAACCTTTTTCTGGGTGCTGTCTAAAAGGCAAAAGCAGCAAACATGGTCTAAAAATTATATTAGGTGGTACACAGGTGCTTATGAAATACCATAAATACGTTTTATAGACTGTGACAATTTAGCTATTCCAAAACACTGTTATGAACCAAGGCAGAGATAGCAGCCTGGAATGTATGAAACATGATTCAGCATTTTGCACCAGTCTCCCACATAAGTAAATTCTGAAAAGACCTTTTTTCTGCATAAAATACAGTTTTTCTCATTCCAAGTTTTTTGCTTTGTATTTTGATGTGGGACAGAGCCAGTGTTAAAAAATAAACACTCTCATGTCTTCTGATTTCTGCACATACGAAAGCTCACCTCTCATATTTTTGTTCTACCAAATTCAGTGGCTTTGAAGCAGCTATTTTATTTTTATAGAAGTCTGGCCATGATTTCTGTGTGTATTTTCTTGGGCCAGAGTTTAGAATTTGGTTGATGTACCAGAGCTAGGCTCTGACAGCACATGAAAAGGAGACATATACATGATAATAATTTGATTTAAGGTAGACTACAACTATGTAATCAATAAATGATGGCCACTATAGTAAGTGCCATCTTAAAACAGTCAAGGAAATCAATTTCTCTCTCTTCATTTAGGAACCATGGTGAATAAATCAGGAGCTTCAAGTTCATAGGAATTTCGTAGAGTCCAATCAAGTGCACGTACTTGAATATTTGCCGAATCAATCCAAATGTAATTTCTCCTGTTCCTTTATAAATGTTACCTGTCTCCCAGCTGGGCTTTCTGTGTATGTTCTTCTTAAAGTTATTAGACACACAAGTCCTGTGTTTTTATAAAAAAATTTGTACTGAGATTGTTTCTTAATGGATAATGGGTGTCTATTTACCAGTACATGAATATTAAGATCTGTCCTTATCATAAAAATGCATTAGTAAATCACTGCAGATCACACCAATGGGCTCAGCTGTAACACAGTTGCTCTACCTAGTGGTCTGGTTTAGTTCTGGTTGAAAGATAATTTCCACAACAGAGAATTTCAATTAAACAAGAATGTAAAACGGAGGGGGCATCCTCAATTTTATTATCTTAGTAATTAATGAAAACATTGAGTTGCATTTCAGTCAGGACAGATGCCTGAAGCATCCTACCTTGTTTACTCATCCATTCTGTCCCAATACTACTGAAATTAATTCTTTAAGAAAAGGAATTTTTGTGTTATAATACCTGTTGTGCTTGGCATTTGTTTACCTCACATCGCAATAGCCGTCAGTTCATTACTGTATTACACGAAGATGCTTTTCCTCTGCTCTGCAGCAGCGAAAAACACAGGGGAGTGTATGTGTCCTTGAAGCACAAACCACTCGTCTCTTTTTTTTCCTTTCCTTCGGACTCAGCTTAAAGACACAGAAAGGCACAGGATTCATGTCTTGCATAGGGCGGATGATAGGGAATACAGTCACCCCAGGACATGGCATCAGCTGCTGCTGCTGTTGGCACCCATTCAGCAGCACAACTGCGGTAGTCACAACAGATATGCTGGGTGCAATTGCCACGTGCCAGGGTGTGATGGGCACAGTTGTCACATGTTGGGCACATGATTGCCACATGATGGGTACATGATTGCTACATGATGGGCACGTGATTTGTGTCTGTTCATCACACAATGGGCACCATATGGGTGCATGATTGTCACATTACTGCCACGTGATGGAAGCATGGCTGTCGTGTGCTGGGCGTTCGGTGGATGTGTCAGGCGCATGATTGGTGAAGCTTGTGCTGTGATCAGCTCCTGCTCTTTAGCTGCCCCTGCTTTTTGCTCTGCTGCTGCTTGAGATGACCTAGCAGATTTTCTAACAGTTCCTTGTTATTCCAGCTTCTACTTAGATGTTCTGCAGTTCTGCAAAAAGGAGATGCTTGAGTATGTTTTATTTTGTCTCTAAACCATGGGAGAGATCTACCTCAGTCTTAACCACTATAACAGCAGCCGGCACCACAGTCTGTGACTGCTTTACAGTTGAAAGCAGATTTCCAAGCCAATCCGCTCGCTTTTATCAGGCAGTGACTTTTGTAACCTCACTTCGGAAGTCATTGCTCCAGGACGACCTCCATCCTGGCACACTTAGGTGAAACTATTTATTTCCAAATTTCTATTGCTCTTTTACAGACTATGTCGGAAGAGAACTTCTTGGAAGAGAGCTCCAGGCAGTATGGTCTACCAAAAGCTGGTGCAAAGCTCTGACCTGGGGGAGAGGAGCAGTGCCCCAGTGATCAACTTTAGCAAGAGGGCAGCAGTGGTCAGCATGTTATTCACTGAAAGGGTGGCCAGGCACTCTAACAGGCTGCCCAGGGAAGTGGTGGATTCACCATCTCTGAAAGCATTTAAAGGATGAGCAGATATGGCACTTGGGGACGTGTTTTAGAGGTGGACTTGGTAATGCTGGGTTAATGGTTGGATTTGATGATGTTAGAGGTCTTTTCCATCCATAATGATTCTGTGTTTCTATGGCTTTGAAGCAGAGGCTTTATCTTCCACGTTTCTGCTGTGTCCTGCTTAACCCACTCCTGGTGTCACACGGGGCCTCTCAGTGACGTGCTGTGGGTGACAAACACCACGCAAAAATGCGAACACCAGCAGCAGAGAGGCTTCAGCAATGGTTTGTGTGTGCATCAGTGGTTTTGGTAATCCGTTTCTGGAATAAGCTATTACCAACTGTTTGTCTATTTAGAAATGATCAGTTCGACAAATGGTGGCTATAAAATGAAGACTCTTAAATTGCTGACCTTAGGAAGCCCAAACAATAGATAGCTTTAGTAACTATCAAGACTGAAGACAGCTTAAAATAGACACAAATCATGTTTGCCATCACGAAGGTTATCAATCAGGAAGTGAAATAGAAATAATTTTTTTCTCTTGAAATTCAATGCATACAGAGAATTTGCAGCTTTATTTATGAAAATAAGAAAGGAAATTATTACGTCACTAATATTTCTCTATGGATTGTCTATCAAAAGACTGCAAAGCTGGTAAAAATACCTCTACTGAATTGGAACCAGATCCCAGACTAAGATTTAAGCTTTCTGTGAATGTAAAATAGACATGAACTTGTACATTTATCACAATTCAGGAGAAACCACAACAGAGGATTTCATATTTAGAGTAAGTTTCGATTTATTGTTCAATTTGCTGTTTTGTGTATCTCCCAAATAATTTACTACAGCTAGTGTGATCTTATTAAACCATGACTTTGTCAAGTTGCTGTGGTCCAACTGTTCAGCTCACAAACAGAAAATGGTCAGAAGTTGACTTTGCCCATCTTTCTTTATTATACCAACAAGGAAAAAATTATTCCTTAGGTTTGATAAAAGTGCTGTGGTTCAGTTTGAGGACAATGTTTAACAGTGTCTACTCTGACACTGTCTCCCTAAATTTCCTGAGGGATTCCAAATCTATGCTATTAGTTATGAAGATGACATAAATGGAAGAGATTATATATAATAAGCTGGCAGCAAAATAAGACCTCAATGAACAGCTGAGTGATTGCACTTTATAATTCAGATGGAGATGAAAAACTGTATAGTAATAAACATTTAAAATGGCAGGGAAATGTGATACTGTACTATTCAATTTTAAAATAAAATATTCTGCTTCTTATTAAGGCCCACAACAACCTTTTGGGTTTGCTCTTCAATGAGGAAAGATGGCAGGAAGCAATACAAAAAGCAACTATCATTTACTTCAGTCACTCTTCAGTGTAGGTGCCAGGCACCCATGCATCCACAACTAATTTGAAATTTCCATGACTACAGGTGACCTGAAAATTTTGTTTGTCATGACAAGCTACGTATTAATATTAACCAATGTCTAATTTAATTTTGTATTTTTTCCTGTATACATTCCAGCATAAAACTTTGAACAAAATGATAATCTACTGAAAGGGTATTATGAAAAACCTCAAGATTTAACAATTTATCCAGGGATTTACTAATTAGACATCCTGAGGTACATCTTTTACAACAAACCCAAACTCAGTAATGAGGCATTTTTCTGTGTTTCATTGTGTCCTACTGCTGAATTCCAGATTTACTGCACAAAGAAAAGTTAGGTGTTGCCAGAATCAAACACAAGAAATTTTTAGCATTGCGGTCCCTTCCTGCGAAAGACTTTGCCCTCAAGAAACAGCTACAGTGATCACATCCTTCTCTTTAGTGGGGAAAAACCTGAGTGAGGAAAATGAAAGGTATTACGCACTAACGTAGAAATAGTTTGCAAAATCTGTAGAGCACGCACTGAGGCATGGGTCTCTCTAAGTGCCATGTTACATGAACAAGGCCAGTCATTCACAGGGGGAGAATTGGGGATAGATCCAAATTATTTTGACGGAAGCCAGCGTCCGACAAAGGACCACTGTAATATGACAGTAACTATACATATAACATAAAGTGCTTGTGAGTCAACATGTGCACACTCTCTGCAATCCATCCTCAAAGGCAAACAGAAGTAGCAGCCACTCATCTACTACCAAACACACAGGTATCACAACTTTTCTAAGCAATGTTTACAACATGGTTGTTGTTGTCATCTGGAAGGAATGGAGAGAGGCACCTGAAGTTACTTGTAATTAGGCCAAGCCTTTTGGAGAGAAGTAACAAGTCCTCAAATAATTGTTGGAATAAAACTGTTCCTGAGGAGCCAGAGTTGGACATACCCTGAAAATTTGTGAGAGCAAATCAAAATCAGTCTCCTGGATAACTTAAGATTACTCAAAACTTGGGAACTACTGCTATCGACTCTGACTTGTGCAGTGTTTGTGCATTTTGTTTTCGTTAGTCAGCTCATGGAAGGTGACCAGTGCCAGAGTCATTATCCTCAGGTGGCTGGGGGAGACTATCAGTCGCATTCACAGACCTCTGCAGGGCTCTGATGGCTCCGCCTTTGACAAAGCTGTAGCTGGGATACTCTTCCTAGAAGCAAAAGCCTCTGCAGAACTCAAAATGGAAGATGGAGAATGACTAGGACTTTTTATCTGTTTGCTCTTGTCAGTATTATATACTGAGGATTATTTTTTCCCCTTAACAATAATCTCTATAATAATATTATAGAAGTCACTGATTTCACTTCTAATGTTATTATCTCTTTAATATCATTTGCTGTGAGAGCTAAACAACGTACTATTGAATATTTTTTAAGTATTAAATGAGCTCAATTTATTATCGAGCCCTGTAGATTTATCTGTATAAATTAGAGATGTTTCAAGACTCAGTCTCTCCAGGTCTGTGATAATTTAGTGTCTGCTGTTTTCTTATAATGCTCTGGAGTGCCAGCCTATGTACCTAAAAATATGTTTATGGTTTCATGTACTCCAGATCAAGAAAATTGCCACATTTATTTCAGTCATATATAGACACAAAATATCTGTAAGCACTTCTGAATCAGGTAAAGTTATCACAGTCTTTCCAATTTTAAAAAACGGCCATTTCTTTGTGCTTCAAAAACCTGAAGAAAAACAGACTCTGCACATCAAACTAAATAGACAAAAATCCATGTATGCATCAAGATGAGTATTTTTGTTCTTAGGAAAAAAACAATTACAACAAAAAACTGGGAATGCTAAATTCCTATTATTTTTGCTTACAGTCCACAGAGAAGATTTATAAAACAACCATCAATGCAGCTTTTCATGAGAGCACTCTGCAAGAATCAATAAGCCAGCACAAGCTGAATGCCTTTACACAAAGCTAGCAGGACTGCCCGTGGTGGCATAGTCCTCCACAGCAGGGAAGAGATTGGAGCTGGGACCTGGCTGCTGTCGGTGGATACGGCTGCCTCAGCCATCTGCAGGATAGCAGGGGCTCTGCGAGCAGCTGCCACGTTACATCAGGAATTTCTCAGATCTGGAAATCTCTTGAGTTGGATTCCCACAGCTTTCAGGTGTCTGGACCAGAGGCCAAAGTAGGCATGTCTGCTTCCTGCAGCTGTTGTTCTCTATCTGAGCATGCTGGAATTCTCAGGCTGTACAAAACAGCAGGTTTTCTTGTGGAGGCATAGCTATCTTATTAATTTACTGTAAGCAGTGTAAGATTTCTGGGTAAAATAATAGGAGCACATTATAGGAAACCTGGAGATCTAGTTAAAGAAAAAAAATTTATGGTTTATTTATTTTTTTTTACATTGAAAGAAAAGCATTTCACCATTTTCATTTAAAAAATAAGATAAAAGAACCCTATTCACTAAGAAAATTTCGTTTCAAACTTAGAGAAAATCACAATACTGGACATCACTGTGTAATTGTTAGTCACTGTAATATCCAGAGATACTCTAACTGTGTCATGGTAGCATTTACCAGCATATACCTACTGTATCATCAGTTTGAAAGCTCAAACCTTGTGTACACATAAATTATCCTAATAAGTGGCAAGCTGACAAGGAACATCTGCTCTAGCTGGTGAACCCACTAATGTGATCCACCTGTCACTGTCTGGGTCATTACATAACTGTAATTCTGAACCGCTGTAATATTTTTGGCACATATACAAAGCTCCAAGTTGCACTAACAGATTGAACTAAGGTCCAAGATTAATATATCTTTCTTAAAAAAAATTCAATATACATATTTACAGTACTGATTAAGGCCACTGGGAAAATACCATGGAAATTCATTTCAGCATGATTTCGCAGCCCTTATTTTTCAGTTGGAAGCATTTTGGAGGACATTCCACTGCATTTGCCATAAATAATAAGAAAAGTGTGGGGAGATAGTTGTCATGAAATATTGATTCAGAGATTGTTTTAGAGCACTAGTTTTCACATCGTGTCTTCCTATGTGTCTTTCTGTTTATTTCCCCCTCACTTTCTCCATACCAGCCAACCTAAAAACTCTCTAAAACAAAATGCTTTCAGCAGTTATGTCAAGACTCAGAACTTAATCTGAATTTTTATATGAAATATTCAGATAAACCAGAAATAACCTGGCTAAAGTTTCACTACTTTTAGCAAAGCATATAGCCATTAAGAAGGTAAGAGCCAACCCACCTTGAGCCTCTAAAAACAGAACACTATGGTTTATATCATTTATGTCAAATGCACCTCAGAATATGAAAGTTCTCTTGCACAAATGATGGTCATCGTGCATTTAAAAGGTGAAAGCTGTGATAACATTTCTACATATACAGATTACTATTGTGTCTGAGGAGATGAATAACAGATCAGCAGAAACCTATTAACATATTAAAGTTGGGTCTTTGGCCTGAAAACTGGAACGTCTCAGCTCCTATTTTACTTGGATAGTGATTATTTATCATTAACCTTTAAATGATGTTCAGCATTCAAAAGGCTTTGTTTCCCTCTTATATATATATAATTTATGTTAAAGACAGTACATTATCAACAGTGTGGCTTCACCTGGTATAACCATGGGATGTGATACTAAATTCACCAAAGAAATGCACAAGCATAATCCAGAGAAAATTATTTTGAAGGTTTTACTATACCATGTAAGTTATCCACAGGAAGTATTTCAAATAACTGCCTGCCTGGCTTTAAAGGTTACACATTAAATTCTTGGTCTATGTAGAAGTTAAAGCAAGGTAGACACAGACACATAATAGTGTCTTCTTCTTGTGTCCTTTTTATTCCAAAGACAAAACTCAGTATCTCACAAGTTTCTCAGTCTTGCAAATTTCCAGCTGAGCAGACATTCGTTTTATCCACTGATAAAAAAATATCTGTGATCTGAGAACTAAAAAATTATCAAAGATTTTCTTCAGAGACAAGTTAAAAAACAAACTAAGCTACCCTAGCCTAAGTGAAATGGGAATTAAGATGCTCTTCACTGTCATGTCTCTGGAGCTCAATGGGAGTAACAGAAGGAGCTATAAAGAAAAAAGTTACAAAAGCATAATAAGTAGGGGAAAATTGATGACTCTAATTGGTCTCCAAGAAATTTCAATCTAATACTTCTAAAACTTAAACTTGGAGCAGGTGGTATTGGATGAACTAGTACCTAAACATCTTTTACTGAATCTCAGTGATAACTTCATAGAACACTGGGCTTTTTTCACTGCCAGACGAGTGCCCAAACCTCAAGATATTGACTTCTCCTTGGTGACAAATTTGTCTCTCATTGTACCACTCCTTTAGGATACCATAAATTCTTCAAAGGGCTTTGGGGGTCCATCTACACTACAGGTTTAGTCTGGATCAGAGATTAATATCCCAGCTCTCCCTTCTTACTTGATTTACATGTTGAAATGATCTCAAGGCAATTGGACCAGATTGCTTTCATATGAAACTAACCCCTAGAAGTTGCTTGCCAACTCCTAATGGATGTTTAGTTCACACAACAAAATTAAAGCTACTGGGAAGTAAAAGTAAATCCCTAGAATACCTACAGTACGCATATCAGCTTCTCAGCACCACTGCTTTGTTCTAGAGTTCTGTTTCTACTGATCTCATCTTTGTCAATATAACCATAGCTTCAAAGTGTTAAAATTTTATCTGGAGTTTATTCAGTGCTGATCAGCATCTTGGATTATCAAAGCTTCCAAACAGATTTTCCTTTATACATATCCCTGAGATTTCTTTCTCATTAAATCTTTTTTGTGTATCTTAGCAATAATCTGACAACTGATGGGTATTTCTTATCACTCCAATGTCTTTTATTAGTGTTCATGAAAAATTGTTTGTTTTTAATCCTTCTAACTACAAGCTCTTTGTTAACACTGAAATGTTAGAGAGACAATGATTTTTAATTTTAATTAAAAATGAATTTATCACACATTTATTTTTAAAAAGGTAAAATTAAACAAAAGCTAAAGCTTAATTAAAAGAGTATATGAATTGGTAGAATGTCCTTTTTTCCTTTGTGTTTTAGTACTCTTAACTTTTTCAAGTTTTCAGGACAGTAGCAAAACCAAAAAAAATGTTGTCCAAAAGATGGAAAGTTACTATAGTAAAAAATTGATATATAATAACTATTGGTATCTTTAAGTTGGTTCTGATGTTATTTGCTTTCATAAATGAAACAGACTCTTAATCAAGATTTGGCATATAAATAGACAAGGTCCTGATACGAAAAACAAAAAATACAACAAGCTCAACATTTTTAAAGGGCCACCTTCAAATTGAAAGTCACTTTTTGTGCGGAACACTTACTGAATTTATGCTATACCTAGGGTAAGTTAATATTCCCACCCCAATCAGCATGTTTAAGTTGTTGAAGTATTATTATCTGTATAATGCTGCAGCCTACCTGATAACATAACAATTAGATATCGGTATAACTTCATGTGTTTGAGTTGTCCCTATAAATTGTAAATCAGTACCCATGTGCCACTTCCTGTATAATCAAGGCGTTCATACACAGTTTATATTTACCTTGAAGACCCAGGCAGTCCTCTCTCTGCCCTTTCTCAAATATATTTAAAATATTGCTATTATATGCAGAGGGGTTTTCTTTAAAAATAAAGATACGTTTCTAACTACCTCTTGTATTGTGCTTGTGTGGCAAGGTATTGGTAGCAGAGGGGTACAGGGATGGCTTCTGTGAAAAGCTTCCAGAAGTTTCCACTATGTCCATAGCATCCATGGCCTTGTAGAAAGAGAAATCAGTGCTGGAGCTCGCTTGCTGGCAGTAATTATGCCCCTGTGGAAGGGACCCACACTGGAGCTCATGAAGAATTCCAGCCCGTGGTAAGGACTCACGTGGGAGAAGTTCATGGAGTTCTGTCTCCTGTGAGAGGGACCCCACGCTGGTGCAGAGAAAGACTGTGAAGAGTTCTCCCACTGAGGAGAAAGAAGCAGCAGAGACCATGTGTGATGGACTGACCACAGATACCATTTCCCACCACACTGAACCCCTGGAGGGGAGGAGGGAGAGAATACTGGGAGTAAAGTTGAGCTCAGGGAAAGAGGAGGGGTAGAGGAGGGTGTTTTTAAGATTTGGTTTTATTTCTTATTATACTATTGTGATTTGTTGGGTTATAAATTTAACTAATTTTCCTGAGTCAAGTAAGTTTTGCTCGACAGTAATTGGTGAGTGATCTCTCCCCAGAAATGCATATCATTTGTAGTCTTAACTATAGTTTATTTACGAACTTCTACTGCAGCATGACTTACCAATGACAAAAAAACCGTACTGGTAATGGCAAAACAAATTTCTCCAATCTTTTTTTTTCTGTATTTTTATATGAGAGAGAACTTTGGAGGATCAAAACAGTTGAGGTATTCCCACATACTTATATGGAAATAGGTCTGGAAGGAACCTACAGACATCACATTCTCTGTGCCTAAACTCTATGATCGAATTATTCTTCGGTTTTGAGTAAAACCAACTTAAACAAATAAAATGAGTTGTGCCCAAGTCATTTTTCTTGAGGTCCTTAGGGTGCCTGAATCACCAATCTTCAGTAATCAGAGGTGTACAATTTTTAGCATTGATTATCTAATATAGCAGCACTTATTGATCCTTCAGTGCAGCTTTCTTGTTTTGAGCCAGTCATACTATTTTTTTTAACTTGAAGTGTAGGTTCAGGGTCATAGACCCCCAATTTCCTGCATTCAGAGGTCAGATATCCCTCTGTAATTGAGATAGGTGCCTTGCAAAGGAAAGACATTCCAGAATTCTAATCTAGAATCTTTTATCAGGTTTAGTGGGAGAAACCTATGACCTGGCCTAGGGATTTCTACATTATACCAATAAGGGTTTTGGAGGAGAGAGCATTCTTAGTGCTCTGAAGGACTTGAATTCTCTAGAATTTAAAATGAATTCTTAGTTTCTTCTTTTCCCTGGAGAATAAATGCCATAAACTGTGTTTATACACAGGTGATACTGTTCCTGTATTTTCTTTATAATTTCATTGCAATTTTATAAATTTATCCTTCAACTTTCAAACATTGAATAAAATATTTTTGTCACTGGCCTGTCATGGTGAGTTCTTGCAATCCTGTCATTTTCTGCCAATCTTCCATTTGCAACTGTACAGTTTGGAAATATTTTATTTGACTTTTATTGGTAAATCAATGGAAAGGTTTTTTTTCTGACATCTCTGATCATATGAATAATTTTTAATATTCTCAGTGTGCTGCCAGGTATGGCCATTTTATGTCTTCTGCCTGAAACATAAAACCAAGTTGGAGATGATTGGTTATTTTGTTCTGGCAAAAATGTTGTAATCTCATAGTACAGGTACTTCACAAATATGAGAATGAGGGTGGTGCATGAAGATAAAGGGGATTAAGCCCTGGAAGTACTGAAAATATACTAATATATTAACTGATTGATAATTTTTCATCAAAGCCACAAAAATCATCTTGGAATCTTTTCAAGCTCCTCGCACAAGGATTAAGATGTCATCTCCTTTAGATTTCAATTAGGACTTTAAATCTGATGTCAAACAGCCTTAAATATGTATTCAATTTATAACTCATGCAGGGAGAGTGGGCAAAATTGTATAAATATAAATAGTATCATTTCGATGTTTAGGAGTCTGACTGCACTCACATAATTTGTTTTATATAGGATTTTTGTTAATAAATGCTCTAGTGCAACTTTCTCTGTTGATGCATTCCATATAATATAGTCCAACACACTGAATCTACATAAAACTATTAAGGGGAATGTATAATTTTTAAAATTTTAGCCATATTTTTTTTCCTGCTACTCAAATTTATTCTTCTGAGTTTCTTTATTCATGTGTTCCTTAAAAAACTCCAAACTCTGTTTTTCTTCAGAAAAAAACCCAAAAACAAACAAAAAAAAAAAATCAAACAACCCCCTGCCCCCCAAAAAACCCCCAAAAAACCAAAAAAACCCAACCTGTATAAAAAGTCCCAACAGAAATCACTACTGGAGACCCACACATATTCCCTTGCCCAAGACCACAGTTAGAAATACTGTGCAAACCAGTTTAATGAATGAATGAAGAAGAGGAGAAAAAGTAATGTATAACGAGGCCACATATGAGCTGAAAATTATGGAAAGCATTTTTTTCTCCTGTCACAAATGAAAGAGTACTACATTTCTCTCTGTCTTACTCAGCCTTGGTAACATGGTGGAGCCAATGTATTCCGTCTGGTAGCACAGCATGTGTGAGCCACTTAAAACTCCCTGACTTACATGATGGTAGATCAGTCTTGCTATTTAACTGCTCTGTGCAAGTTATTATGCATGCAAACAGCCCCCACAGTAAAAAACACATGTGAATTCAAGCTACACTCCTGACTGACTTCAAAGAAACGATATTTACACAAAAATGCTGGAAAGAATGCAATTTCATCACAAGGATGGAAAAAAAGTCCCCACCAATCTGCAGTCCTACATGTTCCATGTTAAATCTGCAGGACTATTGATAACCTCACCTACAACATATCATCAGTATATTTTTGAGGTACATGTATTTTCTCTGCAGACAGCCTCAGTTGCAGTTGTGTCTTGGTTCTGATCCCTAGGAAATGGACCAAGGTCCCACAGCATTTTGTGTTTCCTTTTCAGTAGTTCATTAAAACTTCGTTTTATTTTATTTTATTTTATTTTATTTTATTTTATTTTATTTTATTTTATTTTATTTTATTTTATTTTATTTTATTTTATTTTAATTTCAGCTTTTATTTTATTTTATTTTATTTTATTTTATTTTATTTTATTTTATTTTAATTTCAGCAAAGAGAATATGTTCAACAGAAATGTACTGCCTTGTGCGTATCAGCATTTTTCATTTGACAACCTGAACACCTTAGATGTGTGCTAATTAAAACACCTAAACTATAACTGCTATCATCAAAGTTTCTCCTGCTTTGAGGGAATTTTAATCAAGCCTGAAAGCATTATTCAGAAGTGTACAGAGGTGGTTCTCCACCAGTCTGACTCACACTGAGGTTTTTCTAAGGAAAAAGAGCAGATTTCTCATCTGAAAACTGCTATTCAAAGGTTTCTTTTTTATTAGCCTTATTTTTATTATAAATCTATAAAGCAATTAATGTCTAGATGTATAAAATAACTAATGCTTGTCTCCATTATGCAAGTTATTTATCTTTCAATAAATCAATTATATACATTAATTCTTAAACATCCTTAGTACATTCTGTAACATTTGCCAATAATTGCCAAAACTGCTTTCTACATACAAGGCAGATGTATAATGTCATCAGCAAAATTGTTTTGGGTCACAAAATTATTGTGAACCGAAATCCAGCATGAATTTCTTAGTGCCATACCTGTACTCTCTGTTTAAGAAGTTTTAATTTTTCATAACAGTTGTAGATGAAGTTCTCTGACTAGAGGATTTGACTGCACGATGTAGCAGGATTGAAGACTTGACCCTGCACATTAGATATTGCCACAGAGTATTTACCTAAATGGGATTTCTGGGTATCACCCTCATTGTTTTGACAGGGTAGTGATTAATGAACATTGTTTAGCAACTTTTTGAAAGCATATGGTGCTGCACAGTGATATGTGCTGTGACTGATATTCTGCAGACATTTTCCGAAGTAAAGAAAGCTTCTTTTTGCAACTAAATTCTGCAATGAATAGACAGAAATGTAGTAGCTGAATTTAAAATTATCACCTAGTTCCATAAGATCAAATAGAATAAATGCTTGTAATATCAGGCATCTAAGACATCCATTTAAGCTGAAAAATCTATACATAAAGTTGTTTCTGAATAGAGCAACAAATTATTATTTTTTATGTCCTTTATTGTTCTGAAGTGTAGTGTTTGCAGCATGTGCGTCTATTTCAAACAAGGTCTGAGCATCTACCTTCACTCTATGGTCGAACTTATTTTATGACCTACAAGATCAGACTGTTTTATAGCATAGACAATAGTTATCACTGGAAACACTAAATTCTTGGGAGAACGAGAAAGATTCAAGGGGTAAAAACCAGTTTTGCAAGTAAAGAGGACTCCTGGGAAGTTTGAGGTGTCATGGACAGTTTGGGTGCCCTAAGAGGAAAACACAAAGAAGACAGTCTGAGAAGAAACACATAATCTTTCTTAATCTCAAGAAGATGCTTAGCATGCAGTTTTTCAATCAGGTAGCTTATTAAAGCTGAAAGGAAACACCAGAAAAAATGTCTTTCCTCTCAAGAATATTTTTCTGGACTTGAGTTTCAAACTAAACTGCTGTTTAATACTGCCCAGGGAAAGACTTTTGCCATACTGTATGATACTTGTGTTCTCAGTTACAACGGAAAAACAAAGAGGATGTCAAAATAATTACTTGTGCACAACATGGTAACTACAAGGAGAAATACCCATCTTTCATTCATGCTAGGACAAATTGCAGATCCTCTAAGTATCTGTTATTGATTGCTTTCATGCCACAGTGATTCTATTCTTGTTTAGAAAGCATGTCTAAATTATAATGTAAGGATAAAAAAACCTGCAGTTCACTTTGGCATAGAAGACTGGTTCCCATGAAACAGTAAATTGGGAGTATGAGTTATTCAATAGACCATTTTGCAATACTGTTTCTTCTGCAAAAGTTTGATCATACCGTACTTGCTATATAGGTGATAATATAAAAAGGTACTAAATCTTGAAATTAAAAATTGAGAAAGGAAACATAGTAATACAATATATCAAAGCCATGCAGTAAATGATTGTTGAATGACTTGTGTAATCACTCAACTTCTGAATATTAAAATTTTTTGATGTGGTGCCTTTAATCTTGCAGATAAAGAGATGGTCCTTTAAAATTCTGTCTTACCTAACAAAACCATCATTAAGTGAGAAATCTGTAAATCACACAGAAAAAGTACTGTAAAATACCTTAAAATATCTAAGATATTTTCCATCAAAAATATTACATAGATGTGACTTCAAAATAAATGTGACTTCAAAATAAATGACAACACAAGTTCTCTGATTAGGGTGTTTCATATGACGAGTACACAAGACTTTTGATCACAGCACAAAAGAACTTTTATTTAAGTAATGATTGAAGATGTGCTTTCAGTATTATCTGAAACCACAGTTTTAAAATTTTTCCGTACAATGATCCTTTGATATCTCAAGAGTCTTGATAAAAGAGATAATGACTGGGAAATTGGAGATAAAGACACTGAACTTCCCGTTCAAAAAAAAATTCTCAGGAAGATGCTTTTACTCTGATTCAAAGACATCTTACAGAAAAATTGTATTACCAGCTCTGAATTTTAATAATGAATAGCCATGCCAGAAGCTACTTTTTTCCATTTCTCTTGTTCCTGGCTACTTTACATAATTCTGAACTTTTCAGTACATCAAAGTGAATATGAAATCTTGAAGTACAGTGCACAATCTCAGTGTCACTGCTTGATTTTAGTAATGGAAATACTTCAACTGGACATTTCTGTTGAACAAAGATAGCAGGAAAAGCAAAAATAATGTGTTCAAAGATATTGCATGAATGATTAAAACAAGAGTGGATCATGACTCTTTCCTGAATTTTGCAAACTTTTGTTCCATAGATATCACAAGTAAATAGCTCAGATTTTTTTCATTATCCTCTGCATGGATTACAGAAAAAAAATCCAAACCATGCAGTTTGAAAAAGAAATCCTGGAGAAAAAAAAAACAAAACTGAAAAATAAAAAACGCAGCAAAACTCTCAGAAGGGATTTACACTCTTTAGGTTTTCTGATTTTGTAAAAGAAATGTTGAAAACAAAAACCCATTAAAATTCCATTTGTTTAGGTTCTTTGTGGAGCTAATGAAAAAAAAAGGAAGAAAAAGAAAGATAAACATCTATGTGGACTCTTACGGCTGTGGGTTTGTTGAGGTATAAGCTTAGCATGAATCCTACGATAATTTTATCTGCCTACCTGATTGTCTGCCGTATAGCCCTCATGCACTTTCAGGATTCGGTTTTACATAGGTGCAAGGCTTTGGAGGTGAGGTGGGGGAGGAGTCTACTGGATGTCCTAATCAGCTATTGGGTTTGCTAAAGGCTTCATACGTACTCAGAGCTCCCAGGCCCAAGATGTTCACAGTGTGTTTAATGTCTTTGTGCGCTTACATAGCACAGTTCCCATAACAATGCAGCGTGTGCTTGGTGGCAAGGTCTCTTCAGTAGTATGAAACAGACTAAGGAAAAAACAAAGCCCTTCCTTTTCAGTTGTGAAAAACACTTGAGCTATTGCAGCAGGGTTACACAATATTATAGTCCAGGGAACATATATTACATGACAGGGAAGTGACTGGCAACTGCTATGCAAACATAGCAAAATTGTGGGAAAGGGAAAGGGAAAGGGAAAGGGAAAGGGAAAGGGAAAGGGAAAGCCTTGGACCTAATTTAAACNGGGAAAGGGAAAGGGAAAGGGAAAGGGAAAGGGAAAGGGAAAGGGAAAACCTTGGCCATTTTTTGAGTCCTGAATTATTCCTTTATAATTTAGAACAGAGTTAAACAGTACTACAGAATGTCTTAACACAGTTCGAAAATATTTTGAAATGTTTTGAAAATATTTGAAATGTTAACTCTTTAATGTTAAACACTTAGCATCTTCTAGCAAAATCTGGCTGGCTGAGCATGGAGATTGAGGACAGAAACATAATTTTGAACAAATATTTTCAGCACACATTGTGGAAGTGATAGTACTCATGATTTTAAAATGCATGATGCTTGCACAGATGCCTCTTTGAATCCTGCAAAAGTATCATGGCACATAAAAATTATCTCTAGTGTTCGCAGCAACTGTGTTTTTATGTCTGTTTGAGTGTTCAGTAACTACAAAACTAACTACACAAGTGTTATAATTTTAATTTCCATTCAGTCCCCTTATAAACTTCTTTTAAAGTTTGGCTATGTGCATTGCTTTGTCAGGAAAAGTATCTCTACTTCAGCATTTTAACTATAATTAATGATGACATGCTCCTTGATTGTTGCCAAGTTTATATTCCCTAAGAGATGGAACAAAGCACACAACGTGTGAATTATTTATACTTCCATATGGAGGCTTATTGTTAATACTTTTTCAGTAATTCTTAAGCTTTGGATCTTAATGAGGAAATGTAGATCACTGGTGCATTTAGTTCAGAGTATAAACAGAAGCATGTATCCAAAAAGATGAAAATGCTCTGATACTTCAAAAATGAACTATAAAGAAGCCTTTCTTCCTGTCAAAATTGCTGTGACAGCTTTCAGAATACATCTATACATGAACCTAGATACTCTTCTCTACTATGTAATCTTTCTTTGAGCAATGACACACTGTCAACATTTTAACAAGGAACTTCCATAAGTTTTAGAAAAATAAAATCTCTGTTGTCCTGTAGTATCCCTCAAATTCCAGACTCAAAATCATAGATCACAGTCTATGATCTATATCAGGTTGAATGAATGATAGGATATAACTCTTTACTTTCTTATTTAAAGCCCTACCAAATAAGTCAATTTTCTTGGCTTTTTTGATCTGACCTTTTCTAGAACTTTGTACCCTCAGGCGCACAATGTCATTCTTGAGACTGTCCTGCACAGGACCAGGAGTCGGTCTTCAGTGACCCCCGTGGGTGCCTTCCAAATTAGGATATTCTATGATTCTATGATCCTTCCACTACTTTCTGTAGTAGAGATTATAATTCTTTTCCCCTTTATGTGGTCTTTTTTTCTTAAGTTTATTGTGTGCCTTTTGTATCCTCTTTGAACCTTGAATAATTCTTCTCAGCACAAAATGAAGATCCTCTTTTGATAATTGCAGATAGTGCTCCAGTTTTTCTTGCTCTTAATAGACTGTCATAAATCAAAGTCTGTAATCTATAAATTTGTGTTGGGAAAATGCATGGCTTTGCATGCAGTATTGCCTGTGTGATCTCATCCATCGCACTAAGCAGGATAGAGTAGTGATTTATTGGAATAGGGAAACCAAGTAAATTCCCTCTCTGGACTAATGTAATCGTTCCCTTGTTCTGAAGGTTCAATGATTTCACAGTTAGTCATTCCATCTCTTTTCCCTGCAAATGCATGCAGATACCTGAAAACCCAGCAACCTTATACAGTATATATTTAACTTAAGGAAAAGATTTTCTTCATTCCATGTTACCAAAACTTTAATTCCTGAATCAGTCAGGAAATATCCACATCCTACATATGTGTGCATGCCTTCCTGTCTGCATACCTAGAAGAGTGAATCCATAAATATGAGATAAAACAACCCTAATCCATAGACAAAGTAAAATTTATCCAAGCCATGTAACTCAGAGTAGCTAAAGACAAAACATATTGTACTGAAAACAGGATGATAGGCAGCTTTGCCTGTTTTAGGAGAAAATTAGGAGACAAATGTCATGCACATTGAGAACAAACTATCTAAATACAGCACCATGTGCTTTACATATCTTGTTTGATGTGTGCAGTTATACAACTTGCACCTCCACACAAATGAAGTATTGGTAAATCTTATGATGCAAAATCTGTTAAATAAATTTAACAAAGAACAAGAAAATACATTAATTTCTGAAAATATTATTCCAGCAGATACAGTCCCCAACTTCCTAACAACACGGGAAGGTTCAGTAAGAGAGTATTAAGAGAGTATTTCTGTATATATTATCTAGCCTCAGAAATTATTTTCTCTTTAACTTGGCTGGAAGTAGCTTCATATAATCTATGCTGGCTTTTGTACCATGTATTTTTTCCACATAAATATTTTTCAGTTACAACAATAAAAAGTGCAAAACAATTAATTGTTTCAGATAATAATTAAAATACACATGTAACAACATTTGTTACTTCAATTTTGCATTCCATTGAATATTCTGTTTATACATTAGAAAATATTACACAGTGGGACAGTGTAACTGCTTAGCTTTAGGAATTTCAAATACTCTCATCATTAAAAGTGTGGTCTTTTATATATGTAAAGTTAGTAATAGTTGTTTCCTAAACAAAGATTCAGGAAAACAAATGAGCAAATGACAAGTGACTTGAAATTAATTTCTTGACAATCTTAATTTTCTTCTTGTAAATCCTTGTCTGTTGGACATGAGCATGGGGGAAAAGCAGAACTTAGACTTAGGTAATCAAATTCTGCTGCACACTGGTCTGCTCTGAGAGTCAATCACTCCCTGAAGTAAATTCATAACGTAAACTCTTAGTTGAGTACCATTAAAATTTAATCAGATCATTATAATTTTGAACTTTATGCTCTCATCAAGTGAATGTACTTCTGAAAACACATCAGGTATGGTCCAGAGCCTCTATTTAGCTTCAGTTTACAAACTCCAAATGCACCTATTTGAACTATTGCAGTTTGGATTGGCTAATGATGCAGACTCTTTCCCTATAACTCTGTATTGAAGTTAGGCAACCAATGGAAGCAACAAGGAAGCAATTCTTCAGTTTCCTGGCAGCACATTAACTTTACCATGTGAAACGGTTACTAACATGAATGTATCACACACTATTAGCAGCAAATAAGCAAATAAGAAGGCAATATCCAGCATCTTTTCAGTCTTACAGAAAGAGTGAAATCAATTTGATTAGTAAGAAAACACATAGCAAACCAACAAGTTAGACAAGGTTTAGCAGTCCCACTGTAACTTCTGTGTGCAGCATTCGCAGGACAACAGATACCTTAAATCGTCATTAATGCAGTTGAAAAGAAAAGGTGAATTTTAGAATGCTTTTTATTTTCCTCTCTTTTATGCTTCAGCCTACCAGAAAATTGAAATCTGTATCTCTGGCAGTTCTGTGGCAGACTTCCAGCTTTATCGTAATGAAGAAGGAGTTATTTTTGACGAAGTTCTGTTCTCCAAGTATCCCAAAATTCTCTAATTCATTTACATGAGGTAGAGAGGAAAAGAAAGGATGGAAGGAAGAGCAGTGAAGCATACAAATATTACTCAAAAAGGATATAGAAAAGTGTTCTATGCAAGGAAGACATGAGCGTTTTATAGCAGAAAAGTATAGCAGAAAAGTAGAAAAGTAGAAAATCACATTTCCTTAGATGTAATGCTTGAAAATTCACCAATTTATTCTTATATAAAACTATCAAAAGAATAATAAGTGAATTTCACCAGTTTTGAGAATCAAATGAGACAGAGAAGAAGCTGGAGTTATGAATGATTTCAAAGGAGATTAAGTTTTTACAAACTGGTAACTGGTATTACATCTTGTCACAAGGCCTTTTTTATTTCCCAAAAAAACCCAAATGCAAGTCAATAGATACTACAATGAAAAAATTCTTACTGAAATTTAGACAATTTCCTTAAACTGACATGAGGGCTATTGGTTTCAAGTGGTACATTATGTAATCTTTCTATTATATTTACCAAATTCTTCATAGTACCATGTGTTCCTCTGATAAATTATGGAAAAAATTACTATGATGTCTGTGTTCAAAGAACATTGCTGCTGACTGAACCAAAGCAAACACAGATGCCTCAAGACCAAGCAAGCAGGACAACAATTACATCACTTTATCTTTTATGTCTAAGGGCTACTATTCTACAAATTATATATTCAATATTAACTATGTATGGGTGTGTTTAACTCCAGAATAAGAATCTTACTGATACTATAATTAGTGAGACCTCTTAATAAAGTGCTGGTAGAAAACAATAATGCTAAATCGTGGTGGTTTAGCTTGAACAACAGCCAAACTCCCACCCAGCCGCATGCTCACTCCCCTCCCCAGTGTGGTAGGTAAATAGTTTTCTTCTCCATAGACTGCAGGGAACTGCCTGCTCCATCATAGCCTCTTCTAAAGGCTGCAGAGGAACACCTTCTCTTCCATGGAGAAACTTCTCCTGCTCCTCTGCCTTTGATGTACCCTCTGTTGTTTCTCTCATTCTATTTCCTTCTCCTCTTCCTGTGTGGTATTTTCTGCCCTTTCTTACTTGCATTTTCCCAGAGATGCCTCATATGTGGCTGATTGTGCCGGTTTGGCCAAAATCTAGTAATATAGCCCCTGAGAGAAAACCAGGTTGCAACCACCCTTCCTCCCCACAGGGTTCGGGAAAAAAGGAAATTTCTCCTTGAAGGAAAGTGAAAGAGATAAAAACTATTTATTTTAACAAACACACAGGAAAAGAATAATGATGCTAAATAATGAAATGAAATCTCTCACTATAGAGAGAAACATGGGAAGATTTCAGAGTCCTTCTGTAGGTGTGGTCTCTCTCCTCCTCGGAGCTGGTCGGTGAGGGCGTGGGCCCACCCCCGGGCCTCGGGAAGAAAATTCTCCTGATGTGTTCTGATGTTGTTGAAACAGTTCAGAAGAGAAGAAAGGGAAAAAAAAAAACCAAAGTCCCAGGAAACAAAATTCAGCTCTCCGTCTCCCGCCAAGAGGGAAAAAAACCAGCTGGCTGAAGAAAAAGCGAGCAGGGTGCTCCCTTCGTGCCTTCCGCAGTCAGAAAAAACACTGAGGAGTGTAATCTCTGTGTCCTTGAGAAGCTGCTTTGGAAAGTTCATCTGGTTTTTTTTTTTCTCAAGCTCAGTTTAAAGGCACAGAAAAGGCACAATATTACTTTTTGGGCATAGAGCATGATAGGGGATACACATGATAGAGTCACCCCAAGACACTGATGAACTCAGCTGTGGTGGATCTGTTGCAGGGATAGCTGGCACTGACCATCTCGGGGCGGCTCTGGCCATCTTCCCACAGAGGCCAGCCCTGCAGGCGCCTGCTTCCAAACCTTGTAATCCACACCAATACACTTGGTAAAAGGCTTAAAAATATTTTAAGCATGGTTCTTAATCCAGCTCTTTTTAAATCTTGGAATTTGTAGATTTTATCTCACAGGAACATAATTTGATGATCCACATTTGCCTGAGACTACATGTTTTAAACTAAAAAAAAGTCCAGAATTATATAAAATCTCATGGAAATTATATCTGGACTTTGAATTTTTCCTATTTTCACTAGTGTGCAGACTTGCTAAAAATGTAACATATCCAGTGATCTAAGCTTAAACTTTGACAGTGATTGTTTCAGTGTCAAAGCAACAGTGACAGATACCCAAACCTCTTTTTCAGTTTTCTGCGTTTTCAATGAAATTGAATGTCTGTTTGGAAAAGAGAAGCTAGGTTGTTCAGTTATTCAGATTGTTCAGATTATACAGCTCATTTTCTAATTATTCAGAAATTTCAAATTCACCAGAAACATTCATACTTATCTATGATACAGTCAAAATTTCTTTTCCTCAGAGAAAAGAAGAATCCATAGCAATGATTCTTCTCTTCTGCAAGGGTGACTGTTTGGTCTGTTGCTATCCAAGTTCACCGTAACCAGGTGGCACTAATTAAAGGCAAGAGTTGAACCACAGGCAATTTCTGATGTACTTCTTCACAGTTTTGCCATCAGCTTAGTTTCATGATTCTCAAGTTTATAAAAAAAAGCATATAAGGTACACAGAGACATCATACAGGAAGGAGAAGGTTTAGCAAAACTAAATTTTACCTCCGTACACTTTGGAATTTTCCGTAATTCCTCTGTTTTGTTCTGATGAATTACGAGTATTCCTTGGAGTGCTTTATAATTGCTATACGGTATAAATCACAGAATTTGTTATTTGTAACACATGAAATCACTAGTAAATGTAATTAAGCATCAACAACCTAATTAATTTTTTATTATGTCAAATAAAACACAAATCCAAGTAATTTCAGTAGGCGTAGAAACCCCAAATCTTTTCATCAGGCTCAACTATTCATTTAATGATGTTTCATACAGCAAATTCTAGATTCCAAATCATTCATAAAATCTGATACCACATATTCTTATTTCAGATTTATTCTCTTTGTTTAAAAACTTAACAGAACAATCCTTTTTCTTTCAGCTTCATAAATTTCACTTTGTTTTTCATGGAGCCAAACAGAAAGGTGTTCTGTCCTGATGCACTATAACCCTCAACATCTGGGATATCATAATGACATCAGATTAATTTTCTATTATGTTTTGTATGGTTTAAGGGAAACAAATTCTGGTTTAAAAGCAAGATTCAAAGATATTTTTATTATTCAACATTCTCCTACTAAAATAAGAGATTTGCACTCAAAATTTCAAAATGTACAGAATAAAATCTACAACTTTAAACAAACCTATACAAACAACCCATATAAAATTATCTACAAAATCATTAACAAATCTACAAAGAGGAAGTTAAGAAGAAAGAGTATTACATGGTTAGTCTCCTAAAAGTTTAGCATGAATCCAGCAGGATAGTTCAAGTTATTTGTAGGCATTTGCCATTTCTTAAGGTTGGAAATGATGAAATTCTAATTTTCATAATAATCATTTTTTATCAATTTTATTCTGTTAAAGTATATACTTTTGATTAAAATAAGACAAAAGAATGTTACTACTTTGCAAGTACAACATTTCAATATGCCCATAATGCTGAGAAGAGTTAGAGCCACAGGTTATTAACATAAATTGCAATTATGAAACTGATTGTCATCATTTATGACTCTTTTCAAATTACTTGACAGATTGTCATGGGAAAATGAGTTATGCAAATTTATTAATGTTTATGCAAATTGTTCGACTTCAAGACTGAAGACTATGGATCCAATACCCTTCAGCATGTGCTGTGAAAAGCAAAGGATACTCATTTCACTTAAACTTATTTGAATTAATCATGGTAAAAACAAAATAATCTTATTTCTAAAATTTCTTTGATTGGAAAATGTTCCTGACTCATACAAATGGAGCAATTAATCTAGCAAAGTATTATGTAGACTGTGAGAGAGTTCATTTTGGATGTGATCACGGACACATTTTGACTTAAGATCAGGAACTGTTCAGAATGCATAAAAATGAAGTAGTTAATGAGGGGAAATTGGAGAAGGATGTTATGCTGTACTTCTTAACTGCATTTTTTTTAAGTCTTCTGATTGCTTGTAAATTTTGATTTAAAGTGCTTTACGTAATCATGTAAATACTTTGCAGGCTTTACCCAAGCCAAGTTACTTCTACAGCTGCTTTGCAGATTTAGACAGGAAAACACATCAGAATGCATTTGAGATTTGACCATCAGCTTTTTCGCAAACTGAAATTTTGCTCATTAACAAACCTTTTGCCGGAAATCATAAAGAAAAAAAGTTTAAAAAGTAAAAATATGTTGATTTGTAAAACTTCTAACTGAAATCATAAAGAAAAAAAGACAAATATGTCCAATGGGCCAATGAGTAACATCTACAGATGTTTCTGCCAGCACATGATTATGAACTTTTATTTCACTATTAAATAGAAACATGCTTGTTCTATTATAGTTTTAACTGCTACATAATTTCACAAAAACCATTCTTCTTTCAAAATCCAGAACAATAAAAGGGTGAGTAAACCCTGTAAAACAAGACAACAGGTTGCCTGTTCACACTGATACAGAGTGACAAGCAGTGAGAATATTTCCATATTTCTGTATCCTTCCAGCAAGATAATCCACAAAGAGAATTTGTGCATGTCTGCATAGAACAGCTGAAGTGTCTCTTTTCTTTGTCCATGTAATTCCTCATCAGGAAAAAAGGAGTTTACCCCACCTTTAACCATCCACATGACCAAAGAAATACATCAGTTCTCTGTTTGGAGCTGCTTGGGTTCTCTTTTTAATCACTTAAAAGATGTACTGTTTACCTTTATGATTCCTCTCTGCCACTACTTGAGAATTAACTCTTGCTGGCCACTGCCTCAGTAAAAACATATAACATTTCAGGGTTCTTAACTGTAGTGAAAACTATCAAAATTGTAATGAAGTATTTAATTATTCAGAAGTACACACAGGCAGACCACAAGGACAATAATAAACAGCCAAGGGCTTTTTTTCTTACACTAACATGTACAATGTGAACATTACCTGCTTATAACTTTGGAAGTCAAAAATATAAAAATAATGGTCTGTAGAGGAACTGAATTTGCTTTTCATATTAAATTCAATTTCAAACTTTTGCCCGTATTTATTACAGGAAAAGAACATCTGAAGAGTCAAGTCAATTAGCTTTTATTTTGTCTGCACCACTTATTATTCATTATGTTATACTTAGAAGTCTCAGCTATATTCTGAATCCTAATTTCCCTGTATCAAAAGGCTGAATATCAAAAAGGTAGGGAAAGAAGTACATCTGAGGACCCCAGATATGATAGAAGCCTGGTATTCCTTAAAGTCTAAGATACTAAAATTGGCAGCAATCTATGCAGGGAAAATCATAGAAAAAAGAGTTTTAAAAAATCCTCTGGAAAACAAGGTCCTAACTGAATCAATAGATCCTTCAGAAGGACTTATATGTAGACAGAAAAAAAACCCAGACAAGCAACATGGTTAGCCAGGAAAATTATGCTTTAGGAATCAGGGCACAGAAAGGTAAGAGGCAAACCAGGGAAAGGTTGTTAAAACAAATAAAGATTCTTTGGTATACAGAAAATAATTTTAAAAGTAAAATTACTATGAAGAAGGTTCTGAGTAAAGATTAAAGATAAACTTAATGTGGCTCTGAAAAAATATTAATATATAAATTCCCAAAATGATGCAGTTCTTTATTTGGGGACAAAGGGAAGATGATCTTAAGCACAGTAGGAAAACAGAATACACCACAACAAAACTGGAAGGGAAACTAAAACAATTAATGACCCCAAATTGGCTGGGACTAAGAATCTTCTCCCACAAGTTCTTCCATATCTGACACACAAAATCAGTATAGAATCAAAGAGTCATTTAGGTTGGAAAAGACCCTTAAGATCATTGAGTTTGCCCACAAATGTAACACATAAAGGATTCATACAAAGATTTTGGGGTTTTTTTTAATATCTAGTGAATAGTAGCTGTAGCACATAATAAAAGAAAGTTTAAAAAAATCCCAAAACCAACAAAAAACAGAAAGAAAAACAAACCCACCATAAATCAGAAGAGAATTACTTGATCCAAACATTGGAACTGTTGATATAAACCTCAACAGTGTTCAAGGCATTATAACAAAAATTTATGTCAAGAGCAACTATGGATATGGAAGTTAAAGCAAATGGGGTTAGACATTAAAGGTCTTAGCAAAGATAATCTGGCCACTAAAGTTCCTAAACCAGAGAAATATAAGAAATCTCATCTAATTGTACTTCACTGCATAATTGGTTTGTGACATGAAAAACTAGTAGAGTTGGAAAAGACAGAAAGTAATTGCAATGGATGAGAAGCTACTGATAACAACCATTAACCTTCAGAGAAAATACTGTAATTGAGTGAGATTCTCAGTAAAGTTACCATTCTAAATAATGAGACATATCAAATTCTTTTTTTTTCAATGCCCACTTTTAATAAAAAGATTGGAAAACACTACTTGTTTTACAAGAGACTGGCATATCACAAAGAAAAAAAAAACAACCAACCAAATCATCAAAACCAGGTCTCCTCAATCATTAGTGCAGTAATAATAACAATGGCATGTAATTCAAGTTAAAAAAAAAAAAGGAGAGAGAGATTTACATGGATCATCAGGGAGAATGAAAGTCATATCCTTCAAGATAAATAAATAAATTAAATATTTTAGCCCAGTAAAAGGAACACTGAAGCAGGATATACCTACTATCTATATATATGTGCTGGTAGAGAATATGAATACCAGTGTTGGAGTGAGCAGAAATGTAGAAATGTGATCAAGAAAGATTGTTTTCTGACTGGAATTTCAGATGGAGAAGTGAGAACAAAATATCCAACTACTCTGAAATGGAGCTTCCCACATCACAATGTGCAAGAGGTTTCTGTTACTGAAATATTTCCTAGTCTATGAACATGAACTAAAAATCAGGAACCTTGAATATAAAATTAGTTTCATTTATTTACCCAAGGACATGAAACTGGAGAGATGAAAAAGTATTTTTTAATTCTTAACCCATTTACCTAGATTGGTGTTCTTCCTTTCCTTTGGTCTTTGCTCTCTAGAACAGCTAGGACTCTTTGGTAGTGGCATCTTTCCTACTTGGTTAGCTCCAGAACAAATACAAGCCACAGGATCTTTGAAGTGCCCAGCAAAGTTTGGCATTTTTTTGATTGTGAAAATCTGTTGGTTTTTTTTTTCCTTTTGTTTACTATTTTCTGAAGAAAGCAATTCTTTTCTCCTAGTTTGTCAAAGTTAGCACTTGTCTTTTGTCACAGACAGGCTCCTCCCCTGCCCTTCGCCAGTGTTACTGTGCTCATGATGGGACAAAGACAAGCTGCAAGCTTTGCAGAGTTGCAGTGAAACAGCTCCCCCAAATGGTATCATTTAGCACGGAGATCCCTGAGGAAATGCAGTTTAAATTCATTAAAATTCCTAAATTATCTGGAAAAACTGACCTTTGTAGTATGTATGACTTTATAATAACAATTTTTTATTTTTAAATCTTACTGAGAACCTGGCTGACCATCTACTGAGGTGTTTTGGATATCCAGAATTCTACAGATCATATTTTGGTGCTACGGGACATCTATCACAGCTGAGACTCAGAACTGTAAAGATGTTTGGATACTTTTTGGACCTTGGAAGACAGGCAGGATGAAAAACATTTGTTGCTGAGAAGTGTCCATTCTTTGTTAAAGCAAAGAACAACCATACAGCAGAGGAAATGCCAGGTAGTACAGAGGAGGATCACAGTACAGAAGGGAGCCTGTGGTATCCCAGGGAACTTGGTCTTCCAATAGTGTGAACATGACAGCAAAATGAAAAAGTATCTTGACCTGTTCATGGAATATGCTGGTTCAATAACAATTTTTTCAGCAACATGAAAGTTGGTTGCTATTATTTTTTAAAGGTACTTCATTTTGCCCTTCAAGCTCATCAGTAAGTTCCCACTTCATAATGCTGGTTTCTTAAAAGCCTAATTATTTGTAAAAAAAACGACATAAAAGTTCTGGTTGAAATAGAAAGATATAAACAAAGGATAAGATTATCACATGTAATTCCTATCATATTTGCTATGGATTTTCAGTTCATAACACTACAAACCAGACCCCCCAAAGTGTTTTGATGCAACATACAATTGTAGATTGATGGATTTATTTATTTATATATCCTTGTTTGTTTTTATTTGCCATCTGTTCACTGAGCCTGTAGTTGCATATTTTCCAGCTTTTGCCCACCAAAAATAATTAATGAGGGTTTCTTAGTTATTTTTTTTTATTCTTAATAGTCAAACTAGTCTTTATGTAGGGAGGAACTCCAGGGGCTGATTCTTAAAGAACACTACCAAGTGACCTAAGACTCATACTAAAATTCTGGCAACACTATGCCTTGACTCGTTGCTTTTCTGTTGTGTTGAAACACTTGATGACAACTCACAGCAAAAGCAGGTAAAATATTTCAGTAAAAGAGAAAGTATAAGGATATAATCTAAGATTATTAGTTTATTCATAAAAAGAATTTATTTACAAAAGTAAAAAAAAAGCTGTTTTTTAAAATTTTTTAATTATTTATTAGTAGTCAATAGTGTCAATTTCTACTTTTACTTTAGCAATGAAAAAAAGCCAAACAGAACAATCTGCAATTTTAGTTGTTTCAATAGCTCCTATTTACTAATTGTGCCAGCAGGTATATTTTATTTGAACATCAAAACAAGCCTTATTCACAATTACTTGTTTCGAGATATATCTAGCTATTTTGTGTATCAAGTGGGTAATCATTGGAAAACAACAAAGAAAGTTTGAAACACACTGGATGGATATTGAAAGTCCTGTGGCCATGTTAAAATAATAATATTAGAGAAACCTACAATACTGAATGACCCTGGTAAAAACACAGCCAGCTTTAACCCTGTTTGATATCAGTGGACTTTGAAATTATTTCACGTAGACACCTTGCAGAATCAGGTCACAGATTCATCAGAGTTTTGAATGTCACTGGATGCATTAGACATGTTTGATAACATTGCGGTTCACATCCAGCAAATATGCCAGCTATATGAACAGTGGCTGAAAAAATTGTCCTGTCTAAAAGACCCTGGAAATGCAAACACTGAACAGCAAATATCCACCGTGTGTCATTTCTCTTGAAAGCTGGCAGCGCTTTGCATTTTCAGGGAGGTTATTTTTCCCAGTAGTTCCATCCTCACCAAATGGTGGTGGCAAACAAACAATGAGCCAATATCATCAGAAGGAAAGGCTGGCAATAATTTTAACTGTTTTTTTCTCTAAGGAGTAGAGACCAAATGAGGAAATGACCAAAACCACTGAAAACCATATTTATCAGTGTTAGTGCTGAACAAAGCATTGCCTTGTGTTTCATAACAGATATTGTTAACTCACTGGTAGGGAACAATATTAAATGCAGTACAGGCTGCTCAGCTTTAACACCTTTTTAAATATGCAATCTGCTCTCTGTGCATCAGTCATGGACATCCAGCAGTCTTTGCTAACAAGAATATAGTCTCACTATGATGAGAATTATGCCTTCAAAGGGAAGCACTTACAAATAAATACTAAAAACAAAAGGATGAAAACATGAAATATTTAGAAGTTAATTAAATTATATTCACAAAAAGCCTATACCTTCAAGAAAAGAATTTCAGTATAATGAATTTTGACATGAGCTGCTAAGGCAAGCAAGTCTATTACCAATTAAATGTTGTCTTTTTGAGTCATTCCTAGACAACAAAGTAACTAAAAGCACCCAACTAGATTGTAACAAAAATTATAATAATAAAGAGAAAGAATATGTTCTTCAGTACTTATATGAAAACTTGAGATTTTAGAAAATTTGGTCTTCCTCAAAGGTTTTGAACTCTTAAACCTAACCTTGTGTTTTGAAAATCTGGTCAATATCGCAGGGAAAAAAATAAAATCTGTCCCTCTATAATTGGCAACATTCAATCAGTATTCTACATAAACAAGTCCTACTTTGTCTATTCTGTTTCTGGTATTTCAGCTGTGTCTAACTAATTCACACATCTCCCCTTCTTCATTTATACATTACTGTATCACTTTTAACATATAGCATTTCCCAGATAGCGTGCTTTTCCACACCTTGCTTAAAAATCCATCAATACTGTGTCACTTAGGGCAGGATTTTTTTTTTCCCAGTGCCAGAGGACTGGAATGTTTAGTGACCTTTTCCACTTAAGAAGTCATCTTTAAAATTGCTTTTTCTCCTCTTGGCATGCAGAGACCTGGCTCATAGCCTCTGGCTTGCGACTCAAGGCTGTGCAACCATGTAGACTGGTTTTAGCTATCAAAAGCAGCAGCTGCAGAGTTACGGAAAAGCAGTAATAGCTTAAAAGAAGCATAAGCCCTAGGGCAAGATTTTCTAGCCTCACAGCACAGGCGTAAAAGAACTAGTGGAAGGCAGGTGCTAGAAATACCTGCCAGCACTTTGTAGATACTGGACTGGCCAGGCAGTTGGGCTGGAATTCTACCTTTTCACTCCTGCTCTCCAAGGTACAGATATTTCTAGAGCCCAACCTACACTCAAAAAACTACATGGATCTGCTGGTTGCTGAGGCCATGGTGAGTTTGACCAAAATAGTTGCTTTATTATAAGTTCTGTTGTGGGAGAGAATCCCAAGGAAAATTTATGAGAGAATGAAGCCCTGTAACATCTTGTTCACTGAATAGGAAAAACACACAGTTCTTGAAAGAGAAAAATTTCATGCTGATAAACTGATAGGAGTTCATGAGGAATTAAAAGAAATGACTGAAGAAAACAAGGCTTGGTTTCAAAGCGTATCAATACAAGCTTGGCCTGTTTCGTTGTATGAATTTTCTCTTCTTGCACATCTGAGCTGTATGTATTTATTAATAATGCTACTCTTCTGTTCATTGATTATAATCCACAATCTCTTTTTTTTTAACAAGTAGTACCTGAGATATTATAGATTGTTCATTGAGATCTTGATATTTTTATTCATTTTTAATTTTTTATGTAGCTGAACGCAATTTATCCACTTAAGAAAAAGTTTCCAGAAACTGCTTCCTGTAGAAAAGACCCATCACTGACAACAAATCTCATAATGTTTCTTCCTCCTCATAGCAGAGAGAGCTAGTCAGGAGCAATGGAGAACAGATATACCCAACACTTAATTAAGACCTTTTAATAAAAAAAAGCAGCAAAAAATACAGTGTCACTGTTGGATTTTTGAATGCTATTTTTTTATTGTGCGAACACAATAAAATGCTACACCATTCAAACCTGTTAGCTGTAAGTATAATGTAAGGAGAAGAAATTATTCTGTGTTAAATGATTTCATGTGAATCACAAGCTTGATGATAGTTCTTCTCATTTGAAAATATGAAAAAAGAAATGAACAATGTAATGGTTTACCCAAGATGCCTTTAATTTTACTTGAAAGCTAGATGTTTTGAGGATCAGGTGTTTTGTCCAATGTGCTTTACAATTTGCGCATTTGGCATACAAAGAGAAATTGAAGATTTAGTTTATATTAATATCCACCTCTTTGTTTCACTATTTCACTAAAAAAAAAAAAAGGCTACTGAAGATATAATAACCTGTGAAACTGTTTACAAAGTGTTCTCTACTGGTTGTGCTTTGAAATTCCTTTCACGAACTGTCAAACTTTAAATTTGCCCTGTAATACTACATTGTGAACTCACACAAAATTGACAATTTGACAAATGTCAGCACAACATAACTTGATAACCCTGTTTAAGTTCTGTGGCACGCAATGACACAAAAGATGACATCTCATCATCCTCAGTTGTTTATTTTTTCTCGCCAGGTTGATGCAAATTAATTTTTTTTGTTTTCTAAGTATCAAAGTCTCCCTTAGGTAATGTACCACTCTCAGTCTTGGCTTCTTAGCTTATAGTCATTGTTTTGGATTCCAGTTTCAAAGAATATCAAAGGAAGCTAGCATTTTAAATTGTAGTTGATGTGAAATTTCATAGTGAAATCTCACTGAAGGCTAAAATCTCACCTTTATTCTGGGTTTCTGAGAGAAGGTATGAACTCTGCTTTAGGTCTCAGATTGAAGCTCTTAGGGATGCAGGATGCTCTTTCTTGCTAGATTCGTAGCAGTTTCTGGTAGAGACAATGGATGTATCTTATTCCCATGGAAGTCAAAGCTAGAAGGGATGTCTGTCCTCCTCAGCATCAGGACCTTGCTCAAGCTATCAGATGTTGAGAGTTAAGTGAGATAACACAAAGAAATGAAAGAAAGATGAAGTAGTGAACTTACCAATTACTGTCAGCACCCACAGTCGTTCTGTTAGTCATAAAATTAAATGGAAGTAGCAGGGGGCACCCACACTTTCACAGTCAAAAATCTTTGGTGTCTGGTACTCCTGAGAGACAAAGCATTCTCATCAATAACCAGGATGGAAAGATTAAAAGTAAAGCAATATACTATTTCAATACCTTACCACATGGGAGTGTTGCCATAACCTTTTGCAAAATGTAACATTTTCCAAATGCTGTGAGTTATAGCTGCCTAGACACCAGATGTCCAGTCACAGAGGTTAATTAAAAACTTTTTCTGAATCTGGAGCCTCAGTAACTTTTTTTAAGTGACAGAGGAAAGGCAAAAATAATACATAGCAGGTTATTGCACTGTTAAATCAGCGCTGAAAGATAGACTGAGAAGTTCAGTATTTGTATCAGAGAACTAAAAACTAGCCAAATTTCTCTCTTCATTTCCCCACTTCCAGCCTAAGGGTTTGATACTGTACAGAAAAGACATGGAGACCAGATTTTCAATGTTGAATTCTCAATTTCTTACTGCTGGAACAATTGTTGAAGATTCATGAGGGTATTTTATGAAGAACAATGACAACTATGCAGACAAATTCAAATAAATAGTTGCTCATACTCATGACTATAATAGCCTAAGAACCAAAAAATCCCATGGTACCAGAAATGTGTAGTGTAGTCCACTCACATGCAGACCTTTAAATCCATAACAGAATTTCATCTTGCAGGTCTAAAACCTTATTAAAACCCTGACAAAATAGGGTCTGAATCTACACTGAAACCTATCTACAATAATTCTATTACACAAGGTGTTCATTCTTTCACATTACTTCATAAATGCATCATGCAGGTCATGGTGGATAATGATTTATTAAGATCGTCCATTAACCAGAATCATTGGGCATTCATAGCATTAAATACAACACTGCATATCCTAAACAAATCTGGGCTACATTGAATTCAAAGCTGTTGACCAAAAGGTCAAACTTTCATTCATGTTTTTATACCCTCTGCTTCTAACCAGGCTTGACAAGAACACAAATTCAGCAGGATACTAGGTCTATTTTAGAAGTTAAATATTTCATTCCATTTCAAACTTAATAAAAACCATATCTCTCTTGGGAGAATAAAACCCCCTAGTCTTAGGAATCAAATTTTCTTTTTTTTCAATTGTCCATTTAATTTGTAGCAGAAAAATACAGCTTTTCATTTCACTTTCTCAAAAGTGAAAACAACCAAACATAAAACCAACTGGAGCTGTTGCAATATTAGTCTTTGAAAAACTCAAAAAATGTTGTAAAAACATATACAAAGACATGTTATTTCTATTACAACAACTTGTGCTTCGGAGTGATTAATCCCTTTGTACTAAACCAACCAGAATAGATATACATTTTGTACATATTTCTCGTGAATGTAGAAGAATGCAATTTATCCTCACTCATATATTAATTAGATGTGTTATATTCAGCTGTATTTGGATTAGTTATCTGAATTATGTTAAATATTCTCCTTCTGCAGAATTGAATCTTCTAATATTGTTCTATATAGTTAAAGCTTCCATGATGCATTGCTCCTTGTTTAAAATGAAGAAATGCAAAACTACGTAGGATGAAGATAAAACTATATTTCTTTTTAATGTGATACTTAAATTAATTCATAAATTGTTTTAGGCATTTCATAAACTTAAAAGTCAATTTCCAACAGCTTTTTTTTTAATGACGATCCAGAGGAAAAACAACAAATAATCAAATCTTTAAAATCTGTTAGTAACTAGATTACTATTCAATTTTTTTCATACTTAGAAATATTACCAAATACTTTTAATCTTTGCCTTCTGTATTACCAACTACTGGAAAGTCATCAAAGTTGTATACAATACGCTGCTTTGGGAAAAGCAAATATATTATTTATTATTCACTTGAACAGCCCTGGGCTGGGGTTTGACATTTCAAAATATTTAGCCATGGTAATGACATGGGATATTTCTATTAATTCCTACACTGAGATTGGTCTAAAAAGAAATTAATCCATTCAACATACAAACCTTCTCTAGTGACTAAAACTTTTAGCAACTATAGCCTTGTTCTCTAACAAACCTTTTCTAGGTGAGGAAATAAATAAACCACTGTTGCAGGCTGTGCCAGCACAGGGTGTGTCCTACTGCAGAATGGGCAGCAGTGGCTGCTTTTCATAGATGTGCTGTGCATAAACACACAAACACATGAGAACAGATATATACGCCCCACTTGAGACAACAGATATGTGTACAGAAAGGTGGAAGAGGAGAAGGAAAGAGAGAGGCCACATCAACCATTTTCATAAGCAGAAATTATACTCAGGCTACTGCTGCTCTAATACAAAATTTTATAGTGTTTTGAGTTTTTTCATCATGACAAGTGAAATGGGATTTCTGGAGGAAAAACATAAATGTTTTATGGATGTCGAAGGTGCAAATAGCTGGTTGATGCTGTATTTTTCAGTGGTAGAGGGTGGCATAATGGGAAACACATTATCACAGCAATGGAAGTTGAATTCATGTTTGTGAGAAAGATTCCCCTGAGATTTGCAGCAGAGGAAGAGCAGACCATGTACAAAGCCATTTGGAAATGTCAAAGGGGTCAGGAGAAACTTGCAACATGGCAGGAACTGCAAAAGTTACTCCATACTAAAAATAAAAAAATTGGATTCTGAAGAGCAACCAAGAGAGGATCTCAAAGACTGAGCAACTGAATAAACACAGCTCACTGGTCTTTAATGATTGGATGGAATACTGAATCTAGGCCTCAGTTAAAAAGACATCATTTGTGTCCATGGCTAATTTTTTTTTTTTAAAAAAGACTTCAGATTTGTTGCTAAGGCAATTTTCTTCAGGAGCTATAATTAGATTCCTGTTATTGTTTTTCCAGAATCAGATATTGCCACTTTACATTCTGTTGTTATTTTCAAGTTTTGAAATTACATAGGTGATCAGCTAATTAACTGCAGAGATAACAGGCAGTTAGCAAATCCAGTGCACTACATTTACACAGTGGATTTAACATCAAATTCATGGTGAGCGCAATTCATGCGTCGTTCACGCACCACTGAGTTCCTTTGCATTTATACAGCGGTTGGTTCACTGCTCACACTGTGTCCAGGGCTTCCCTGACTATGAGTCTCTTAGATTAATGCTCCATTTCCCAGGGCTGTCTTTCTGTAAATACACCCTTGGTATTTCAAAGATCTCTGTAAACTCTCTTAATGCTGGTGTCCCCCGATGACTTTGAAACAATTTCTTTAAATAATATGGTTGGGAATTTACAGAGACAAATTCCTGCTTCCTGAACTGCACTGTGCATGTTTTCAGAATAGCCTTCTGTCCTCATGTTTTTGGTCCTCTTGGGTCTGGCACAGGGCTCAGATACTACAGTTAATGGTATCATTCAGATAACTATGCCAGGTTTTGTTTGGGCTTATTTTAAGTCTTGGAACACTTTGGTGACAAAATAGTTTAGTTTTCCATTTCAGTCCTAACACTTGCAATACCTGTGCCTAAAAAAAACAGTTTTGAAAAATATAGAAATAGAATAAATTCACCAGTGAAACTACTCAAACTGAATTTTATCTTGGTTTATTTATTTTTAGGTGCAAAAAGCAGAATATTTGAACTGTTATAAGAAATATCTCAACAAAAATTTCATATTATTATTATTTTATGACTGAATTTAAAGCAGGTATAGAGGGGATATTTGGGTTTTAATTTTGTTTCCAGCATCTCAGGCACTGTATTTCATAATAGCGTTTTATGCTGCATTAACAGAGTTTTATGCTGTGTTAACACTGTTTTATAGCATAATGGGAAACAAATGGGTACAAAAGACAAGTAAAATGGAAAATAAACTGAAAAACTTTTTTTTGCTAGTTCCTATGCTGTACACTGATAACATTACCAACAAAACAACAATGGCTTTTTCAAATATCCTCTAATTCAACTTCATTTTGAAATGAGCATTTACTGAATCATATATTTTCGTATAATGGTAAAGAGACAGACTGGGATCCCTGCTTTGGAGCTGAAAGCTTTCCAACACGAGCACTTAAGCTTTATAAATTTAATTTGGCTTGATCCTCAGTACAAAGTATGATATGTTATAAAACGCAACTATCAAAGATTTAAGAAAGTGAAAGAAAAGAAGAAGTAAGAACTTATAGCTAGTAAAGGGGTTTACAAAAAAAAAGGAAAGGATTACTCTTTAGCAATTAAAATGAAAAAGGCTTCCTGTTCTACTCTCTGATTTTACTGACCTTTTCCTCAAAATCAGTTTGTTCTCAGCTGGAATCATGTACAGCTTTAGACTTTTTTTTCAAGAAAAAGTTCAGTGGAAAACTGTAAGAGTACTCTAAGGCTAGGAAAAAATACAGGAAAATTGGAAGGTATCAACATATTTGGCCTGCTTAGACTTGGAAAGAGACAGAGGAAAGCAAATAGAAGTCTTTAACTGCTAGGCACAAGAAAGGAGGTGAAATTAAGTCATCTGACATCTAGGTACGTAATAAATAGGCCAAGAATAAAAAGCTAATAATGCAGAAACAGAATTTAAATCAGACATAAAAATCCCCTACTAATTGCAAAATCTGTAAGAAATTAAACAGTTCGAAAACATCATTTACTTCATCCTAGGATCTTTAAGAAGTTCATGAAACATGCTGGGAATAAGCGTAGTTGCACTTTGCTATGATTAATTTGATTTTGCTTCCTATGAAGAATAAAGAGAACTTGGCATTGAACTTTGAACATTTTTCTCCTGCTAGGTTGCCTTTCAATTTACCCAGTTCCTCGATTCATTTCACTGTGCAACCATTCAAATACTCTTGCCATGCAAAAGGCTAGGATAGCACAGAAGCAGAAACTGGCTTCTGGAAGGAAAGAATTAGAATGGGTAGGTTTGGAAGGGACCACAGTGGTCATTTGGTCCAACCTCCCTATTCAAGAAGGGTCGTCCTAGAGCACATTTGCAGAGGATTTCCACATGGAATTGCTTCCCTTGGCAGATCTGCTTGGTATGTGCAAACGAAAGATATTTATAGAACTATGCCTTCTTCTTGTATTGTACCATGGTCTATTTGGAGAAGACTCTTTTTTGTTGACAACAGTAATGAGATGGTCCTGAACTATGTTTAAAATCCCTAGGTATGGTAAAAGTTGAATAAGAAAATAAAAAGATGCACTAAAGTGACTGAACCTCTGTACATCCTGGGGACATGTTAGAAGTCTTTTTAAATTCCACACACTCGGGAAATTTTACTGGTTTCACAGAATAAACAATGAATACAAATGCCATTTGTCAGATTTCTAAACAGAATATTTGGTAAAAAGACCAGAAACACTAAATTCCACTTATTTAGTGTTATAACAAGAGCAGAAATCTTCCATCAAAGAAAATCCTGGTTATAGGCAAAGCAAAGAATCAACTTGTATATATACATCTATCAGGAGCTTTCAATGAGGACAATGTTTACTGAGGGAAAAAGGCAGGAGTGAGACAGATTTATGGGATTTAATTATAGTTTTTTCCTCATTTTTCTAAATAGATGATTTCCAACATTTAATTCTGCTGTTCCATTTCAAACAGCTCTCAGTGACTAAACTTTTCTTAGCAGCTGTCGAGGCCTCAGAATATTTTGGGGGGAGGCTACTAAACTGTTTGGCATTTACACCTACCGCTTTCTACAAGTCTTTCTCAAAAACTGTTCTCATAATCCAATTCATTCCATTTAGTTATCACCCTTCTTTTCATGGTTTTAATACCTTCCGCACATCTGAATATTCATATTTTCTTTTAATTTTATTTCTCATCTCATGGGCAAGAAAAAGTGGCTTACTTTTTCATTTGTCTGCTTTCCAACTAACATAAATAGATGCTCTATTAATAGTAAAGCAGATTAATTTAAAAAAAAAACCAGACACCTGGTTAGCATCTCAAAATGCATGAATATAAGTCACAACTCAGCTACTGTACTCATATAGGAATCATATTACCATTTGATTGAAAGAAGAAAAGAAAAACCCATGGGAACATCTTTTAGGATTCTGCACAAACCATTCATGTGCATGGTAATGAAAACTAAAGAGCTTTTCAAGTTTTCCAGGACTTTGTTTTCCAGGACCTTTGTTTTCTAATTTTCAAATTCAGTGTAAGACAAGTAGTAAGAAAGAACTCAAAGCAAAAAGGACAAAGAACTGTAAAAGAAGTGTTCTTATAAGTCTCCAAAGACAGTTTTGCAAATAGGAGTACATGATAGCTTATAATTTACAGTCTGGTGAGAATTTTGCATATTCTAAGCATTATTAAAAGCATAATTTATTTCAATTGAAAAAAAAGAGAAGAAATTAAAGAATTCAGATGCAAGTGTGAAAATTACTACGGACATGAAAGAATTTCATATGACAGAAATGAAGAGATCTGCCCTGTAAATTTAGAAGATAAAACCTGATGAATGTACACAATGTAAAATACAGAATGGTGAGGATAAATTAGGCACATTACTTCTGCATTTCTGCAGTGCAAAATCATAGAAATACTCAACAAAACTTAAAGCCAGAAAAGCTAGGATATATAAATGGAAATATTTTTGTGCTGTGTTAAATTACTCTATGAAATGTGATTAAGTCAGGAACAAAATAGATTTTAAAAAGCAGACTAAATATGTCTATAATTAAACAAAGAATACCCATAATTACCAAAGATCATCAATAATTACAAAGGTAGTAAACCATGAAATAACTTGTTCTGTAGATTGTATACCTCTCCTCTGGTCCTCCTCTTCAGTTTTTCTCTTTATTTTACGATGAATGTAGGAACACATTCTCTTACATCATATATATTTGGTGAATTTCATGGTTTGCCAAGGAAGTACTGGATTAATTTAGCTCAAATATGTCAAAATACACACGCTATTGATAAAACTTGTCCAGTCCTTAACAAAACCCCAATCTGTGTGATTTAAAGAGGTTCAGCATATATTTAGTAGGTGTAGGCAAATTCCTGTTAAAAACCTCATTAGCAGATTGTTTACATGAGGAAGAGTTTTGAAATTGCTATCCTTGTGTTTCAGACACACACACACGTACTCCTCAACACTCCACAACACAAAAAGCAAACCCACAGACATTTTCTTCCGCTTTCTCCTCAGATGGGTCTTAAAAGGGAACCACATACTACAGTTACAGACGTACTTACTAATGCTGTTTTTGCAAGTTCTTTCACAATGTTTTATTCAATGCCTTTGAGTGCAAAAATCTGCCAAGAAGGAAGTCTAATAAATGCCCCTAGTCCAGTAATACTGATTACTATTACCTAGAAATCAGGAACAAAACATAAGACAAATATCTGAAAACAATTCCAAAAAACAATTATGAATGACTAAGCAGCAATTTGAACGGCAGTAAAAATCTCTGTAATTTAAACTTGGATGCTATCCATGTGCAATAATTAAATAGTTAGATTCTGTTATTGTTATTACTACTCAAATTTTGAAAATTGTTTTTAATGTTACTTTCAAATCAAATAGATTGTGTTGGTGGACATGCTAAGAAATAGGAGAAAGATTGATTTACTGGCTTTATGATTTTTTTGAGAAAAAATTTAATCACATTACTAAAAATAATAAAATTCCTATAGGGCATGGTTAAGGCAACAAAATAATCTTTCCAAGTTAAAAAAAAGTTTAACAACTTTAATAACGATCCATACTAAATGAATAATAAATACAGTTGAACAAATAGAACACGTCGTTTACTGATCTAATTTAAAATTCTGTTTCTATTAATGGAATGTCTGTGAACAACTTATAGGATTATTTATTGTACATTACCATTATCTGAATTTAGTCAATGACATTTAAAGGTACTCTTTTGAATCTGAAGATTGACATCAGATTATGATTAGGAACAGGTATTTTTGAAAATTATTACTAGTCATTATTGTTCAAGTGCTAATTAGTCATACCTTGTATTTGCATTAATTTTATTTTTGGACAAATCACACTGTGTGGCGCAGCCTCATTTCCTGACAGGACTGTTATTTTTTCCTAGAATCTGTGTTCCAATATGAATCTTGTAAAACTAGAGAGTTCTATGAATATGCTTTATTAAGGCTTACCTTATTTCTAGAAAGCAATTAAAAAGTCCCACAAAATCATTTTAAAAACTCAGGTGGGTCTGAGGAGTTGTGCTTTTCCTTTTGTTACTCAGCCTCTTGTCATGTTCAAAGAAGAGCTCTGCCCTCTGTGGCTGAACTCTGTCATTGGTGAGGCAGAGACTTCCTCATTTTGCCTGTTGGATCCTTGTTTCCTGCACCTTTTTTCTTGCCCTTTATTTCATATGCACACTGCCCTTTGTGTATGATCTGCCTCGCTCGGAAGATTCTGACAGCTCATTCTGTGCTACATGGTTGGCTTTAATGCATGGATTTTGGCTACCACTGTTCCAGTTCTTAAAGACTATAATTCATAGTGACCTAAAGGCCTGCTGATCTCCAGGAGGAACATCATCTGAGGCTTCACACTGAATGTCGATGCATCCTTCCCAATACTGTAAATATTTTTCTGTAAGCTGCCCAAGAGCACTGCTAGCATTAGTGTTTAAGATCATCACATACCTCGACATATGAAGAAGGTTATACATGCAGGATGAAATGTTTGCAGTGCATCTTAATTATACTATTGATTTTAATTTGGGAAAGGATATGACGTCAGAGAATGGACATTGGTTTGCACATGCTTTGTAAAAAAAACCCAATCTGTTTCCAAACATGCACCAGTGACTCAAGCACAGGTAACATAAAGCTGGAGCATATGATCCCATGTCATTGGGAATTGTCATTTTCTCCTGGAGTAATATCACTGGTAAGGTTGAATGCTTCTAACACTATCCATAAAATGTTATCAGTCTGCTGAAATTCGGTCCAAGTTTGATGGAATGACGTATGTCCGCTGGGAACTGCTGTTCTCACACAAGGGAACTTTCAACATGGGTGTTGGGACAGGCCCACAGGAAGCCAGAAACCACCCTAAACAACAGTGTATTTGCAAGGCATACTTCCGTGAACTACTGTCTCCAGTGTAGACTAGAGATACAACAAAACCATATTGTCTGTTGAACATTTGCTTCTATACATGTAATAACGTATATCATGCTGTTATAGTAATATATCTTAATATATCATATAGATATATACACAACTAAAATATTCATGTATAAAATTTCTTGTCAACATGGAACATGTATTTATGTATTTGTACAGAACATATAGCATATATAAGTGTAAATACAGGTAAATTTAAAAAAGCAGAATCAAGAGCTCTGTTGAACATGCCTCCTAGAAAGATGACAAGAAAACAAGTAAATGAAAGGTGTTAATGATATTATCTAAAACACAGTGTCATAAGACTGAGGAATCCACAGAGAGTGAGTCCACATCCATGGATTCTTCTAGTGTTCTTTATCTTTATAGCTGAGACATAGTGTAAGATATGGTTCCTCATTTTTCCTGGAGCTGAAACAAAAAACCAAACAGAAGAGAAAAAAAAGACTGGAAGGCATACTAAGTGAGTTGCAGACAAAACAAAACTGGGAGAAGCTGTTGACTTCCTCGAAGGAAAGGGAGGCCCTTCAGAGAGACCTCAAAAAATAAGAGGACTGGGCAATCATCAACCCTATAAAGTTTAAGTTTTCAAGGGAAAGGGTCGGATTTTGCACCAGGGATGGGGCAGCCCTGGGTGTATGGACAGACTGGGGAATGAGATGTTGGAAAGCAGTGCCACAGAAAGGGACCTGGGGGTCCTGGTGGATGAACATGAGTCAGCAATGCCCTGGCAGGCAGGAGGGCCAAGTGTGTCCTGGGGGCATCAGGCACAGCATCGCCAGCCCGGCAAGGGAGGGGGTTGTCCCGCTCTGCTCTGCACTGGGGCGGCCTCACCTCGAGTGCTGGGGGCAATTTTGGGTGCCACAATATAAAAAAGATATTAAACTGTTGGAGAGTGTCCAAAGGAGGGCCACAAGGATGGTGAAGGGCCTTGAGAGGAAACCGTATGAGGAGCAGCTGAGGTCACTTGTTCTGTTCAGCCTGGAGGAGACTGAAGGGAGACCTCATTGCAGCTACAACTTCCTTGTGAGGGGAAGAAGAGGGGCAGGCACTGATTTCTTCTCTGTGGTGACCAGTGACAGGACCTGAGGGAAGGGCCTGAAGTTGTGTCAGTGGAGGTTTAGGTTGGATAATTAGAAAAAGGTTCTTCAGCCAGAAGGTGGTTGGGCACTGGAACAGCCTTCCCAGGGAAATGGTCACAGCACCAAGCCTGACAGAGTTCAAGAAGCTTTTGGACAATGCTCTCAGGCACAGGGTGTGACTCTTGGGGATAGTGCTGTGCAGGGCCAGGAGTTGGACTTTGATGATCATTGTGGGTTCCTTCCAACTCATATTATGTGATTCTGTGAATTCAAATAAAAAATAATTTTTGACACAAATAAGTGATGGAATTGCCTTATGTAAAAGTTACCCACTAGTCTTAAAATTGCCAGAAAATTAGCTACTTAACTTTTTCTGAGTTTATTAGGGCTTAGGTGCATAATTCAATCTCTGATAAACCTATATGAATCTGTGATATAATACATTTTAAACAGTGACAGAAAGGCAAGCTAAAAAAATGTGAGGTTATAACATTGAAGAACTTGAGCTCACTGCTGAAGCTAACTTACATAACCCCATGTCAATGTACACATAATCATGAAACTGAAGTTAGTGAACACTAATTTGCTTCTGAAGAACAATGCTTAATTTTTAGAGGAGCCTATTAATTCAAGAAATATGTAATATTTAAGTGTTGAATATATTCAAGTCATCTGATCACACATTTATACAGGTCAAACATAAGCTTTTTTTTCAATTACTTCACCACAGTAAAAAATCAACACAAGATCAGAAGCTGATCTCCTCATGACAAACTGGGAGAGATTTTCATCAGTGGTCCACAACTACATCAAACATGCTATTTCAGGAAAGAAATCATATTATTCAGGTTAGATAATAAGAATATCGAAGCTAAAACAACCTCAGCAGATATAGTCTAAAATATATTTTAATTTGGAAGAGTACCTAGCGTGAAAGGTTATTTTAAAAGTAAATTATAAAATTAAAGATTCTTAAGAATAAAGCCTTTCAATTTCCTACCTGACTCCAGTTTCTATCACTGCTGTTTTAAGGCTAGAGGTATAAAATGGAATTATATAAATTAGGGAAAATAGAGAACAAATATTATGCAGATATTTTTGGTAAACTTACTACCTCACATAGTAGAGATGCCATGATCCTAAAACAGTGTTATTAGGTCAAGAAAGTTAAACCCTGAAAATTAGGGCTAAACTGTTTTCTGATACTAGCTCTAATTGTGTCCTGTACACCTGCATTATGAGGAAGATTTTAATTACCTGATCACACTCATTTTTTCAATAGAATGTCTGCCACTGCTGGTGCATAACCTTCTCTAAAGAAAGAGTAATTAATTTCATTGTGGATTTTCATGTGGTGGTCATGACAACAGTAGGTGAAGGCTGGATGAAAATTATTTGTCTTCTCAACATTGCTATTTTTTCTGTCTTAACATTTGCTGCATTTTGCACAGCCTTGTTCCTGGAAAAAACTGTATTGTTCTGAATGAAAGTAGCTAAGTATAGCCTGAGGCAGACACACAGCATGGAAAAAATCATACCTAAATTTAAAGTTTTGCAAAGTTATAAACCACTGAAAAGAGGATCTATTAGGTGGAAGTGTCAAAAATCCTCCATAATAGATACCACAAGTAATTTCCCTGTAATATGCCGTTATTCTCAACTGGCATGAATTGGTTTCCCTTGTGGGGACTACCTACAAGTAGAGGCTAGACAAAATTAAGAGAATAAAAAGCGGTTATATTTACTGAAGGGCCTTCAGGTACATTAGGGCAATCAAAGCCCCCCAGGGTCTACACCCTGAATGGATGATAGGGTCACGGGTTTCCATACTTTTATAAGTTTGGTCCATTTGCACATCGGGGGTTAATCCTCCAATTACATCTTCAGGTAATGAAGTTATTTACTCCAATTTTGTTCCCCCCAAACTCACTTTTGTTTACATTTCTCGGGGTCTGAGACAGTAAGGTGTCCTTGAGTTTCAGGCCTAGAGAGGAATTGTTTTGTCTGACCAGAATGGGAGAACAGTAGCTAACAGGCTGTATGGAGTTTAGAATCATATACTAAAGAAAAACAGGATATGAAAAATATAAAAGCTAAAATCCTAAGGCATCAGCATGGATTGCCTCCATGGACTGCAGGTGGATCTCCGCTCCACCATGAATCTTCACAAGCTGCAGAGCCACAGGTGCTCCATGATGGTCTGCACCACAGGCTGCAGGGGAATCTCTGCTCCAGTGTCTGCAGCATCTCCTCCCCCCTCCTTCTCCACTGACCTTGGTGTCTGCAGAGCTGTTCCTCTCACAAAGTCTCACTCCACTCTTCTCTGGCCACAGTTATATCTGCGCAAGAACAATTCTTTCCTTCTTAAATATGTCATTACAGAGGTGCTACCACCACCTCCGCCTGTTTCAGCCCTGGCCAGCAGCAAGTCCATCCCAGAGCTGGCTGGCATTGGCTGAGTCAGACGTGGGGGGAGCTTCTGGCAGCTTCTCACAGACAACGCTCCTGTAATCCCACCACTACAGAAACCAGGCAATGCAAACCCATACATGCATATATATATATGTATATATATATAAAATAAACATCATGTTTATTCAAGGATCAAAATTCAAGTTATCTTACTTGAAGCAATTAAATTGAATTCTTATCAGGAGACTAATCCGTTTCAGTACACTAATAAAAAAGGGGGAAAAAAAGGAAAAAAGGAATAGGTAATGATTATGTGATTTGAAGATTCATAACACATATGATCAATGTTCTTCTTGTTGCATCAGTTACCAAATATAATTAAACTAGGGACAGCGAGTAAGTGCTTATAGTTAGGCAAGTAACCGATAAGCCATGCACATGGACAGATAGTGGGAACTCCTCTCTCATCCAGAACTCGTTTCTTACAGGATTTTGATGCACATTGAACAAGAAGCTGAGTTTTTTTCAAATAAGTGGTTTCCAGAGTATGAGTTTTTACTGTTCCTGTTTTTCAGTTGCAATACATTTCTGAAACAGTATAGGTACAGACATGTGGAGCTTTTTTCTGTGAAAATACTTCTTTATTCTTTTCACCCTGCTTCTCATTTTTATCAAAGTAATGAGGTGAAGAAAACAGTAGAAAATCATCACAGTTTGCACAAACTTATAAAACGGAAAGAACATTGACTGATTAACACCAGGGTGCAAGACAAAACAACTATTAGTTTGTCAATTATTTAGACACCTACAAATACTTGATTCATTAGTCTTTAATTTGCTCACACAGTTCTTTGAAGTATGTTCTCTCTATGTGCTCTCTTTTCACTTTCTATGGTTTCTATTTTTTCCAACAAAAGAAAGCAACCTAAATGATTGTTGTTTTATTAATGAATAAAAAAGTACATCAGTAATGCTGCAGCTCAGAAGGAATATTCAATTAATTAGCAAATAAAAGTGTATTTTTCTTGAGGGCTAAGTAATTTAAATGAGGTACCAATAATTTAGACACTACTCAGCTCTTGCTAGCAGGCTTTATAATGAAGTTATGTGAGTATTTAAATATTTCTTACTAATTGTTCCCTACACACAGTGAAAATTGCCTGTTTTGTAATAGATTAGGTGTCAAGATAACTGATCTTATTAAGTTAAATTTAGATTTCCCTACCTAGCAATGTATGTATTGTAGCTGCTCCAGGAAGAGTAAGCAGCAGCTCACAGAATTATGATGTCTAAGGCCTAATCTTGTAGAAATTCATGCAAGTCAATAAAAGTTATCTATTCTATATTTCAGTCAGCAAATCCACAGCCTATAAATATGAATGTTAATTTATGCAAGTTACTACTTGAATTTGCCTAGAAATCTATGACATAGAATATGAATAATCTTTCAGGCAGTATTACTGAAATATAATGTATATGTTTCCCCTAGTCTCAGAATTTGTTTTTGCAGATGCTGCAGATTTGATTCTTTCAGAGCTCTATTTTAATCATGTATGCATGAGCACCAAAATTAATGACTGCATGGGCCAAGCAGGATTTTTCAACTAGCTGCTTGTATTTTAGCATACCTGCATGTCTGAGATTAGAATTAAGGTTTAGGTGTCTAAAACTGGGTTTTACAGTTCTGCAGACAGTAATAGCAGAAAAAGAATGAGCTCCCAGACCGACACTACTCTATCATTCTAAAATAAGAGCTGGTTAGTCATTTGTTTTTCCCAAGAAGAAATGCCCTAAGGTTTTCAGAAGGACATATTACATACCTTTGTTTGTATTCAAACTCAAACATGAGCAGTGGAAATGACCATTGAGTATCCCAAATCCACAACAGAGAGTGAGGGGTTTTAGTTAAACATTTTTCCTTCTTGTTAGTGGCCATTATCACAAAATCAGACAGAACTAGAACTTAAAGAATTTACCTTAGACACCAGTTTTAATCTTCTCTCCCTGGGAAGGAAAGTAAATTCCCTTCCCTTTTTCTTTCTTTCAATCTCCTGTCATCTTGTTTTCAGCCTCCATTTTAGATAATATAACTAGCTCTTCCCTATCCCCACAGAACCACACAATACATATTGTACAGTTTCATTTCCCAAAAGAAGTCTTACAGCCTTCTATGAGGTATTTTTACCATGACTTTTTCCCTACCTTTTTTTAAAGGAAAAAATATCAACAAAGATAAGAAACATACGGTACCAAATCCCTCCATGCAATTATCTCCCATTTTTGTGAAGGCTGTAGAAAGGAGAATACCACTGCTAGGAGGAAATATCTTTTAGTATTTTTGTTATGCACCTCTTTGCCTTACATTAGACCTAAAGTGTCTCTGAAATACCAAATGCCTTCTTGATTGGAAGGGTCACAGACAAGCATGATGTGAGTTACTAATATTTTGCTATGATAAAGGTCAAATAACAGTCTTCTTACAAGGCTTATTTATCAGATTCTTTTTTTATGTTCTTCAGGGCAGATCTCAGCTAGAGTAAGCGGCCCTAACTCCAGGAGCCCTGATAATTTGTCCTAAACTGAGTAGTTCACCTTCAGTTTCTAAACACCAAGCTTTCCAAAATGGAAATAGAGAGATAACAACTACATTAAAGAGCAGAGGCAGTTGAAAGAGAGGGTGTCTGATGTGACATTTCCACACTGTTACATGAAATTTGCAATGGAAATAAAGCACAGTAGCAGCTCTTACTACCTAAGGCTCTATATCCACTAAATGTTATGCACTCCCTGCAAGCAGAGATGACACCTTTTTGCTATCTGTCAAAATTGTTCAAAAGGGAAAAAAATCATCTGTAGCTGCAGAGACTTGTTTGGGCTACTTCCATAAGCACCTCCTACAGAGAGTCAAAAGGACTGTGGGACTGCATCATTAAGCACTCTGCCCTCTTCCCACACACTCTCAGTTTTGCTAGTATCTCTGAGAACACAGGTTTTGAAGTAGCTCTCCAGTTTAGGCTGTGGTGCCTAATAAATGTAAATGCAGCAGGCAGAAGAAATTCAGGAGAACTGGAAACTGGGGATGGTAATTTTGAGCATTTTAGATAATTTTAGTTTATTGTTTTAATCTATTAAGACTGGATAAAATATTCTAATTTTAAAAAAGTTTAAAACCTAAAGGGAAGGGGAAATTAAAGGCATTTTGTGACTTCTCATGTTCTGGCTCATTTTATGTACTATTTAACCAGTTACAACTGTGAATAAGTACTAATGCTTGAAAAGTTTGATGAGCTATGTCAAATGAATATGATTGCCTTATCCTGATTCATCACATAAAAGATATGCCATTAGGATAGTATATGCAAAACTAACTGAAAACTACTGTTCTTTTCCTCAGAAGAAAGATAATGTTTATGCTCTAATGTTGTAGACATATTCAGCTCAGAAGAAGAGTTTGTAGATAAAACATTTTCAGTTTATGCTCTTTAACACAAAGTGGTAGAGAAGAATAGACATGCTGCAACATGTGATTTCACAGTGAATAGTTTTGCACAGAGAAAATTGCAGATTACCTTAATTTTACTTTTTTTCAGATTACCTAGTCAGAGGATTACTTGCCCTACGCACAGGATATTTTTCCTCCAGCTGAGTGCAGAATTTTACAGAGTGAACATTATAGTAACAACAGGATGGTGTAGCTCCATTTTTAAGAATTATGAAAAAGTTTGAAGTGAGTAGAGAGAGTACCCTCAGACACAGGATTCAGTCCCTTGCTCTGGTATATATCCTGTTGTCCTTGAGCCTGAAAGTGCTCATTCAGATTTTGTCATGCCTGTTTCTATTCAAAAAAATAACAAGGATAATGTATGTGATTGTAACCAAAGGATAGGAATTAAAAGGGAAGCATGGATTTTCCTGATATTTTCAGTTTACTAGGCTGGCTAACAACTTCATCAAATGTAATACTGATTTTTCTGATGACAAATCCAAGCAGAATCCTATTTGAATTCAGCTTAACTTAATTGCTATTTATCTAGCATTCAGGGAAAAAATACCAAAAAAGGTCTTCCAGTTTAATGTACCATAGCGTATGAAGCTATTTGTAAGCTTGACTCCATGTTGGGGATCCCCTGTGAGAGACAGACAGCTGTCAAAAAAAGATAACAAATATTCAATTGGCTACTTTTCCTACTATATCTACCACTTTTTCTTTGAATTCCACAAAAAGTAAAAATAAATGGCAACACAAACAGTTTTGGGCACAGTACATCACTGAATAATATTCTCTAAGAATATTTTGCATATGTTATTGATGAATATGTTATTATACACAGACTTATTTTGAGAAATGATGCATGAAATGTACTGTATACAATGAAGGCTGCCAGGGTATCCTACAAGTGGAAAACACCTTTTCTCCTTAGGATTTCTAATGTTTTGGAATACTTCAGGCATCTTAACTTGGAGACAGAAATATAATCAAATGCAAAGACTGAATAATTAAACTGGCTAGGTTGACATTGACCTTCCACTATCATAAACCATAAGAGTTAACAAATGTAATATTTCATACATAGTCATTATTTTGTATTTCATGTCCAGAAGCCAAATTATATTTCTTATTGCCTGTGAAAAAAAAAAAAAGATTTCAACTAAACTCTCAGCCATCTAATAAAAAAATAACTGATGCTTGCAAACTGACTGATAATTAAACACAAAGCATAAGAGATGCAGGGGCAGTACATATACAAAACGTACTATGCTAATTAATAAGAGGAGTTTAGCTTTAGTTATCCATGCAAATACCTCAAAGCATGTTCATTAGTGTTTTGCAGCACATTTTGCAAAATAAGCAATTTGTATGCAACTGTGATACAATAGCTCATGAGGGCCAATACAGTTAAAATACATTCTGTGTAATGATGATTGAATCATATTTCTCCTCAGTCAGCAATAGATGTGAAAACTCCTAAAAATTACAATGATAGTTGAGAGCATAAATTCATGTTGTGGCATTTTTCAGGTTTATATAAACTCACATTTTTTTCATTTCTTTTCCAAAAATCAAGAACAAATTTTGACCACCTGAATCAGACATGGTTTGGGAGTGGAAAACAAAACAAAACCAAAACAAAACAAACAGCTTGAAAACAGAGTCCACTAAGCATGAATCACAGTCTTATGGAATTGTTAGGTTGGAAGTGACTGCTTGAGATCATATAGTCCAACCCAATAGTGAAATACTATTGTTATGATGAAGAGATATTTTTAATTGAGGTAATCACTGCAGCTGCTTCACACAGGCTGGAATGTGTACTGTTGCTTTTAGATTAATATTAGGCTTTTTTATGTTTTGTATAAGACTATAAAAAATTGTAGCAAAACAAATCAGAAAAATACTTTCTTTTGAAGAAAAAGGGGTTAAATAAGGATTCCATAATAATCTGTAATTTCCATAATAATCTGGTTTTTTAAAATTACTGTACCAAGAGCTGTAACACTAGGTACAAAATCAAACCAGGAAGGTAGAAAACAATTTTCTCTTTTGAAGAAGATCTCCCAAGATTTCCTGTCAAGTGGTCAACATTACAAAAGGAGTCATGTTCTTAAACTTCAGACTTGGCTGCATTTTTATCTCAGTTGTAAAACTTTTCCATTTATGTGGTCAAAAATTTCTTGAAACGATTGCCCATGAGTTTCCATTAGTTTATTTTCCATAATATAATGGCAAACTCACTTAACAGCCTCTGTGGAAAAGCTTGTTCCTTCAGAAGAAATATGAATACAACTGCATGTCATCAGGAGACACTTCAAAGAGGAAGACTTCCTTTACTTCCTGAACTTAGCAAAATTACTTCCTATGTCTACACTCCAGAAAACTGACCATAAAATAAAACATGTCTCTTATAAAAACTTTCTTCTTACCTTAATCTCTCAGAAGATTTCATCTCAGAACTACTGACATTGGTTTATGGTTTGGGTTTTTTCTTACTTCTCCCTGCCGGTCCAATTTCTAAAATCATCCATTCAGATTTCTTCTTCAGCAGTATTTTCGATCTAAAAAGCTGATAAGTCTGAAACCAAGTACAGTCAAGGAATAACAGTGTTAATTGTCACTTATGACTGACTGTATCCACACAAAACAGCTACTTTTTTTACAAGATTATCTTTGTTGAATTCCTGTTTGGAGATATAAACACTGACAGCTAGTGAAATGTTCCTTAAAAATCCACTCATCCTTTCTAACTCCCAACTTCTTTTTAGTTTGTTTGCTTTTTTTTCGTAATGGTTCACAAGGGTCCTACTAGATGACAAAAAAAAGAAAATGGTAATACCCATAGATGTTCTGCATTGATCTTAATATAATCATTTCTTTGTTACCTAGCAGTACATCTTCTGTCTGGGCTTTTAAACAGCTTTTCCTTAATTCTAAAAGAGAAGAACTTTTCATGATGGGTAAAAACTGTGTCAGTTGAAAAACAGTACCTAATTTTATTTTTGGGGGGATGGATATTTTAGGTATTTTCTGCTTAATGCATAGGTTGGTTGTTTCTCCATTTTAGAAATGGCAGTTAAGACATTACTATTGGTGGAAATGCTTTAAAAATCCCCTCTTTTGTCCCTTCTACTCTGCAAAAACAAAATGAAAATAAATTTTAACCTCTCCTATTCCCCACATTCTTTTTTCATGCTAAGCTTTATATATTATCTAGGACTTTCTATCCAAATTCACCTCATTCAATCTTCTCATTAGACTTTCTAATCAGTAAAATTTAAAAATATTTAAGTATTCCTCTGTGTCCATGAGAGGACTGGCCTAAAGAGAGTCTCAAAGTTTCCTTTAAAAAAAAATGCTTGAGAAAATATTTAGTAACATTTACATCCTACATAGAGATTTCATAGAAAAATAACACATTGTGAATTCTATGAAGGGTCCAGATTAGTAGAAGACAGTATGGCCTCTCAAATTAGCAGTTTTACTGACAGCATTTTAGACAAGAATTAAGCTCAGAAAATACTGTATTACATTTTGATTCCAAAAACTAAAAATTATCTCAAGTAAACCATGACAGTGAATTATCATACGATGTGTAAATTGAGCTGGAAAAACTGTTAGAAGCAAATAATAAATTTAAATATATTTCATTTGCCTTTCTGAATTTCAGAAAGCTCTCTGTCATTGAAGTTAAGCGAAGGAAAGAAAAGAAAACATATTTTGTATCATCAGTTTCTCTCACCGAATGCTTTCTTTCTCTTATCCTGTCTCTCCAGGTAATAATTTGAAAGGCAACACTTCTTCCTTTGTTGATTTGTTGCTTTGTGGCCCTTTCTACCACAATAACTAGAGGAAAGTGCCTTACTAAACTAGCTGATAGCTCTAAAAGCAGTCAAAAGCATTTAAAATCATTACCACCTTTACTCCTATTTAGACTATGCTTTCTCATAGTCACATTCTCATTTAATGTATTTTACCTTTCATGAGGATGCAAAATGAGAAGATTTTTCAAAAAATCCTGAGCAGTTGAAATACCATAGGCTGAGTTAGAAGTCTGAATACCCAAGATGTTTTCAAAATGGAACAGCTGGTAACTTTTTCGAGTAATTTTTTTCCATGGGAATTTTAGAATGAATAGTTTCTAAAGGATTATAATTTATCATGACTGATCAGAATATTTATACACCATAGCATAATACCACCAATTTTTACATTTGAAAACTTGCATGGGATAAGCAAAATAGAATATGTATCATAATAAGAGAGTACTTGAATTTGCATTTAAAATTTAACAAGGTATTTGCAGTATTATTTATTACGCCCAATGGTAATTCTGTACTTTCATAATGGAATGTTTGGAGTATGAGTCAAATTAGAGTCACTGTGACAGAGACCTACTACAAACCCTACAACAAAAGAGAATGACAATTGAGTGTACATTAGACAGGTACTATGACTACCACTCAACTCCAAATTGCTTTTTGACTTACATTTGCATATGGTTTTTATATGTTTTATACAGTATTACAATATCGTTGGACTACTTTAGGGTTTGGGACTTCCAATTACACCGAGCTGATTTTCAAAGATATTTGACTTCCAACGATGCATTTCCATAATGTAGGATTTATTGTTGAAACTAAACTTTGCATTTTCCAAGTTAATTCTTCCTGAGGTTTGGGAACCATTAGTCAATTTACCTAAAACTGATAAGATGATATTTTTATTTATTCACACTTTTTCTTGAAAATTTCCAGTAATATTTGTTGATTAAAATATATAAAATTTTAGAAAGAAATATATAAAGCATATAATATTTCTATAAACTCTGAAAATACACAGTAACAACAAAGTATCTTTTAAAGCCATAGTTCTTCTGTCCACACTCATTGATTGATTACCCTTCACCATTCTTATGTATCACAGCAGAGTTGCTGAGGAGTCACGTTGGATTTCCGGGTACTTTACACTGAAGCCATACCAGAGACCTCAGCACAAGGGGGAATCTCAGTTAAGTTGCCATCTTTTAATGTTTCAGTCAATTCATTTGACTTTTAATTTATTATTTTTTTTTAAGTAGTGAAATCAAAAGGAGATAGATACCCATTAGAAACTGCACAGGGCCACGGTGACCTCGGGCCTACTTATCAAGCTGGACTGAAAACTGGGAATGGGGAGGGTGGGTATGACAAGGTAGAAGAAGAGAAAGAAGGTTTACTTTTAACATTGACACAATATTACAGTGAAGATTTCAACTTTGGGTACCACATGCAAGATTTTTTTTTCTTTCATATATCTTAAACAACTTGCTCAGTCTTTTTTTCAGCATAAGATACACTTGGATAACCAAAACTTGGACAAGAATATAAAGGATCATCGAAGAGTTCTGTATTTTTGATAGACTGTGGAAACACAGCTATAAAGAACTACAGAAGTGACATGATGGAAGAGTGGCATGAGAAATTTTATATGTTTGGGGAGGACTATCTAAATAATGCTACTTCTTTCTGACCCAGTCTTCTAGTATCGGCCAAGAAGGCTTTCACCACAGAAATGACTGTTGAGTTCATTCAAGCACCTGCTAAGTTAAAGTCAGTCACTTGTTCAAGTACAGAAGGTGAGAGAGCTATAACCTCTTAAAATTGGTTTGAGAAAAAGCAAACAACCCAGAAAATGGGAAGATTTTCTCTTTGTCTTTTTTAATTGTAGATCGCTTCAACCCTCTGAATTTTAATGAGATAATTTTCATGACCTTTAAGTGAAGCTGGCTTATAAGCTTTGAGCACTTGAAGTCTGCATGCTATTCTAGACATAGTTTCAAGTGTAGCCTGGAAAAACCAAACAGAGAAAATAAAGCTAAATCAGAAGTCTCAACTTTGAGCTCAAGGCTCAGAGTTAGAAGGGTTATACCATTCTGAGTTATGAAATAAAAGGTTATTTCATACAAAAGAAACCTCCCCCATCGACACGCACATTATGATTCATACTGCCAGTCCTAATGAGAGTGCTCATCAATGAAATATATTTCTGTAAGCTTAAAGAATGCTCCAGAAAGGTGCATAATGTCATCACTCCAGAAACAAAGGAAACCAAGGTTTGTGGAAAAAAAAAATCTGGAAGGTCCATATTCCTTCAACAAAAAGCTGAGATGACATCATTAAAACCCACACAAAAAAAAAAAAAAAAAAAAAAAAAAAA
>VZTD01005314.1:918949-947152 GCA_013397725.1 Rhagologus leucostigma
TTAAAAAAAAAAAAAAAAAAAAAAGAAGGGCATATTATTTCCCTCCAAAAGCAAGGAGTAATGACTTGGAATTACTTCTACTTTTATTTTAAGTGTATCATTTCAACAGAATTCTTTAACCAAACTTATCCTGAAGTCATGGGCTTTACTAGCAACTACTTATAATACTTTTTAAAGACCTCCATTTGAAACCTGGTGTCAATTCTCTGCAACTTTCTTCAGTTTGGACCAGACCTTTGGAATACCCTGTTCCAAAGGCAACAGGAATTCTTCAGTTTGGCTGCACTAGAAAGAATGTGGTCAGCAGGTAGAGGGAGGTGATGCTCCCTCTTTATTTGGCCCTAGTGAGGCCACATCTGGAGTGCTGTGTCCAGTTCTGGGCTCCTCAGTACGAGAAAGACAAGGAGCTACTGGAGAGGGCCCATTGGCAGCCACAAATATGATTTGAGGTCTGGAACATCTCTCTTAGGAGGAGAGACTGAGGGAGCTGGGTCCGTATAGGGAAGAGAAGACTGAGAAAGGATGTCATCCATGCATATAAATATCTAAAAAGTGGATGGTGCCAAGAGGATTTTGCCAGACTCTTTTCAGTTGGTTGCCCTTGACAGAATGAGGAGCAGTGGCCATAAACTAAAGCACAAATGTTCAATCTCAGTGTGAAGAAGAACTTCCTTACATTGAGGGTGGTAGAGCACTGGAATAGGCTGCCCAGAGAGGCAGTGGAATCTCTCTTTCTGGGCACATTTCTGTGTAACCTCCTCTGAGTGACCCTGCCTTGGCAGGGGAATTGGACTGGATGATCTCCAGAGGTCCCTTCGAACATTAATGGTTTTATGATTCACTGAAAATGTTTAAGCAGAACATGTTTTGGAAAGATTTTCTGTTCATGCAGTCACCTCTATCCTCATTATACAAAGAATCTAGACCTTAGAATCTTTCTGTCCTCTCTTTTATTTTTTCCATAATAAGTCATAGGCACATAAATATAGTTAAACTGAAATCCTTCTGTGATTATAATTTGAACCTAGATATTGGGTTTTGCCCACAGATATGTTCAAATATAATTTTTTCTAATTTCTCCTTCTTTATTCTTCTTTGTGTTGCCATTAAGGGAAAAAGATAAGGTTGTCTTAAACCTGTTAAGACTACCTTCTAATTTGATTTCCTTCTTTTTTCTCTCTGGTTATTACAGTTTTTTCAAGGTAGCCTCTTTCAGAAATTCACCTCTGAATTTCTTGCGTTGAATGTTTGAAATATGAGATACCATCCTTACCTTCTTTTTACCTTTCAGTCAGTGACATGAGTTCACAGCTTCATTATTAAAGCTAAATGCTTTAGTTGAGAACTCCTTATGTTTTAACAAATTGTACAAAATGTCAAAACCAGGAAACAATGAGCAAACCAGATGGAAACAATGAGCAAACCAGATGAAAACAACGAGCAACTCAAGTGATCAGAAGATTTGATAAAATCAACTGTAATTTCTCTCTTTATTTTATATTTCAGAGACAGCTCATCAGACCAGTAAAACACACTCAACACAGTTTGTTATTAAAGGATTTTATCTCTTGCAGAAGTATCCAAGAAAACAAAGTGGAATTGAACTTCATGGGGGTAGGCCTTGTGTGGGAGCCAGTGAAAGGGACAGACTCCAAGAGAGCTCCCCAGGTTAAAGTGACTAAAAAAAGCCTCCCCTAGGATGCCCTGTTCTGTTATGGAAATGTATCCCAGTTCTGCTTCCCCAGTTCGCCTCTCCGCCCCCTTGTACCTTGTCTGCTCCTTTGGAAAGTTCTCCCTTCCCCACTCACCCACTGGACCTTGTTCCCTGCCGCTCAATCAGATTTTGCCATTGGCTCCTGTACCCTAATCCCGCCTATGTACTACTCCTGCTGCTTTCCCTGCCCCCGTATATAGGCTGCAAATGTCCAGCCCCCTTGGTCTTTTGTGCTTGGACCCTTCATGGATGGGGGTTGAATAAACCTGTGCCGTGGAATTCCACACAAAGACCCTTCCTGCCTCTTTGCCGTCAGCTTGTTGAAGAAGCTATCCGGTGCGTGTGTGTGTGTCTGTGTGAATGCAGTGACTGCCAAGCGACTTTCTCTCAAAGTCGGATCCGGAGGTCGTAGCACCCCACCAGAACACCCCCTGAATCACGACAGCCTTGTTCAAAACTGTTGCACTGGATTAAAGCTGTTTTATACTTTCAGATGAACACAAAGCAGACAATACATACTTATGAACCCAAACCCTAACAGACAATTAATCCACATTATATTTTTCAGTTAATTAGCAGTAGGTTTATAGGGTTATGGACTGAGAGGCATTATATCGTGTGGAAAAAAGTGGATATACATCCTTGATTCTATGTGGATACATCTGCACAATATTCTAAAGGCAGAAATAGATCTCTTCTCACAAATAGACTAAAGGTAAAGGCTTCCTTATGCATACTCTCTAAATTGTGTGCCATCACAGCCACAGAATTAGCATAACAACCAAGAATCTCGGCTTGGAATGATACCAGAAAACGCTCTTGTAGAATTACAAAGATATGGTCAGTGGTTAAATCTCTCCCTGCATTGCCTTTTGACACTTCATTAAGGTACTTTCCGAAAGTTAAGATGTACTTCGGCGTGTAACTCTGAGACCGATGCTGTGAGCCACAGAAACTGGAATTATTAGATCCACCTGCGGAAACTCTCAGCAAGTTTTCACATTCTCCCACCCATCTGTTCACTACAACTGAGCATTTACTGTATTGTTGCTAATCATTTAAATGTACCTCATAAGTGTCTTTGAAGTACTTTCGCCAACAATTTGTTCCTGCCTACTGCTCTATTTTCTTCATTAGTTATTGTGTTGACAAGCTGTCTTAGTTCAATGGATCATCTCGGGAGGAGAGACAAGTTTAGGAACACATCAGCAAATATTTTAGACAGCCTTTCAATATTATTTTCTATTGTCTCTAAATACCTTTGGGAAAGTGGATTACTTCTAATTTTTACGTAAGATAGACTTGCTTTAAAATGGCTGAGGGATTGATTTGATTTGGTTTTGACTTGTCCATGAGCAAGGTGTGAAATGATACATAAAAACAAATTAAATCAAGATCTCTGCACAATTAAGCGTGGGGTATGTAAAACTCAAAATAAAAGCAGTTTAAGTGACCTAAGAGTAAAAGCTCTTTAAATAACCCAGTATTTATTAATCCCCTTTCAACTGCTACATGGGGCATAAAAATTATGCTGTGTTATACTGATGTTGCCACATCTAGAAAGAATGAGTCGAAAATCATCCAGTGTTGACCAATGATGACCTTTCAAAGTGGAAATGCAAACTCAGGTTAAGCTAGGCTCAGATCCAGCCAATACAATTTAATGAGTGTGATAACAGTAGACCCAGTTAAAGTGAGTTGTTGACTAATTTCTTCCTATGACTTACAATGGCTAAATAAAGTTACTACTAATAATTTAAATTGCTTTCAATTAAATGCAAACACAAGGAAGTAATTAAGTTATTATTTTGATGGAAATAAAAGATTGTCACAGATGTCAAATTTCTTTAAAGGTAAGTGTTATGGAGATACAAGATACTTCCCTGAAATCATCCCTGAAAGGAGAGAACAATTCCCAGTTCTGAATCCCTGTTTTTTTAATACATGAACCCCATAGCAAGCTAAATATCATATATTTTAAAAGCATGTTTCATGCTTGCTATACCTCATGGTATAAATTATATGAAGATTTAATATTATGTTTCAGAAGATTATGGATATGAAAAAGGTTATCATCATTCAAAAGTTTTGGGAGAGGAGAAGTTCAGGTCTCCATCCATATTACCATTACTATCCTTAGCATCCATGAACAGAAACCAAAATAGAAACACTTTGAGAAATTCATATGATTTTGAACAACAGAAAAGAAATTACTGCCATTGATGACTCTACTAACAAACCTTATTGACAAGATAGTTGTATACATGACTAGCACACTCCAAAGCATAAAAGCCCTGACAGAAATTGTAAAGATTAATTAGGTAGACAGACATGCTAGCTGAGATGTTTTATTTTAATTTAAACATGCCTTTATACCATCAATGCAAACCTGTATTTTCAAGCACTTTGCCTTTGATCGTTACATTTTTGTTGGCAACAACCTCACAATAAAGTTATCCCATGCATAGGAGGCATAACTCTCACACTTTTTGCAGGAAAAATATAGCTTACGATTTCTCTAGTTACAAGTAATGACTAGGGGAATGCTTAGAGACACCCTTAAGTTTCTTGTTCCCTAGATCCATTTGTAAATTCCATATGTGTGGGGAAAGATAAGTACATAGCAGCACAAAGGAGCACATGGCGGCACAGACCCTGGGGGGAGGAGAGGTCACACAGCAGGCCCCTACACAGAGGAGCCTGCTGGAAGCTGACGGGCGGGTGAACAGTGCGTGATCACCCCACAGAAGGACATTAAAAAGATGCATTGCTGATATGGCAACACGGGATTGGTTGTGTAGTGAACATTACCATGTAAGGAAATACTGTACCTTAAAGAAGTGCATAAAAGCAGCTTGTTCCTTTGAATAAAGGATTTAGATCGGGATTTCAGATTGGGATTTCAGATCGGAGATCCGGGAACCAGAACCAGACTCAGACTCAGTCTGAATTTTAATCGCCAACACATATGTAAAATGACTGTGAGGTGGGAGATATCTAGAATCCAGATGACAGATGGAAAAATCCCAGTTAGAAAAAAGGAAGATATTGACACCATTATTGTGTTTAAATATGGAACAGGGGCCCAGGAATGCTGCAGAATCTCTGTCCTTGAGGGTATCTAAACATGATTGAACAAGGCACTGAGCAACCTGCCCTGACTGGGGCTGTTCTCAGCAGGAGCTTGGACTGGAGACCTCCAAGGGTCTTTCCCAACCACTGTATTCCTCTGGTTTTTTGGATGTTAGCCTCCCTGCCTTGCCCAAATTAGAGCCACCCACAGCTTGTGGAAGGTGGCTTTTGTTCCGCCATTGTCCAGTTCCTTGCTTCAGACTATCACTACCATGGATGACTGGCTTATCACTGACCTGAGGCACATCACCACAAGCGTCATGAGTGTGCTTTGCCCTGCTGATCACAAGGCAGGGGACCTCACTTTCTATTCTCTACCTGCCCATGCCTCACTCCTTTGCTATTCTACCTCTTGGGTAGAATTGGTTAATAAACAATATGACTAAATGAGAATGCACAGCCTAACAGCCAGCCTGCTGTCTGAAAAGTGTTGTTTGGCTGTTGAGAAGGAAATGATCCCTGGAGTTTGTCAAAACAAGGCTGCTTTGTTATAATCCTTTGCACATTCAGTACCGATAACTCATGTACTTGTGAACTCTAATCTTTATGCAAACATTAAAAAATGAATTTTGCCTGCTTCAAATTCTCATTAGAAACTCAAATTCATAACAGCTTGAGATAAGGGGTAAACTAGCCTGAAGAAGTCCTAATATTGGGTTTCTAGATACAAGGATACCTCCCAAAAGCTAGAACTCTGATTCAGACAATTTTTTTAAGAGACTAAAAATTTCTGCTCTGCTAAAATTATCTACACAAAATTGTTCTTTGTGTGCCATTATGTACACAAATATTTCTTCCTGTGAACATTTCCAAACCACGTACATTTATGCATTCCATTTTGAGATGAGTTTTGCCTTGCATGGGTTCTTATACTCAAAAAGCAAACACACCTGTAATTCTGCTAGTGTCTCTAGGCAACATACAGCTGTAATGGAAGGCAATTTCTCTTAAAAAAAAAAGCTTTTCAAATATAAGAATCCCTACACCTAAAGGTAATTCTTTTAGACTTCAACAATTATACTGATTTTGCTGAGTATAGTGAAACTTTCTGATTCCACAGACAAAAGCACTTCTTCTGAAAATAACATTTCCTAGTCCTGTACAGTTTGCACTTCAGCAGAGTAAATGAACAGTTTAGTCCAATTCCAGCTGAACAGGTGAACCAATTATGGTAGCACATTATGAACTGACAAGTTCTTATAATAGCGTTCCTAGCAGACAAATAATAAAGAGATGAAATCTAAATTAGTCACAGCCTTAGGCTTTCTCTTCACACCTAAAAGGCTACTAATGAGGCAACTGACAGAGTATTACCTGATTCACCTGTTTATTTGGTTTTGGTTTTTCTTCTTTTCTAATAGACTATCTTCATTAAAGGGGAAAAAAAAAAGAAAGAAGAAAAAGAAAAACAAAAATACTTGAGGCTGAACTGAATTCACTTGATGAAGAAACAGATAAAAACTGTTACAAACAGATGGAATAAAATAATACTGTATTTTTGAGATAAAATAAAAGGGAAAAAAACTATAGGATTTTGATGGTCAATAAATAAATTATAGACATGTAGTATACTTACAAAATGTCTCAGATCTGTCACAACACTTTGCTCGCATATTCCTCTTTTATATTTTCAAGAAAGTCCAGACATTAGGTTCTATATCAACGGTAAAAAGAAAAGTCGTTTTATTTTGCATATGAGTTTTCTAAACAGATCTAAAAAGTGATGCTAGACCATGATGTACAGCAGTCATTCTCCCAGACACAAATCTCCTATACCAGATAGCTCATTCCCACTGAACTCAGTGAGGCTTCAGCAGTATGGCACAGCAATATCAGTTCTGCAGTGGGCTCCATAAGTCTTATGACAGACTTCACTTGGGAGCTTTGCCGTTAGAGAAAAACAGAGAGTGAAACTATCTCTTTACATTGGTGTTACCATGATGGAAGCCAAATTTTTCCCTCAGACTGTCCAGTAAACACCAAGCTGAGGGAACTATCACTGCAGCATCTTGTGCAGAACACCAAAGGGTTATCTCTCCTCTGCTGCGCTTTTGCTGGCTACATTGCTTTCCCTTCTACAGTCCAACCTGTCCTGTCCTGGCTGGACTGGAAAATACAATTCCCACTGTCCAAAGTCCGCTTGGCCCTGAGACCTCTATTTCCGCTGGCATACTCAGTGCTTGACTAGAAGTTTGGAATCTACCCTCACTTGCTGATATCATGTGCCCCCAGGAAACCTTTTTGCCTTGATTCTCCCATTCATAAAATTGGGATCATTAGGGGATTCCAGACATCCCATTCTTGGAAAAATGGTCTGGATGACAACTGCTGTTAGGATAGAAGGCTAAGCATACATAGGGTGCATGATTTAAAAGCCAAAACTCTTTGAGAGATATTCATCACCAAATTGACCATGTTTGAGAGGAAGACAGCCAGATTTCAGAGCAACCAAAGAACTACCGAGAGGCTTTTGACAAAAGAAATCAGCATAAAGAGAAGTATAAATGAGGCATGAAAATCTGTGGCTGTGGGTAGAGATGCTGGAGTGGCAGTGACTGAAGACATGGTCTCACTGTGCATTGCCGGCTGTTTCCTCATTGCTCTGCAACCCTACAAAGGGGTGCAAAGGAGCCTTCCCAAGGCTGCTGCATCTAGCTTGATGCTGGCAGCATGGGGCAGCATGTGAGACCCCCATCCTGAGGTGTCTGGGGCTGTGGGGATTTTCTCACTGTTCTGTATGTTGGCAGGGTCTGAGGAGCAACATGAGCAGCAGCTAGGCTGGAAAGATACCAAGGACATGAGAATGAGTATATAGGGTCACAAAGGAGAAAGAGGCCTGGAACCCAAGCGTGCTGAATGGGGGGAGAGGAAGGTAGAAATTTTTTGGGATCAGTTCTAGAATAATCTTAAGAAATTCACTGTCTTTACAGTTTTAAATGTGTAGTATAATGATTTATTTGTTTCATTACTAATGCTGAATGCATAGTTCATTGAATGCCAGTTAATTACATTTTAAATTAACCCATATCTTGCTTCAATCCTAATTTGAATTACACAAAAGCAAATATTTTTCTGATTGTATGGGTGAAGCAGAAGTAACGAGACCAGTAAGAGGAAAAGTGAGACTGACCAGAGACAGGCACAAGACCTACTGTAATTTACCTGTAATTCAAAACCTTACCTTCTGTTTTCCGTGCTTGTAGGTAACATCAGCCAGGAGTAACAGAAGTAATTTAAATTAGCTTGTTCTATGCCACAATATGGTTGACAAATTCAAGATGCAGTGACTCCACAGGTTTGGACAGATCGCCTCCAGACACACAAATGCACACATAGTATTTCCTCTACAAGGAAAAAGACAAGGAAAGAAAAAATAGGAAAAGGTTACAAATGCGGTCAAGACATTCGTCTTTAGAGATTTCAGCTACTCCTCCACTACCCATAAAAAGAAGCTGTAAAAGAAAACTGTGCAGGCACATCATGACCAACTTGCAACAGATGAGAGTTTTTGGAAGTCTCCAGCTAATCATGCAAATAAGGTGGGGGTTATTTTGTTTGGACTTTTTTGCGCTTTTTTTGTTGGAGCCAGAGGGAAGGTCTTCAGCTTCTTCACTGAGCTCTCTGAATGAGCAAATGAAGTCTGGATGTTGTAAGACAACAGCCAGATGACTGGAGGATGTCAGAAGACCTCAAAGACACAGCTAAGAGAGTAACTATCAAGAAACTTGTCCAAGGAACTTGAGCAAGAAAATAGGGGATCAGAGACCTCTGGATACAGCAGATCAAACTTCTAGTCCATCAACCACTGTGGCCTGGAATAAAAATATATATCAACTGTGATCTAGATAGGATCAGACACCAAGATTTACATATAGGCACAAAGCCATAAAATTTGCTACATTTTTTAATAATTTTAAGTAGGTATACATAAATATATTATAATGGGTTTTCCCATCCCCCATATTTAAGCTTCATAATGCTAAATATACTGTTTATCACTAAAATTATAGGCAACTGTTTCAGTCGCCCTCATCTGAATCTGTAGTGGTGATGCACTTCATGCACATGGTGTGACCCTTGGGGATGGTGCTGTGCTGGGCCAGGAGTTGGACTCAACGATCATTGAGCATCTCTTCCTTCTCTGCTTATTCTGTGATTCTGTGGTTCTATGACAGACAAATTTTTCAATGTTACATTAGTCTTGTTAAAAACTGAGAGTTTGCAAACAATTTGATAGGGCATACATTAACCTACACTGTAGTGTTGTCCAGCAATATTACAAAAAAAGAGTAGAACAGAAAAGAGTAAGGACAGTTGGAAGTCATAAAAAGGTAGGCTTTGAACTGGCCTGTGGACTATAAAGTATCCACCCTTAATCTGTTTTTTGTTAACTCCCTTTCAAATCACAATTTTCTTGGCAATAATCCTGACACCCACTCACCACCCCCCTCAAAGTACAAAACATTATCAGTTTTCTGAAGAATAACCAAGCAGCCCATTTAATATTTCTTTCAAATAAATATGTGATCTGGTAACAGCTAACATATAAGAAACAAGACTGAAGTTTGGTAACAACGTGATGAAAGAGTAAATAGCCTTTGGGCACAGCAATAGAAAAATGATTTATATCTCAGCAATCCATGATGAAATAGGAAAGAACAATGCATTGGAAGTCAGCATGCAACACTGTCTTGAATTGAAAAGAAACACGATACAGTCATTTACACTGGAATACATTGACTACGTCTCTCTGTATCAGGTCATGCCATCTCATTATGAAATGGACTACATTAAAATTAGAGCATTAGAAAATTTGATTGACCCAAATATCCTACTAAGCTATTTTCCTCCCACAGTCTTTTCTCTCCACTAAATTTCTGAACATTTTACATCATTGCTCTGGTCCCTCCACCTGCATAACTTATTTTCTCATTGATAAGTACTGCCTACACTCAGGCTTTTGCAGCACCTGACAGCCTCTAGATCAGACTTCTGAACCTCATCTAAAAGGTCAGGGGCACAGCACCACTCCTCTGTATGCAGCTTCAATAGCTCATTTAGGAAAGGTCATTACTGTTATGAAATAGAATCATACAATTTCAGACTTTAAAGCCATCAGAAGAATCACTACAGTTTGAAGTTAAAAAAAAACAAACAACAAACAGCAATGGAAGCTGCTGAAAGCATTTTTAAAGCATTTAGGTGGTACAGAAAAGGGAAAATCCACTTTTCTAGCTAGATGATGTATAGATAATATGAGAGAAGATTAATGCAAATGGACTTTCTAGATGCAATAGAATCTGTAATTCTATTAATTATAACATTCAGAAATGGAAAAAAAAAGACCAATTCAATTACTATGATGAACTTCTGAGGAGATTTTGCAAGCTTTTGCCATCAACAAAACAAATTTCTATATTGGGGCAGAAAGTTAGAAGTGGCAGATTGCTTCTGATACAAGGAATTAATAACCTAGGAGAAAGCCATGTGGAAATCTGTTGTTAAGCACAAGTTACAAGAAAGTTGCAGCTGTGAATATGTAAGTATCTCTATGTTTACATTCATGAGCTACCTTAAAGCTAAGGCAGGACCAAGTAGTTTCTCACTCGGTGGACTTGCATCACTTTGTTTCACTAGCTGGATAGATATTCTGCTGGTTAAACCCTGAGATCCATGCCAGTTTCCTTGAAATCAATAGCTAGTCCAGGCAACAAGAACTAATTAGAATTCAAGAGTATTTTTGTTACCAAATGTAAAAGGGGGAGAAATGGTACCAAAAGGGTTAATTCAGTTTTCACTGTGCCTGTGAAACTTCTAGGAGAGAAACAAGGCATGCAAAAGCTGCTTTCAGCAAGGACAGTTGGAAGATAAGAGGAAGATATCTGGCTCAAGAATGCACTGATAGACAAAACAAAGGACTGAATCCCTGGGAGCTTGGGGTGGGATCTATTGTAATGGGTAAAATGCATGTAGCAAATGTATACAAGAAACACCCTTGTAAAATCACATGTCCGCATAAGGCTGGGAGTATCCCCCGTGGGACCTCAGGAGTGAATAAATGATGCCCCATTTAACACAGCTTTAGTGTTGGAGAGTCTTATTCAGATATTTCAGACATTTGGCAACACTTTTGGCATATGATGACTTGGAACGGTGACTTACTCATAGCAGAACTTGAAACAAACCACAATTTATAATGATACTTAGATTTGTAACAACATTTAGAAATAATTCTCAGATAGTTTTTGTTTAATTTTACTTACTTCCTAAGCAAGGAAGATAAAGAGAACTGCCACTATGGTATTTTTGTTTGTTCAGAGAGGAAAAAACATTGTCCCTTAATACAGTGTATCTTTTTAAATCACTAAGGCTGACGTTACCTGTCTCCAAATCCACACAAAACAGCCAGGCACAGTAGCTGTATTAGCTATATTTCTTGTAAGAACAGCCTAGCAGAATTTGTAGGTCTATTTTTAAATGGCAAATAGCTTACTGGCAGTGAAATGGTCACTGCATAAAAGCATAGCAGAACTTAGCACCTGAATGTGAATGATTTTCTACTTCACAGCTTTTCCAATATCCTCTAGCTTGCCCAGAAGTGTGAAGTTTCTGGTGGAATTGGGGCATTAATTTTGTGGTGAACCTTTTTGTATGATCTAATAGTTCGTAAACCTATAGTAAGCGCAGGTATGTTACTTAGGTTACAGAAGAGAACTCTTCACAGAGCTGTCATGCATCAGCACATCAGCAGTAAAAGGCAGACTGTCAATAAAGAAGTGGAAGAAACCTTGCTGCACAAAAAAAAAGTGGCACTAGTTGAATGCATAAGATAATGTAATTGTTAGAAATGATACAGAACATTTACTTCTACTAAATCATATCTGTATTCTAATCAATAAATTAAAGAAAAATCATTAAAAATAAGTTATTCTCTTCAAATATAGCCTACAAATTGAATATCAATTTCAATATAGAAATGTGTCATTTATAAAACATCTTCAAAAAATTTAATATATCCAGCTTACCTTTGTAGATTGCAAAGCATACAAAAGACTCTAGTATAGGATAATTCATTTTTAAATATAGTCTTTATAATGATTCTTAATTTGTAAAGTATTTACTGGAATTACTAGGAATTGGAGTGCTGACAAAGAGGAAGATAAGTTACGTTTTTCATGCAGATGCAAACTCGGATCCCTATTGGGAGCACAGTGCTAAAACCAGGTTGATCAATCTTTGTATAAAGTATTTATCTGAAGATACTAAAATATCTCCTTGGTCCTTAAGGTTTTCAAAGGGCAGAAACATATAGATCATTAAATCAAAAGAAAGAGGAGGAAAATCATCTCAGACTGTATTAGGAACATCTTGTAAACTGCTGCTTCTGTCCTACCTCTAATAAGCACTTTGATGTTGACAAGGACAACAGGTTCACAACTAGCCAATTACTCTTAAAACCACAAAAATGTAGGGGAAAACAAGTAATAGTAAAGCTTAAATTACAGAGATAGCATTACTTGTGTACTCTTGCACCCACCTTTCAAATGCAAAGAGCTTTGGAGCAACCGTTTTTCCCTATTTCCTCAAACTAAAGTACTGTTTTAGCCTCTTGTACCCTGACAATGGATTTAACCAACCAAATTAACTCAGGTGTTATGTTATTACCTCAGCATTATTGCTTGCCTTTGATGAAAAAAAACTTGATGCACAGCTTGTACATTCCTGAAATACATCTTAACATCCTTATGTTATAAAATCAGGGCCCAAAGAGTAAAATTGTCATTGTTTCCTCACACACAGAGGAAGTCATTTTAGCTCACAGCATCTTATTTTCAGTGGGCAAAATGTAGAAGAATAATTTACTTATGAATCACATCTCTGGTTGAAGTATTTCACTCCCCAGAGCGGGGCATATAGTATTTCATAAAGCAAAAATGATTGGATGTTTCAGAACACAGTTCTGAGGTTGCTCAAAATTATTTTGGGTACTTGCAATAAATAATTCTCCTATTCTTTGACAACAGAAAAAAATGATGGCTGAAAATCTGTTTTGCACAGCCTCCTGCTCCAGCTCAGCCAGAATACAGTATTAGAATTTAAATTCTGTGTTTGTACTAAGGAGCAAGAAGGTCTTAATTTGTAGATTTGTTAAGAGATCAGGATAAGATTTAAAGGTAGTGCATACTAGATTAAGTTCAGTTTGAAAAACTAGATAAAGAAGTAGTCATATGACAATTTCTGACACACTGGAAACTGAATATAATTTTTCCAAACAAAATTTACCGAACAGTGAAGAAAGGTAACAGTTTTGATATTGTGCCAAGTTGCTTTTACAGTAGATATCTGGGAGATTTTTCTCAAAGCCACATATGTTATAAGTGTTGCATTTATATTGTTATTTTTTTCAAAATATTTTCCTCTTTAAATTTGAAAATTTTTTTCTGCTGTCTGTCATGGAAAATTCACACACAGCAGTGGATGCTTTTCAAGTCCTTCTAAATTTGGATCAGCTCACTAATTAGATTAGCCAAAATACCTTAATTTAAAACTAAAATTCCATAATTCACGAAACCCAAATTTCCATAAAAGCAAATCTCATCTGAGCTCTTACTTGTACCAGTCTTTGTATAGCTTTTAACTATCCTTCATTTATACTACTGTTTTAAAAAAAAGTGACAGAAACATTGGTATTCATTCCAGATTTCATTTGTAGTTTAGTAATGGTGTCGTTATTCAGGCATGGCAAATTAATAGTGTTCATTAAGTTTATAACACTGTGCATAGTTCTTTTATTCCAGCTACCCAAGTGTGATTCTTTCACAAAATGTAATATTTGGATGTTTTTAGTAATTTCTCAGCAAATTTTATAATATACTAATATTAATTTTTCAGCTAAAGGAAAGCTGGTTTATACTTATTAGAGTTAAGAAAACCTGCTGTAATTATAACTCTGCCTTTGTAGTTAAGTGGATGTAGCTCCTCCCAATGATTTCATTGGCAGCACAGTCCATAGTATTTTTTCACACGTACTCGAAGGATTTCAAAACTGCTTGTGAAGTTTTGATTGTGGTAATTAATGGTGGTGGAGTGCACATAAGAATCTCTGTACTCATGTGTGAACAGCAATGCTTATGATATCTGAATGACGATATTTGTTCACTTTATTTTAACAAAACCAGAAGATTTTATTCCTACTCTAGTTCACACCTTTTAGAATCTCTTAATATTTGAAGAATTTTAATCCACAGTGGGTCTGCTGTGTAAGATAATGAATCAACCTTGTTTAAGATCGCATTTCAAATCAGAGTGCCTTTTCCTGGACACAGGAAATGAAACTATTCTTCTATTACAAGTATACAAGGTACACCAAATTCTTAGAGAGTATTAAATATTATTCTTCATACTCCCAAGATATTTCTTCACTCTATATGAAGTTAGGATTTCAATGGTATTTTACTCTTATAAGTATTTCTTTGGTTTTGATACAGTTTCTCTTGTTTTGATACATGTTTCAACCTGCTCTGTAATTTGAAAGATCTTTCTTCTGCTGCTCGGAAAATTAGAAGGATCTGTAAGAAAAACAAAGGGAGATTTAGGATTTTTAAAATATGAAGATCTATGAAGTATTACTGTGTACTGGTTGATATATCACTACATCTAATTCCAGAATTGCAATGACAATTACTCTCAGCTTGTACTAAAGTAGAAGAATATCAGAACATTTGGAGCAGGCGTGGGAAAAAAAATAGGACAATTATAGAAATTAAATTAAACAGAGGAACAAAGTGACAATACATTTTCAATGGAATTTTAGGAAGATGATTCTTTGTTGATGTTTGAAATGGTATAGTCTTAAAAAGAACCTTTGACATAGATCAGCTAAATTAAACTGGGATATTTATGGTGCAATAAACCTAACTACAAACAAGCAGAATAAAACAGAAAGGTCAAGAGCACAGACAAGAAAGATTACTATAAAACTTGAAGATTTTCAAATAAGTGTTGCATCCATTTGTTGCTACAATTTTTAAAAAAGTAAGATGTATTTGGACCAAGGTCTACACTTCAATCTATATTTTACCTCTTCCCTCTCTCTGATTTTTTAACCCACTTTTGACATGGTACTCTTTGAAAAGATTTTCACCAGATCTTCTTCAGATTTCTAGTCTAGGAAAGAACAAAGCTTTATTTTCAAAATGGATAGGGAGTTTTGTATTTTCACTTTTCTGTAGGTTTTTTTACCTTCTCCTTTTCTGTTTTTCACTCAACTCACAGGTCACTCTTCTCAGTGTTTATAAAATTATACAATGTTATTTTCTATTAAATACACAGAGCATATGCACATACTAGGAATATTTGACTTTTCATTGAACTACACTATCAAGGCTCTGGGCTTTTGCACAAAGTATTAAGAAAAAGCTATCTGGGGGAATAAACTTTTTTATAGAATACTATTGGATCTACATAAAAAAATCCTGGAAACCAGAAAATCTGTTTTTCTAACACTTCACTCACTAATCTGTGTGGAATAAATGCACTTTCTATATAGAACTGTTTTCAAATTCACAATTCTGGTTCTTATGCTCCTTTTTTTGTGTTTCATTCTTCTCCCCAGCCTCCTTTAATATATTTTATATTTCCTAGAAAACAATGACAAGAAATTTAAAAAATCAAATGTTCAAGGAAACATTTGTTTCTGTTAAAATTATGATATTATTTTTCATGCTTGTTCACAGAAGCCAGGATCTCATTTAAAATTAACAGTATAGTTGTCACTCATGATATTAGGTTAATGCAAATATTTCCTCCAGTGTTGTGGTTAAGTTCTATTATCACACCTCTCTGAACTCTTCCAAACAATCAGCCAGATATTCAGTGCATCGTGTCTTCTTCAACATATTTAGACTAGATGTTATTCTACCCATTCTCTTTATTTTAAACTTTCCACTTTCCACTCTAATAGCTCTTCCTGTTTAATGCTTAATTATGAACAAAAATTTCTACTCATGGTAATTTTATTTAAATTGCTGATTCTGCAAAATTTTATCCACTAACTTCAAAATCATTTAATAATTTCAATATTAGAAGGAACATCTCTGCAGGACATGTCTGATGACTTTGGGGAGATTACATCACTCATCTCTAGATATTAGTAGCTGATAGAGCTTACAATTTAGGTTATTCAAGTGACCTTAGCTTCTGTGTCTCCAATATATTCTTACTCTGCATAAAGGTACCCTGTGAGAAATGCTGCCTGTTAATATTGTAATAGGATTTGACCATCATCAGTATTGTTGCTCAAATGTGTTAGAAAGTTACAGAAATGTTACCTCAGATTCTAAGATATAAGAAAAATTTAACAGAAAACCTGGATGGTTTTTTGTTGATTTTTTTTCTTCCCAAAATACCAATATCGGTTTCTTGGAATGTGTTTTTGGTATGCAATTATTTGCCATTTTAAAGGATCTGTTTGTTTGTTTGTTTGTTTAACTTAATACCTCCAAGATCATTTTTCTCCACAATTCTATGTTTCTTTTCACAGGTAGGGTTGAACAGATGCATCTTACGACTTCACTGAAGTACTCTTCAGTGTACTGAATGACTACACAGTACATTCCTGGCATGCATATTCAAGTATATCAAATTATAAGATACTTTCTATAAATGCATATATGGGTAATTTTAAAATCTGCTTCCCAGACAAGAAAACAATCATTTAAGTATGTGCAAAACCCAGATTCAGAAAAGAAATAAACATGAATGCAATGAATTGATCTCAGAACTGGAATGCATATTCATCAACATATTTTACAATATTCAAACATCCTACCATTAATCTCCACATTGATGAGCTGTCAGTCTGTTTAAGATCTGTAAACATAAATCCACTTATTTACATAGATGGTATCTTATGTATTCTAAGTGTAAGACAGCTCCTGCATTTGCATATTTCCAACACTGAATTTAACAGCAATACATTGAGAAATATAGTAAAATTAAAAAGGCTCCAATTTTCTTTAAACCCATTTTTGTAAAATATTTTTGAATCAGGACAGTTTGACTCTAACAGTCCACATCCAAAAAATCCACAAGTTTGCTGGTAGACAACTATCATCCTTAGATCCTCACATCTCTCATGTCTGTACTATCTGGTTTGATCACTCAGGGAAGAAAAAACAAAAAAAAGCCCGTCACACAAAGTGAAGGATGACACAGACATATAAGCTTAATGGGTGAGATAGGTAAATTTTATGAGAGTTCCTCCTCTAACTAATAACTTGTCAGATTATTGGTAAATTCAAGCCCAACAGAACTATTCTGCGTGAGTACTTTCAACAGTAAGGCATTTGGATTCTCATTATTAGCAGTTACAACGGCTTATTTATGACCCAACAAACTCAGCAAATGTAAAGCAGCATATAAATAGCTTCACTACAGTTAGGATCACTAAACTTTCAAAATGTATATAATCAGTGAAAAATATATGAGGGAAAATCACCAAAACAGCAATGCTCCAACCTTGCAGAAACAAGATTTAGTATTGAATTTTTGCATGCTCTTGAAGAATGCCTACACCCCTCTTTTCCAAGCTATATTCCTTCCAAGGAACAGACATTATAATAAATGAAAGTGTCTCGTAAGTTTAATTACTTATCAAATTGTCCAGATAATTAAGTAGCAAATATTCTTTCAATCTTGATCCTAAGCAAACCATTACAAGAGGAACACAGTCTGAGCATGAGGAGAAACCTGTGATCAACTATGTTTTGAAGAAACTGTTCAAAAGGCTTCATCAGCTTGAGCTCTGCCGCCTACTTGGAGAGAACAACTTAAATAATCAGGAGTAATATTTCCCTCAGGTCACCAGCCTTTGTGCTTGAGGAAGACAGTTCTGGTTTGGGTGGTTTGTTGCATTTGAAATTTAAAAAACCAAGCAGTGCAAGCCTTGGGTAACAACTTGAAAAAGTAGGAGGGAGGAAGTGTGATAAACAGCCAGATATGGAATCAATCACTGTATTTCTTAGAGTGCTCCACTTGAACAAGACAAAGAGTACTAGATGCCTCAGATTTAGGAGAAACACTGAAAACAATTTTTTCACTGAATGGTAGGGATTTGTCTGCCAGTAGAGAAAGCCCAGTAGGTGAAGTTTAATATTTGAAGAGATATACCTTTTAAGAACAATTTGATTGGTTTTTTTTCCAGGGTTGAAACTTCAATAATGGCATTCCAAATATTTTCATTATACTTCTCCTTTTTATGAAATCCTGCAATGTCCTGGATCTTAGTGTGATCTTGTACCAAGGAGTACCACAGATTAATTCATAACAGCTCAGGAAAAACTCCAGTGTAGATGACAGAGATATACCTTGAGAACCAGGAACACAAGCTCCAGCTAGGACTGAAACTACCTAAAATGGAAAGATATTTTTACAAAGACAAGACCTAAGTTTCTTCGAATTTCAAGGACAGCACAGACTAACAGTAAAAGCACTTTTCTCTATGGTCAAAACTCATCAGAGAACACTTAAATAATGGTCTGGGCTTCTCGTTATTGGGAAGATCACATTTTGAGTCGCATTCTTACCATCAAATTCAGTATTAAATTTAAGCATATTAACAGAAAGTACATTTTCTCTCTGCTTCCAATGATAGAAATAACTATTAATAAAAATGCTTTCATTAATTATGTTACCAAGAGTTAACATTACATATCCTTATATTAAAATATTATTGTTTGAAAAGTATGTGCTCGCACTTACTAAGAGGAATAATTATTTGTATTGGTTTTACATCGCCTGGTTTTTGGTGGTTGGGGGAACAGAGGTGCTCCTGTGAGAACCTGCTAAAAACTTTTACCATGGCCAGCAGAGCCAACCCCTGATTGCTTGGAAGATGCACATGCTGCTGGCCAGAACTGGGCAGATGAGAGAGGCTGGTAACGCCTCTGTGATGACATATTTAAGAAGAAAATCAAAACAAAGGATATACAGTTTTTTCTTCCCGTCAGAGAAGAGGAGGAGGTGAGAACACGAGGGAAAACAACGTGGCGACACCAAGGTCAGTGGAGAAGGAGGGGGAGGAGGTGCCCCAGGCGCTGGAGCTGAGGTTCCTTTGCAGGTGGTGGTGAAGACCACGGTGAAACGGGTTTTCCCCCTGCAGCCCATGGGTCCATGGGGAATGCAGAGGCGCACCCACAGCCCGTGGGGGAGGTGCCCACGCCGGAGCGGGTGGATGCCTGGAGGAGGCTGTGATCCAGTGGAAGACTCGGTGGAGAGAGGGCCCTTGCTTCCAGACTGGAACAGCCTGTCCTTGGAGGACTGCCCCCAATGGGAAGAGACCCATGGCGCAGCAGTTTTGGGACGACTGTGTGCCCGTGGCAGGGACTCACGCTGCAGCAGGTGTGGTAGGACTGCTGCCTGTGAGAGTGGAACGATGTCAGAGAGGTTCGCAGAGAACTGTCTCCCATGGGAGGGACATCACGGCGTCACAGGGGAAGACTCCTCTCCTGGAGCAGCAGAAGGAAATATCAGTGATGAACTGACCAAACCCCCATGCCCTGCCTTCCTGTGCTGTCGGTGGGAAGGAGGGAGGGGCTGGGGGGAAAAGGTGTTTTAAGGGCTTATTTTACTTCTCACTATCCTCCTCTGATTCTGTTAGTAATAAATTCACTTTTCAGCCTTAAGTTGAGCCTATTTTGCCCTTGAAGTGTTTTCTCCTGGTCCTTATCTCAACTCATGAACCCTTTGTTAATTTTTTTTTTCCCTCTCCTCTGCCCAGATGTGGCAGGGGAGGGTGAGTGACTGACTCTCGTGGGTGCCTGACACTGGGCTAGTGTCAAACCACAACACTATTCCAACCTTCTTATCTATAAAGATGATGCTGAAAATTTTTGCTGCAGCAGAGGAAAGGTGATCATATTTTGAGAACTAATAATGTGCAGCTGCAAGCAACTAAAAAAAATTCTATTGATATTTATTATTTGTTTTCTAGAGTTTTATATGTTCTGAAATCCTTTTTCAAGTCTGCAGACTATTTACACCACTTTCTGAAAATATATACATGTAATTGGAAAGATAAAAGAAAGTAGTTAGATTTTTCTTTTATGAAAGGTTTTCTCCTGTGTACAGTCATAATTTTTCAAGAGCAAATCTTAAGAAGAATTGCATTTAAAAAATGCCCACAAGCTTTATTTAATTCACATGTACACCTGTCCCTCCATATGTACAACTACTTCAGCTCTGAAAATAAGCCTAGACAGAACACTATTTTAATGTCATCAAGTAAAAAAGACATCAGCAGAACTAACTGTTTGTATCAGTAGATGCTGTTTCCTGAGAGTACTTTCTATGTGACAAATCCATCCACGGCTCAAGTGAATGGAAGGGTTATTTTTTATTTCAGCATTTTGGGCCCTAGGAGAACAGACTTGGCTTACACAAATGTGTAAGAGTGTTTAAGCCATTTTCAGAGGACTATCCACATGACAGGGAAAAAAAACCACTTTTCACCTAACTAATTCTGCTATAGGCCACCTCTTACTATCCTGATCTGAAAGTGTCAAGAAGTTCAATATTTTAGTACTATGGGCTTGAACTACTAAATATATTAAAGTAAATATTCTTGTGCAATTTAGTTTATGTACCTCCTGATCCTAACACATAAAAGCAACAACATTGTCTCTACCTCTTTAAGCACAAAGAACTATGTTCTCAGATCCCAGTGCCTCAATGTCATTAACATGTGTGATTTTTCATTTCTTTTAAAAAAGGCATGGATCTTTTGGTCCACACCACTCTTCAGGTCTTGCAAAGAACACCTTCCAACAGCGATAAAATAGGATAATTTGAGCTGGGCAGCTTCAGTATCATGGCTAAAAGCACATCCAAAGGAAACAGCCAAAGCCCAATGGTCTCTCAGGCTGGGTACAACACGTGTGCTCTTCCTCTTTAGAGTACACAGATGTACTTATGGCTTTACTAATGTATAAAATAAGTCCTGTAATTGAATATTACAATTAACTATAATTAACTATATATTCAGATTATCAGATCTTTTCTTCTCATAGCCTAATCAGAAAAACAGATTTGAAGATTAGACCAAGCTTGATGTACTAAGAGTATTGCAGCCCCCCTTATCCTATCCAAATTCACAATTCACCTTGAGGAAAAGGTTTTTTTAAAGAAATGTGTGATGAATCCTTCTTTCTGTGCTACTTCAGTTGAATCCATAGATTTTTCCCAATTTTTTCCTCATTTCCATTTGTTAAAATTTTATCAGTATATAATATATAAACTGAGCACCCCACTATGCAGAGAGATCAGACCTTATAGAAATCCCTACAAAAATGTTTGTACCCAGCAAGTACACATTAATACCTACTTTTATATTCAGCATGCTCTTGAGAGAAGTAGCTGAACTGGTTTGATTTCATTCACGTAGGATATCACGTATGCTGACATAAGTACAACTTGAGTGATACAGAGAGCTTAATAAGAGAAAATAAATAGAGAGTAGGTTTGTTTATTACTCCATAAACTGGGGGAATTTAAAACTTCCTCGTAAAAATTTAACAAGACTTTCTGTACTCATAGCGTAACTAAGCATTACCAGAAAATGCAGAACCTCCTGATGGAAGTAAAGGTCAAGGCTCACTTCCATTCATCTTGAACACTGTGCCAAGTTCTCTTCATACCATAATTCATCAAATAATCTAATTAACTTGTTTAAAATTATAATTAGGTTAGGCTTACTTAAGGTCATGCAATTACAGGTCTGTGAAGAGAGTTTTCCACCAACAAAGCAGCTACAATCCAAATGACAAATCACACATTCTCTAATAACTCTCCATTGCCAGACAGCTATTAATAATGTTTTCTTATAACCAAATTAAAAGGGGGTTTTGTTGCTTTCCAAGTCCTGTCTGTTCGGAAGTACCAAATATCACAATTATAAACTCAGCACAAGGCTTCTTGATTAGAATCTGGAATCATTATATCCTAAAAACATAAGCAGTGTCAGGAGATGTTGAGGTTTCCATTTCCTGCTTCACTGCTGAATTCACAGTGATTCTGTGTGGTTTTTTTGGTTTGGGGTTTTTTTGTGGTTGGTTGGTTGGGTGTTTTGTGTGTCTGTGTGTGTGGATTTATCTTTGTTTCTTTGTTTTCCTTTTGGCTAATCTTTTAAGTTATCCATTTCTCACAATGTGAGACCACATATATTTATTAGACTATCTGTTCTTAGGATGTAGCCTCAAAAGTGAAGGAAAAACTCCCAACTTATCTAATAAAGAAATATAAAAGTCTGCCCAGCCCCTGAGCTGGATAATTTCACCAATACATGATGCTTTATCCATGGTGAAGATACGCCGCAGTTCCTAAAAGGGATGGAGATAAGTAGCATCAAACTGTTTTGCCGTATTATTTTAGGCAGAGTCAACCAAGCTGAGGCATGGCAAGACCAGAACAAGCAGAGTGTGCGACAAGGGCATTGCTGTGTCCAGAAACTCACATCCATACAGGCTGCCTCAGAAATAAACAGAACAGAGAGAATGAGTAAATTGTAGCAGTAAGAGTGTTGAGCTCAATTTCGCCTGCATATGATTTCCAAAAAAGTTGAGTTTGCCTGCTTACTTCTGTTAATCATCAGAAGATTTTTTTTTAATTTTACTAAAGTGTATCTATCTCCTTTATCTGTCCTGTGCTTCGACATAATGTCAGACAGAAACATAGCGACATAGTCATCTAGGAGGAAAGGGAAAGATTCTTCCATGTATGAAGTTCCAATGAAAGTGAGGAGTGTGGGTCTGAGGAGTTATCTTTGCATGCATCTTTCAGAAAGCTAGTATTAAATTCACCATAAAATTATTTTGTGAAACATGTAGAGCAATCATCAATATCACCACATACCACAAGTAATTTAAAATTGTCCTTTTCTTTGTAGAATATTTTTTTCATATTTGTGAAGATTTTCTTCAAAAATAAGTTAGTCTTGTATTTTTAAAAGAAATAAAATTAATTTGATTAATTTCATTGAATTCAATGATAATGAGACCACAGAGGTTTAAGATGATTTTATACTAAACTCAAACACTAATACTAATGAGAAATTAACCAGAGTACAGCCTACCAGTTAGCAAACATAAAAGATTTCTCTTTTTTTGCTACATCGACCAGGAATACATTTACATCCATGGGGTATTTCCCTGTAGATCAACTCATAACTCATGCTTTTATTATGATCTCTGTTGTAACAGCTAAGGTGCAGATTTCCAATAAATTAAAAAATGCCACATATTAAAACTCTTGAGTATCACAGCTCACGACACAGTTTTGTTCACCCATAACTTTGTCCAGACTGCATTTTGCCAATATTTTAGTGACCCTCCTGGGTTCCAAGAAGATCGTAATACAAACCAGGGTGTTCTGGGACAGAATTAATTGTCTTCACAATGGCTGGTATGGGGCTGTGTTTTGGATTTGTGCTGAACATAAGGCTGATAACACAGAAATGCTCTTATTATTGCTGAGCAGGGCTTACACCGAGCAAAGGCCTTTCTGCTTTTTTATACTTTTATGCTGGCAAGGAAGCTGAGGGTGCATTGGAGGTTGGGAGGAGACACAGCCAGGACATGTGACCCCAGCTGACCAAAGGGATCTTCCAGACCATGTGGCGTCATGCTCAGTAGATAAAGTGGGGGGAAGGAGGAGGGAGGGGGAGACATTTGGAGTGATGGTGTTTGTCCTCCCAAGTCACCATTAAATGTGATGCGGCCCTGCTCTCCTGGAGATGGCTGAACACCTGCCTGCCCATGGGAAATAGTGAATTAATTCCTTGTTTTACTTTGCTTTTGTGAGTGACTTTTGTTTTCCCTATTAAACTTTCTTTGTCTCAAGCTATGTTTTCTATCTTTTAGCCTTCCTGTTCTCTCCCCAAACCTGCTGGTGGGGGAGTGAGGGAAACCCCGCAAGGGGCTTGGCTGCTGGCGGGAGTTAAACCATGGCAGAGGGTCACTGAAATTCGTCCTTTGCTCATGCCTTCTGAAATGGCCTTTGTCAGCAGAAAGCTTTGTAAACTGATTCACACACTGAATGAAGTCCAGGAAGCAGCAAACAACTTGTATTAAAGAAATAGGTAAAATCTGTCCATCTTGTCACTTGTCACACTACCTGCATGCCTACTTCAGTGAGAAGAAATACTGGTATCATTGAGATACGTGCTTCAGCAACAGTATATTTCTTTCAATACTATTTAAATGTTTTGTTCTTATCCCAGAAATCTTACAGAAGTGTAACATGTAGTATGCAGATGGTTCAAGCACAGATCATATGAGACACAAAAAACGTGTGCAGCATGTTGGGTGGTACCTGCAAAGGTAATGTCAGGCAAAGTGAGATTTCTGCATGAAGAAACTGCAGGAAGAGAGCAATAATGCCAACCAACAATGACAAATTTAAAAAAACCCAAAAAACAAAACCACGCAAAAAACAACAAAACACGCAACCAACCAAGAAAATGAAAAAAACCCACTATCTTTATCTTCCTTCTATTGCTTCCCATTTACACTGCAGTGATCCCACCTTTGAGGCAAAAGACTCTGGTATCAGGTGCTGTTAAGGGGCTCCAGAAGAGTGGGGTAAGAAATCTCAAAGGAAAACTTGGAATCAGCAAGAGCAGCAAGCTTAGCAGTCATAGCCCATACTGGAAATATAATTGTTCTGGTCTACCTGATAAATCTTCCAAGGCCATATCAGCTAGGAAAAAACCTTAACTTGCTTCCTAGAAAGTTCCAAAATGCTAGCATTTTTCTACTTGGAAAGTAGAAATTAATATGAGCAAATTAAAATAATGAATAACATAGTATTTTCTATCCCTTCTGTAAGATTTACTTTTTCTTTCTCTCATATTCAGTTTCCTGTCTTTCATCTTTTTATTTCTTTTTTTTTTTTCCTTTCCCTGGCATTTGTCTTTTTTCATACTTGTAGTTCAATTTCTTCTTTTCAGCTTTGGTCAACAATATCACAACAGGTACTCATAGCAGAACCTCTCCAAATGCATCACATAGCTGAAATACAGCTTCAAATTGCTCCAAGAAATCAGATAAACAGAGTGCTCTCTCTCTTTTTTAGGAGCGAATGTCAGGAGCATATAAGCCAAGCATCAGCCAGAGTCAGACAAGAATATCAGAGCTGTCTTGGGAGTAGAACAGATACCCTACAATTGTTCTGATGAGACTTTTTAGGATTTTATTTATATATTAAACACTGGGAAGTTCAATGTTTTACTCATTGCTAATGAAATGCATTTATTAAAAAAAATTTTTTCTCTTATGTTATTACAAACTATACTGTATTACTAGAAGGTGTATAACAAAGTTTAGAAAGGGTGTAATTGTCTTTTTTTTCAACAACTTGTCCTAGGTTATAATGTAAGATGTGCTCAAAAGTATGTATTCTATCACCATCTTCATAAGCTGTTAAAAACCAGTGGGGCAGTGTTTCCCCATCTCCTTCATGACTCATCCTTGATAAACTCTGGGCATGTGTTCTATTAGTGGGCCAGCTGTTGAAATCAGGTGGGGCAGTGATCTTATCTCTCCCATGACCCATCCTCCTTCCAGGAAGGTATCTTCTGTTAATGGGCCATTTAGTCTCATCTGATGACTAAAATTGATAAAATTGCATCATCCCATTGTGAAATGCTCTGCCCAGAGGGAGGAACCAAGCATTCCATCCTGGATGTAATCTGAAATTTCGAACACCACAAGCAGCCTTTTCCACTGGATTCCCAGAAGAAGACCAGACCCTTCTACACCACCACTGGACCTTCAGAGGAACACCGGACCCTTCTACGGGATCACTGCTTCAACAGAACCGTCACTTCAGGAGGACTGCAGCCACCATTTAATCGGACTGCTACCAACACCCTTACGGACAGGGGGTCAGGCTGTATTCTGACTCTGTCAGTGGGGTTTCTTTTTGTACTATTGCATTTATTTTATCTTTCCTATTAAATTGTATTTCTGACTTGGAGTGTCTCACTGGTTTGCTTTCAAACCAGTACACAACTCTATTTATACGAAGTTAGTGTAACTATGTGTGTTGAAAAAAATGCATATACATACACTTTTATAGAAGTAAGTAACTATGAGTTTCTATAGCTTTATGATCACTTCTTTATGTATTTATTCAGAGGTTAGCAAGATAAAGTACAGGAAAACAAATACTAAAGTCTTCAGCTGGTTAAAAGAAGATAGTCCTATTTTGTATGTATCTTGTTAACACTGCGTATTTGTCTGCAGAATTCACAAAAAATAAAACATGATATCATGAATAGTGAAGTTTACCCAGAAGCACCTAGTCCTACAAAACGTTTCATAAGCAGTCTAATTTAGACTGATGTGGATACACACACATCTGCAGGACAGAGAGTTCAAAACTAATGGAGTTCCTTACCAGCTGTTACAAAATCTACCCCTTGCACTCACACTGTAGGAAGCCTTAAAAAAACCCAAAAAACCCCAAACATCTTCCCCCCCACAAAACAACAAATTTCTTCCAAGGAAAAGTTTATTCAGTATATTCACAGAATGTTAAGGGGCAAACAAGTTTTCACTTAGAAGATAAATCTCCACCATCTATCTTTGCTTAGTTTGGATTTCTGGGGTGGTTGTGTTACAGAATTAAAAACAAAGGATCATATTTCATCATTATAAAAAAAAAGTCCAAGAGCCAGCAGCACAACAATACTTGATTCAAAATGTTTATTCCCACTAGCTTTTTCCATGAACACTAATAATTTAGGTACTCTGCAGCCCCTCAAAATCTTTTAACACCAATAAAAACACATTATCCAAACACAAGAACTAAAAGACAGCCAATTACATTTAACAGCAAAACTGCTAATATTCCTAAATAAATGATCAGTCAAAAAGTACTAGGTTATTTTACGACACTTTGCAAAAAGAATGACATTATTTTTTTCATTTTAGATCAATCATTCCTGCCATTGGTGTCAAATTAGTGCAATTTAAAAATCTATATCTGTTTGCATATAAAAGCTTTAGATACCATAGGAGGTAAATTCCCTTATTTTCTTATTTATTTTCCTTAGTAATCTATAAGTATGACTGATTCAAATTAATTAAATATAATTTCCTCTCCTTCCCCATCCCCTCACCCTAAACCAGTGGAATCTCAACTATTAATCTAATCATTTTAAGTCATATGACAAAAAGATCCCAACAACATATTTTGCTGATAAGGTCCAGAATTACAGAAATATTTTTATTGCTAGTACATATCTTCAAAAGACAAGGGAGAAACAGGAGCAGGTTCAACTAGACCAGGAAAACCTTGCTTCATACCAGGACTGAAAATGAAAGAGAAGACATGTCAGGAAAAAAACCCCACAACGGCATATGTTTAATTCTCCACTGACTCACAATTTTTAATTTTTTAATTTTATAGATTCAGGAAACATGAATAAAAACAGATGATCCACTGATAAAGAACACCAAATCTGGAGGAAGAGAACTTCTTTTCTTTCCTCTCTATTGTAGCATACTCACAGCTCATTTAATGTCTCGGGGTTTTTGGGAGGAGGGATGTTCTGTTTTGCTTGGTTGTTTATTTTTCTAGCAAGTAGCAATAAGTCGTTTGTATCAAATTTCAGTTTTCACTTTGATCTTTCACAAATATCTTTTATAAAACTAAATATCTACACTAGAAATTGCTGAACATTTATTTTCTTCTGGATCCAAAAGTCACCAGTTTCTTGTAAACAGCATAAGGTACCAAAGAGCCATCACCTCAGAGCCCTGATGATCTGAAAGACTGATTAGTATCAGCATCTGATAATTCAAGTGATTGCTCTAATATCCCACACTGTTTATAGTGAGAAAGTAAAAATTTCACTCTCATTCAGGTTTGAAACTACCATCTTTTATTGTCATGATGCCTTATCCTAGGCTTAGAATTAAAAGCCATACACAGTTAGAGGGACAAAGGGTTTGACATCGGTATTTATTCAAGGATCCTCTGGTGCACCACATCCAGGCAGAAAGCACCCCCAAATGCACACCGAAAGTGCACACCCGAAAGATGCACCCCCCCCCCAAGGTGCACACCCAAGATGCACACCCAAGATGCACCTACAATGCACACCCCAAGAGGCACACCCCAAGATGCACACACACGATAATTCGCGTATACAGTTATAGACCTTGCACATTAGCATATCTGTCAAAGACTCCCCAATGAGAGGCTCAAGAGAAGCTCCCGTCCTGAGGAATGTTCCCCCTGGATGGGCCTATCTTGGTTTACAGAATGTGTTCTGGAGAGGACCTTGGTGTCTGGGG